>CM035426.1:29924431-29999431 GCA_020310875.1 Ceratopteris richardii | reverse complement strand
CTCCCCCTCAAGCCAAGTATGCTTGAGGTCTTCAATCTTCCAAGATTACCTGCAAACCAATCATAGCCTTGAATTTGGAAAGCTTTGTACCATCCAATGCTTTGGTTAGAATATCTGCACATTGTTGATGAGTGGACACATATGATATTTGAATCTCTTTGCTTAGAACCTTCTCTCATACATAGTGATAATGAACTTCAATATGTTTAGTCCTTGCATGAAAAATAGGATTAGCAGCTAAGTGAATAGAACTCATATTGTCAACAAAAATAGTTGGAGTTCCAAACTCCAATCCAGGATCTTTGAATAATGTCTTCATCCACATAGCTTCCTGAGTAGCTATGGCAAGACCTCTATATTCGGCTTCAGTAGAAGAGAGAGCAACTGTGGGTTGCTTCTTGGATGACCATGAAATAAGCTTTGAACCTGCAAAGGTAAGATAACCTGAAGTGCTCCTTCTATCTTCCTTGGAGCCAACCCAATCTGCATCAGAAAATAAGTTCAAACCTAAATCAAATACATAAGGATAATAAAGTCCTTCATTTATGGTTCGTTTGAGATACTTGAGAATCCTTTTGGCAGCATCCATATGTGGTTTCCTTGGTGTGTGCATAAATTGACTTAGCACACTCTCAAGTAAATCTGCTTGATTTACTATCTCTAAGCTCGAGTAAATCTACTTGATTTACCTACTATAATGAAAATGAAACTCAAGAAAGTCCTAGCATGATCCAAACTATGAATCCAATACGACAAGCTATCAATCATCCATATTGTGGACCAAGATGTAAATCTATCAATGATCGAGACGATGGACCAAGATATCAATTTGTCAATGATCCAAACTATGGACTAAGATATCAATCTGTCGAGTATCCAAACTATGGACTAAGATCTCAATCAGTCACATCCAAACTATGGATCAAAATCTCGATGTATCATATATATATAATACAAACTATGGATCAAAATCTCTCCCATACAAAATAAGTCCCAATCCAGTCTGTGGAACTAAGTCCATCATGCCAAATGAAGACGTACTAAGAAAGTGTAGCAACTAGTGGAACTACCATCGCCTTCTCAATAATAACATGCAAGATATTCCGTGGATGAAACTTGCTTTATCCATGACCACCATGTGATCATCACTATGATCAAATCATTTGTAACTAGGATTAAGGTGTCTCAAGTAAACTACTGTAATAATCTGGTACTCCCAGATATAATGAGGACCATAATATGAGTCCACCAAATACATTGAAAAATGGTAAGTAGATGTGCGCACACTCATAGCCCACTAGGCTAAGCATATAGCTCACCTCATACACACTATGTATGAACCATGGCCTATTCTTAGCCATATCAAATAAAGTAGTACGTACTCAATGATTTTCTTCTTAATGCAATTGCCTATTCATAGTTCTTATGTGCAAACCTTGCCTTTTCACTTCTAGGCTACTTGCCTCTGGACTTTCCTTATTTGTGATCACATACAGAGTGACTATCTCAATTGCCCCTTTGTTGTCTAATAATAAGAAGGTCATATGAATGAACTCCAAATCATATAAAAAATACAATCTCAGAGACTTGTCTCTCATACCATCTGCCCTACACCTAGGTAGATTACAAAGTTTGATGTCCCATACCACCAAACTTTATACCCCACATAGATGCATGTATGAGATTAAAGCCAAACACTTCTCTCAAAAATGATAACAATATCTTGGTGAGTACTCAAAACCATAAATAATGATAAATGAAATCACGAAGGGTTCTTGAATTGTTTCCGTGCTTGTATGGAAAGAACTAAGTCATTCCTATGACTCTGTCACTCATATTATCTATAACATCAACTCATCTTGAGTTGAGAAATGAGAAACTATACAATAAATCGACTCAACTAGACTTCTGAAGGATGCCGCTTGCATCAAAGGTTTTTAGGATTAGGATTAGGGTTTTATGGTTTAAGGAAAAAATATGAATAAATAAATAAATATATATATAAAATAGGATAATTATATAGATAAATAAATATAAAATGTATTAGTGTTTTAAATAATTTAACTAAATATATATAATTGAATATATATAATTATCAGTATAAAAATAGGATTAGTTAAGAAAAAATCTGAATATATAAATTAATAAATATATAAAATAGGGATTTAGGTTTTTAGGTTGTTAGGATTAGGATTAGGGTTTTAGGGTTTTACGCTTAAAGGGAATATATATATATATATATATATATATATATATATATATATATATATATATATATATATATATATATATATATATATATATATATATATATATATATATATATATATATATATATATATATATATATATATATATACATATATATATATATATATATATATATATATATATATATATATATATATATACATATATATATATATATATATATATATATATATATATATATATATATATATATATATATATATATATATATATATATATATATATATATATATATGTATATATATATATATAATAGGATAATTATATAGATAAATAAATATAAAAATTACTAGTGTTTTAAATAGCTTAATTAAATATATAAAAATAGGATTAATTAAGAATATATAAATAAATATATATATAAAATAGGATTTTAGGTTTTTAGGATTAGGATTAGGGTTTTAGGGTTTTAAGATTTAAGGAAAATTCTGAATTAACATATATATATGTATATATATATATATATATATATATATATATATATATATATATATATATATATATATATATATATATATATATATATATATATATATATATATATATATATATATATATATATATATATATATATATAGGATAATTATATAGATAAATAAATATAAAAAGTACTAGAGTTTTAAATAATTTAATTAAACATATATATAATTAAATATATATAGATTAGGGTTTTAGGTTTTTTTAGGTGTTTAAGTATTTAGGTTTTAGTGTTTCAGGGTTTAAGTCTTTAGGAGTAAGATTTTTAGGTTTAATAAAAAAACAAATGATCTAAAATGTCCATATTGTAGCAAATGTCTTCTTTGGATCCGGAGGAGAGAATGGCATGTCCTTTCACTCAGTGCAAGTATCAAATTTATCAAAAGTGACGGATTCGTACTGCACATGTTAGAGAGTATGGATCCTTTGATAGGAGTCGACTAGAAAACCTATGCTACCATTCACATGGTCCCCCGGGTGAGCAGATGAACCCAAACAACATTGCACCGGTAACCTCTCGTGGACAAAAGAGAACAAAGAAGGACTTAGATGTACAAGCAAATACTAATAATATTACACAGAATGAACATATGGAAGAGACGCTCGAAGCATTTTATGAGATGGACGAAGATCATGATGGTCGAGAAGATGTTGAGAGTTTCATGGACACAACAAAATTTCCACGATCAGAAGTCGATGAAGAATATGAAAACATGCGAAGACTAGCTCGTTTACCACGTTACAATGGAGCAAAGATATCTGTACTACGTGTGTCACTCGTGATGCTCAATCTGTAGTCCATTTATGGATGGTCAGATAGCAGTGTCACTGAATTGTTTAGGTAAGTGGAGAACAAATTGGCTTTCATTGTTGTATCAAAATAACTTTATTTACTAATATCGTTTTAAATATTGCTTATTGCAGGCTTCTAAAAGATCAATTTTTGCCAAAGGGCAATGACATGCCTCCAACACGTGCAGATGCAAAAAAACTTTTACAGTCCATTGGAATGGATTATACTAATATTCATGCTTGTCTGAATGATTGCATTCTCTTTCGGAATGAATATGAGCATCTCCACGTATGTCCAAAGTGTGGAGCAAATAGATTTAGAGAAGACCTTGTAGGCGAAGCAATCCCTACAAAGGTTCTTTGCCACTTTCCTATCATTCCACGAATTAAGAACATGTTTAGATGCAAATCTATAGCTGAGTTAATGTCATGGCATACAAAGAGCAGGTCTACAGATGGTGTAATGCGAGTGCCTGCTGACTCTGATGCTTGGAAGCACATAGATAGTAAGTGGCCAGAGTTTGCTAGTGAGCCTCGATCCATACGTCTAGGCCTAGCTATGGATGGAGTGAATCCATTTGGTTTACGCAGTTCTTCATGGAGCACATGGCCTGTATGTTTGGTGAATTATAACATCCCACCATGGCTGGCGACAAAGAAAGGTCATTTATTATTAGCTCTTATTGTACCAAGTAAGTATAAGGTAAAAAACATGGATGCATATCTTGCACCACTTGTGGAAGAACTACGCATTTTATGGGATTGGATTACTGTGCGTGACATGTCTCAACCTATACGAGAGACGTGCGAGTGCAAGGCATACTTATGTGGACGATGCATGATTGGCCTGGTTATGGTGAATGTTCAGGTTTATCAATTTTGGATTACCATGCTTGTCCCTTATGTGGACCACGACTCGAAGCACGCTATTCCAAAGCACTACGTAAAATTGTCTATGAAGGACACCATAGATATTTGCCTGATGGACATGTTTTACGTGAAAGCTAGCAATTGGAAACAACTGTGGGATTCAGAAAATCCAGTCACTGGCATAAAGCGGTTGTCCATTTTTCATGAACTCCCTTATTGGAGTGAATTGTTGATCAATCATTTGGTAGACCCGATGCATATTTTTCAGAATGTGGGAGAGATTCTTTGGAAAACTTTGATCCGAAAGAAAGAAAGCAAAGCACAAAGGGAGGACTTAGAAGAGCGAGGTCGTATGTGAGAGTTGTGGGCAATTACTAAGCCCAACGGAATAGTATCGTTACCAAGAGCTCCTTGGGTGCTTCCTAGGATGGAAGAGCAACAAGTGAAGAAAACAATTTCAGAGTTTCGGACATGTACTGGATGCATGAGGTGTCTAAAGACTGCTTTCACACAAAACGACGATCTTGGAGGGTTCAAGTCTCATGATTGGCACAACTTTTTACAGTTTGTGCTCCTTGTAGCTGTAAAAGATTGTCTTTCGAAGGATGTACAAACAACCATTTATAAAATTAGTTCTTTAGTACAGTGGATCTCTTCTAAAGAGATAAATAAAGATAGCATAGAGAGCGTGAAACTCAATGCTATCGAGGCTCTTTGTATGGTAGAGAAATACTTTCCCACAAGTTATCTCACTATTCAACTTCATTTACTAGTTCATGTGGTAGATGAAGTTGCAAGAGCAGGAACTGTCCATAGTCGATGGATGTTCTTCTTAGAGCGCTTTATGAAGACATTAAAAGGGTTTGTTCAACAGAAAGCACGTCCAGAGGGTAGCATGGTAGAGGGATGGCTTGTACAAGATTCTCTTGTATTCATAACTGAGTTTCTACGTATGTCGGATCCCCAAATGCCTCACTTATGGAGCCATGATGAAGATGTTCATCTCGTAGGCGATGAACCACAAGGTAAAGGATTGCAAAGTAAAATGGATGCAGCTTTCGAGAGAAGGCAATGAGGTTTTGCAATGTTAACTCTGAGCCTATGCAGAAGTGGTTAGAAAGGTATGAGCTTGCCAAGGAAACCAACGCAAAGGAAAGAGCTCAGTTTCGAAAGAATCGTTCCACTCGATTTTTACCTCTTCCAGAAAGTCTTTGACCTCTTCCACCTTTTCCAACGAGCAGATGGCTAGATACAGCGGTTTCTCAAGCAAAGGCAGCGGGTGAAGATATCTCTGAAGAAGAATAAGAACTCGCAAAGGGGTGTGATTGGGAGTATACTAAATACAGTGCACTATGGTCTCATGGACGACACTTTCGGATCGCACGAATCGATAAAAATAGGTCTACTTTTGATAGTGGGGTGATGGTGAACTTTTTGCAAAAAAGTAGAGCGAGTGCAAGAGATGATAATGCTCAAGAAGGCTAGCTAGATTATTGTGGTGTGATTCAAGGTATCTTGAAACTATCTTTTAGGAAGTTTTATTATTTTGTTTTCGATGTGAAATGGTTCAAAGTAGTCACCTCTGGAAGCAATACAACAGTGAGAGTGAGATAAAAGCGGTTTGCTTCAAGTCGACTCCACAAAATTATGGACGGATGAAAGGGATACATTTGTACCTCCTGAACATTGTGAGCAAGTTGATTTTATACCAGATTCAAAAGAACCAGAGTGGCTATTTGTTTTACAAGTCACCCCACGTAGTAGAAAAATTTGTGAGAATATAGATGTACAAGATAGTCCATCTGTAGTGGACTCAGAGATTCATTCGATAGTCAAGGAGGAAGAGATCATTGTTCGAGAAGAAGAGGTCATTGTTCGAGAAGACAAAGCAATAGACGATGATCAGGGAGAAACCAGCATAGCAAGAGATTTAAAGGCCATCAATATAGAGATAGATATTCTCGGTGCATCGGATCTTCAAGCCGATCGCGAGCTGCACCCTTCTTTACATGTGCAGCGGCCACCATAAACATGGTGAAGAAGCTTGATTCGAAGAAGAAGAAGCCAAAGAGATGTCGTTGCAAGTGAAGAAGAAGATCATCTTCTCCTCTTGAGAATCCTACACCTTCTTCACTACCTTGCCCTCCATGGATCTCTCCACCATGGCTCTGATACCAAATGTGAGAAGTGGAGAATGACATGCCTGGGACTCACCTCCTAGCCTATTTATAGCCCTTGCCTAGTCACCATCTAGAGTTCTCTCTAAGGTCCCTCTACTCATCTCGCCATCATGAGTAGATACCTTGTATGAACTCTCTTGCTTTTGGACTTGGCTGGAACTTCTCGTTCCTCCAAGCATGTACATCTCTGGAATATAACAATAAGAGTTCCCCAAAAGGATTTAAGTTAATTACTACTGTGGCTAGAGAATTGTTCAAAACTTTGGACAGGTGTGTGAACATAAATAACATGTTCTTGGCTCTTGAATGTATTGCAACTTATCTGTTTTGATTCAACTTTTTGAGAGTGATTTTCCAAGGTACATAGGGTTTCAAATACATGCTTTGGCAAGCTAAAAGGACCCACCACATATCTCTTGAGTCCATTTGGTTGGTGTAGTGCAACATTTTTGCAGCTCCACCTCATCTTCATCAACTACAAATCCATCTCTTCATAGTGGTATCAGAGCAAGGTTGAACAACATGGCAAATGGATTTCCTTCATCAGTTGAAAAATTTTATAGAGGTAACTACTCAGAGTGGTCATTAAGGATGGAAGCTTATCTTCAAGGAAGGAATTTATATGGTTATATAACTCGAGATGAAGTTATGCCAAGTTTGAGGAACAAAAGTCAACCAACACAAGAAGAGCAAGAAAGATTGAGCACATGGTGCTCCAAGGATGCACTTGCAAGGTCTTATCTCCTCAACTCTATCTTAGATTTTTTGTTGCCTCACATTAGAAGTTGTAAAACATCTTAGGAAGTATGGAATGCACTTGAAACCTTCTTCTCTTCAAGTATAAAGGCTAGGAAGCATCAACTATGGCTAGACTTCACAACTCTCAAGAAAGCTCCCAAAGAAAATGTGACTGATTTTTTCACAAAGCTCAAGGACGTACCAGATTAGTTGGGAAGCATTGGAGAGGTAATAGATGAAGAGAAAATTGTAAGGCCGGTCATCAATGGCTTGAAGGCAGATGACAAGTGGGAAGCATTCACCACAGCTATGGATCTATACATGGATATGCATGTACTAGATTTCCACACACTCATAGGACAACTAGTTACTCAAGAGGCCAAGCTTATCAAGAATGGAGAGAGCTCCAAAGGTGATTAATCTTCAGCTTTGTATACTGATAAAAGCAAGTCCAAAGAAACAAAGGAAGAGGAAAGAAAGTGGATGATGAAGCACGTACACATCAAGCTAACTATGTAGGTAGAGGAAGACATGGTAGAGCTAGAGGCAGAGGAGGAAGTGTTGGAGTTAGACGTCTGTGGAAGCACGTGAACAACACAAGGAAGAAGAAGAAGATTGGAGCACAACACACAATATTGAATGTATTACTAGAGAATATACAAAGATAATTAGCCCATTAGGGCAATAGGCGTATATACAATCCAAGGGAAAAGACCTCCTAAAGAGGGAAAAAAGTGCCCCGGTGGTTCTAGAGTGCTCACACACATCACTACTTAAATATATCAACAAATACCCCATGAGAGTGATGCGATGAACAAGTAGCTGGCACTCATGTATAAGGAAGTGCCAAGCTATGTGGAAATCATTCCACAAAAGGAAGTAAGCCCAAACCTTTACGGAAAGCTTCAAACTTCACCATAGGCAGAGCCTTCCTGAAAATGTCTGCAATGTTCAAGTAGTGAAAGATGTGCTTAATCGCCTGCCAATGCTTGACACCTAGGCAATGCATAAACGTGGTCATCTGTGAGACAACAAACTGAATATCAGGCCGAGTAATGGATAAGTAAATCAGGCATCCAACAGCGTGCTGATAGAGGACACCATTAAATGCATCTCAAAAATCATGAAGACTCAATCATAAACCTATCTCTATAGGAGTGGCAATAGGCTTACCATCTTCAAGGCCAAAACCTTGCAATAATGTCTCAATATATTTTGTTTGACACAAAGACATTCCACCATCAACTTGCATAAACTGAATGCCCAAATAGTGATGCAAATACCCAAATCAGACATCTCAAATGAGGCATGCAAATGAGCCTTAAAATCAGCAATATGCTTCTCAATAGGACTAGTGAGCAGCATGTCGTCAACATAGACAACAATGATCAAAGGCACATCATTAGCATGCTTAAGATATAAGGTGCTTTTAGTTGCACTATTCTCAAAACCATGTGCAATCAAATAGGCATGTGTCTTCTCATATCAAGCTTATGATGCTTGCTTTAGACCATATAATGCCTTCTTTAACCTGCACACTTGGTTTTCATGCCCTTTCTGCACAAAGCCACGGGGCTGAAAAACATCCATTTCGTCATGCAAGTCACCATTCAAAAATGTAGTTTTAATGTCCAACTTATGTTCATTCCAACCATGATGGGCTGCAAGTGCACAGATGCTCCAAACAGTAGTCATATGGCATGTAGGTGCGGAGATCTCATCAAAATCAATGCCTCTTTCCTATGCATAACCCTTTGCAACAAGCCTAGCCTTATACCTGTCAACTATTCCATCAAGCTTACGCTTCAGCTTGTAAACCCACTTACTGCGAATGGCCTTCTTGCAAGGAGGCAAGTCACATAAAGAACAAGAACCGTTCTTCATTATAGCATCATATTCAGATTGCATAGCAGCCATCCAATTTTTTGAATTTTGTGCTTCGTCAAATGAAACAGGCTCATTCTCATCACAGATGTAGCCATAGCATAGCAATCTGATGCAAAAGAGGCACTATGAGAGCCTGATCGAGTACGATATGATAGAGGTGCATCTAATTTTCTATCAGGCAAAGTCTGCACCAGCCATTTTGGCATAATTTTTGTCTCTTGAATGTCAGCTCTCTCATCAAGTGCATCATGTAAATATGTATCAGAAATGGGATGATCTGCATCATCATATGAAACTTGCAAAGGCTGAGAAGTTGCCTCATGAGGACCAGCACTAAACTTCCCATCTGTAAAAAGAGGCAACAACATATCATACATGTCTATAGAGCTAACAGATGTCTCCTTAGTACATGAAAGCAATGGATGAATAGCATCTTCCACAAAAACAACATCACAGCTAACCAGAATGCATTTAGTATATGGATGATACAGACGATAGCCTTTACTTTCAGAACTGTAACCAACAAAAATACATTTTACTGCTTTATCATCCAATTTTTTGCGATGTTGTTCAGACACTAATGCATATGCCAAACAACCATGCAGATGAGCAACAAATGGCTTGCGATCATGCCAAACCTCATATGGAGTGATAGCAATGCTTTAGTGGGACACCTTTTAAGTACATATGCTGCACACATGACAGCCTCAAGCTAGAAACTATGTGGTAAAGCTTGACTCTTGACCGTATAGCTCGCCATCTCCATGAGTGACTTGTTCTTTCGTTCAGCAACTCCATTCTCTTGAGGTGTATATGGCAGTGTACACTAGTGTTTTATCCCACGTTCAACCAAAAATGCATTGAAATCACAAAATATATATTCCGCCCTCCATCTGAATGAAGGGTGCCCATGTTACATGCTGACAAATTTTCAACCAAAACCAAGAACTGTTTGAAGCACATGAACACTTCGGAGTTTGCCTTCAATGGATATACCCATGCATGCCTCGAAAAATCATCGATGAAAGTCATGAAGTAAGGATAATTTCCAAAAGAAGATGTTTGCATAGGACCATGGACATCACTATATACAAGTTGCAATTTCTGAGTATCCCGAACTGAACCATCTTTTGGAAAAGAAGAATGCTACATTTCGCCCAAAATACAGCCTTCACAAACATGTTTTCCGGGTGCCTCAAGTTTGGGCAAAGAGGACATCATTTCAAATTTCTGCATGCATAGCAAACTAGCAAAATTCAGATGACCAAAGTGTGCATGCCAAAGCTTTGCATCTGACATAGCCTGAGAATCATATACTCCATATGCCAAATCATTTATAGATCTTTTATAGTCTATGAGCTTATACAACCCACCACATAAGATGCTAGAAGAAATAATCATGTCACCATTTGAGAGATCATGAATTGTACATCTGTTATCAACAAATTTCACAACCAAGCCAATCTTGGCTTATGCAAAAACTAATAACAGAGTTTTCTTGATATGTGGCATAAACAAAGCATCTAACAAAGTGAAAGAACTAACATCAATAGTAGTCAAAATGATCTTACTAACTCCCATAATAGGATAAGAGGAGTTGTTGGTGCATGTAACAGTATTCCTTGTAGGGGTAGGCTCGAGTGAAGAGAAGAAACTATGCTGCGAGGTAATATGTTTGGTCGCCCACTGTCAAAGTACAAAACATCTGAGTCTATTGCAGACATGCACTCCTCATGAGAAGATGGGTCAAAACTGCAAACAATAGTAAATGCCCATTCTTCTTCTTACAGAAGGTTACCAGACTCTGTTTTTGGTGTAGAGGCTTTGCAACAACCATTCCCGCCTCTTTCATTGTTGCCTCTTTAGCAGCCATTTTTGGAGAGTTCTTCATGATATGATCATTTCCTTTACAGAATTGCAAAACAATTTCTGCTTTTTTTATTTTGTTTCATCTTTGTCTTCCCTCTTTGATTGTGCAGAATTAGCATATTTCTGCTTACTAGTTGAATAGCTCCATTTTCCTTTGTCCTTTTGACTAGCCAGGAAAGCTTAATCTGCAACACGCATAATGGACCTGTTTTGCCTACGGTGATCTTCCTACAGTAGAACAGAGACAAACTCCTCAAATGACAAGGCATTTGGATTGCCTTTCATCATCAACCAAAGAGTAGAAGCAAAACTCTGATATGAATCAAGAAGACCATTCAAAATGGTCTACACAAGTGAGCTATCTGGTATATGTTGGTGCAGACCAATCACCAATTGAAGATTTGAAGGACAAAGGATGAAGATGAGATCAAGTTTTGAAGCAAAGAAGATGGATACATTTACAGAGTGAAAGACATGTACACATATGTACATTAGTTAAGACATAGGTTACATATACTTATGCTTTGATAAAAAGTCTGTACATAATTGCCTATAAATACTTTTGAAAAAAGTCGGGGTATAGAGAGAAGACAAGGAGAGACTATGTATGAGCATAGAAATAGAGAAATAAGTGATTGTAAATGTCAGTAGACACATGAGAAGTGAGTTGAAGTCTCTCTCTCATTTCAGTTGTAGTCTTCTTCAGAAATGAAAGAAATATTGCGCCTGATGTTTCTGTGTTTGCTCCGTCTGTGGTGGATCATTTGTAAAATCCTTTTGAGGATATCTAAGTTCATAGTTAATGAGTCTATGACTAGAGTTTCAGAGTCTAATTGTAAACAGGCTAGGAGAATTGTGTGTAGGAACATTCATATGTAAAGAATGTTCACAGTCTTCTAAAACAGGCGCAGATTTCGAGTCCAATGAAATGAGTAGTGCTCAGTGCACAGTGTAAAGTTTTACACATATGATAGCTCAAAATCTAAGTTGAGAGATAAGCTATCTACAGCCAAAAGGATTTGGTAAAACGGGTTCGACATTGTGAGAACCAAAGTTAAGAAGTTAGGGGTGTCAAATCGACTTCTCAGAAGTGTAGATTTAGACATAGGTAACTTGTGAAGTTGATTTCTCAAGTTATACTAAAACTTTTGAAGAACTTTAACTTGGAGGAGGTGCGCAACTTCTAGGCGACACTCCATACAAAATTTCATAGAAAACTTTACATGTTTGATAAGTCAATGAGAAGAAATTGTGGAGCAGACTTTCTGTGTTTTATCTTCTTCACAGAATTTTTCAACTTTTGATAATTTGGAGATTGGACCTCTAATTTGGTGAAGGTTTTGACTTACTTTGATATAGAGGTGTTCTAAATTCAAGAGTAGGTTGTTCTTTTGGGGATTAACACTCTCCATCAGTGGTATCAGAGCAGGAGACATCAAAATCAAGGAAAGGAGGATCCCGACTGCTGCAGATTCAAGAAAGTCAACAACTGAAGAACTAAAAGGTGAAAACTTGAAGGCAAAGCCTGAGGAGGATACCATACAACATCAAGAAAGACAAAAGGACTCTAATTCGAAGTAAAGGTACATATATTGTTCATAAAGCTTGAAGGTTTCAATACACAGGTGGAAGAAAGATGGGAGATTCACTACAGATAGAGAAATTGGATAGGGAAAACTATCCTGCATGGTCAATGAGGATGGAAGCTCATCTTATGAGCAAAGATTTAATAGCCTATATCACAGGAGAAGAAGAGAAGCCACAGTTCAGAGATCCTAGTGTTCCAACTAGGGAAGAGTTGGCAGATTTAAAAAATTGGATGAAGAAAGATGCTCAAGCTAGGAGCATTATATATATGGCAGTCAATGATTACTTGTTACCTCACATTCGAGGTCTTGAAAGTGCAACTGATATTTGGAATGCTTTGGAGGAGCATTTCCAGAATACTACAAAGTCAAGGAAGGCATCCTTATGGGCATAATTTACAACCTTTAAGAAGAAGGCTTCTCAATCCATTTCAGACTATGTGACAAGAATGAAAGATATTGCAGATGCTTTAGGAGCTGTTGATGAAGACATTGAGGAGGATAAATTGGTAAGGAAAATCCTTACAGGTTTAAGAGGTGATGACAAATGGAAGCCATTCATTTTGTCTACAGAATTATCACTTGATCATTTCACTCCTGATTTAAATCAGTTGTTAGGTCATATGCTAACATTTGAGCAGGATGTTAGAGGAGATGGTGACAAGAGTGCAGGTCATGCAATGTACTCAAAAGACAAGAAGAAGAATAGCAAAGGAAAGCAACAAGCAGGTGAAGATGAAGGTACAACTAGTCAAGCCAACTTCCTAAGAGGTAGAGGAGGTGGCAAAGGTAGAGGAAGAGGCAGGAATAACAAAGATGGAGGTAAAGCTTGCTAGATTTGTGGTAAGACAAATCACTTAGCTAATGATTGTTGGCATAATAATCAGAGTAATAATGGATATAATCAGAACTATAATTCAAGAGGAAGAGGAGGCAGAAATCAAAGAGGTAATTTCAGAGGCAGAGGTGGTAGGAGTTACTTTGGAAGAAATGCAGGTAGAGGTTTCCAAAGTCAACAATATAACAACACCTACTACAATTATGCTTCAGATCAAAAGGAGGATTCAACATTGATAATGAATGCAACTTGTGAAAGGTAGAGTGAAGATCAAAGAGTCTTCTACATTGACTCAAGGTGTAGCAATCACCTAAGTGGTAATATAGCTTTGATGACTGATTTGGAGAATAAGGTTTTTAATCATGTTGTTCAAACAGGTGACAACACAAAGCACAATGTGAAGTCAATTGGATCAGTGAAGGCCAAGGATGGTAGCACCTTATTGAGTAAGGTCATGTATGTTCCTACAATTCCTAAGAATTTGATAAGTGTAGGACAAATTGTTGAAAAGGGATATGAAGTAAGGTTCACTAATGATGGGGTATATGTGGAAGACCCTAGTCAAGGGTAGAAACAGATTGTTTCAGGGAAAAAAGAAGGACGATTGTTCACATTGAAGATTCAAGGCAATATTGGTCATGCTATGTTCACATATGGAGGATATAAGATCTCTGAGTTAGATCTTTGGCACAAGAGGCTTGGACATTTCAATGAAAGAGGTATCAAAGACATGGTTAACAATGGTTCAGTGCTTGGTTTGCCTAATGTTGCAGGTCAACATATGACATACAAATGTGAGGCATGTCAATTAGGTAAGGCTCATAAGCATTCCTATTCCAAGCATGGTTTTATGTACTCAGAGAAGCTTGAGTTGGTACACACAGATGTGTGGGGACCATCAAAGGATTTCAGTATAAATGGGTCAAGGTATTATGTGATTTATGTTGATGATGCTACTAGATGGATCACTATTTATGTGATCAAAGATAAGTCAGAAGTGTTTAATACATTTAAACACTATCATGCATATGCAGAAATAATTAAAGGACATAAGTTGAAGAGACTAAGGTCAGATGGAGGGGGAGAGTATTTCTCTAATGAGTTCAGTGATTACTTGTGGAATGCAGGTATAAAAAGGGAAGTTACTTGCAGGTACTCTCCTCAACAAAATGGTGTAGCAGAAAGGAGAAATAGAACACTTGTTGAGTTTGCAAGATCCATGATGAAGGAGAAAAATTGCCCTAATTATTTGTGGGCTGAGGCTGTAAATACAGCTACTTATTTGGTCAATAGGTTACCATGTAAAGCCTTGCAGGGTATGACACCATATGAGGCTTGGTGGGGTAAGAGACCTACCTTGGATCATTGTAGAATTTTTGGATGTGTGGCATATGCATATGTGCCATCACAATTAAGGCACAAATTGGAACCTAAAGCTGAAAAATATGTTTTCATTGGTTATGATGATAAGCAGATGGGTTATAGATTGTGGACTCCATCTACAAAACAATTCATGGTTTCTAAAGATGTTACATTTGATGAGCAAAGTACTTGGTATGCAGGTACAATCAATATTAATATAGGTGATGAAGAAGAAGTGAGCCAAAGGAAAGGTAAATCAAAGGTTCAGATATTTGATGAACAAGAGAATAATGAAGTGCAGGTTGAAGTGGAAGAAACACCAAGATTTGATCCTGAATATGAAGAACCAGAAACCTCAAGAAGTGGAGAACTTAGAAGGTCTACAAGGAATAAATGGCAACCTACAAGGTATAGCTATGATACTTCATTTTTGGCCACAAAAGATTATGCTTATATGATGAAAACAGATGAAGACCCTTCTACATATGAAGAGGCAAAAGGTAAGGAAAAATGGGAGAAAGCTATGCAAGAAGAATATGATGCACTATTGGAAAATCAAACTTGGGATTTGGCTCCAAACCTAAATAGTCAGAAAATTATTGGATGCAAGTGGGTTTACAAGACCAAGAGGTTTGCAGATGGAAGTGTGTCTAGATATAAAGCTAGACTTGTTGTCAAAGGGTTTGCTCAGACATATGGTGTTGACTATGATGAAACTTATAGTCCTGTGGCAAAGATGACAACCATCAGGACACTTATAGCTATTGCTGCATGTAAAGGTTGGAAGTTATGTCAACTTGATGTAAAAAATGCTTTTTTGAATGGTTATATTTCAGATAATGTGTTCATGGAGCAACCTCAAGGGTTCAGAGATAAAAGGTATCCAGATCATGTGTGCAAGCTCAAGAGAGCTTTGTATGGCTTAAAGCAGGCCCCAAGGGCATGGAATTATAGACTTGTAAAGTTCTTGAAAGAACTTGGATTTCAGGTGTCTAAAGCAGATAGTAGCTTGCTTGTCAAAGCAAGTGATAATGGTTTCATATACATGTGCATATATGTTGATGATATAATCCTTACAGGTACAGATGAAGAAGGAATACAAAGACTCAAGAAGCAAATGGAAAAGGAGTTCAAAATAAGTGACTTGGGAGACTTGTCATACTTCTTGGGCATGGAGATTACATATACTCAACATGGAGTATTTGTGACTCAAGAAAGGTATTTGAGGAACTTGTTAATCAAGTTTAAAATGGATGATTGCAAGGTAGCACCTACACCAATGGAGGTGAATCACAAATTAAGTAAATTTGGAGGTGAAGAATTCAAGGACATGAGACAATATCAGAGTTTGGTTGGTAGTCTTATCTATGCTACTTTAACTAGACCTGATTTATCATATGCAGTAGGGGTTTTGTCTCAATTCATGCATTGCCCAAGGAAAGAACATTGGATTGCAGGACAAAGAGTGTTGAGGTACATTAAGGGTACACTCAATGAAGGTTTGTATTATGGGTTTACATCACATACAAAGATCAAAATTTATAGTGATGCAGATTGGGCAGGTAATCCAGATGATAGAAGGTCAACTTATGGATACATGTGTTATGTGGGAGATAAACTTATCTCATGGTGTTCCAAGAAGCAACATACAGTTGCTTTGTCTTCTACAGAAGCTGAATATAAAGGCATGGTTGAAGCTGCAAAGGAAGTGATTTGGCTCAAGAGCTTGATGAAGAGTTTTGACATTGTGCATGGGATACCAATTATATATGGTGATAACATGAGTTCATTGTATTTAGCTGCTAATCCTGTTTTTCATGCCAGGACCAAACACATTGAGATACAGTATCACTTTCTAAGAGAGAAAGTGATGGACAAGGAGATTGAAGTCATACATACTTCAACTAAAGATCAGATAGTTGATATGCTTACAAAGAGCTTGGATGGACCAAAGCTACAGAAGTTTAAAGACATGGCAGGTATAAAGAAGATAAGAGAAATCTCAATTGATGATTGAGGGGGAGCTGTTGGTGCAGACCAATCACCAATTGAAGATTTGAAGGACAAAGGATGAAGATGATATCAAGTTTTGAAGCAAAGAAGATGGATACATTTACAGAGTGAAAGACATGTACACATATGTACATTAGTTAAGACATAGGTTACATATACTTATGCTTTGATAAAAAGTCTGTACATAATTGCCTATAAATACTTTTGAAAAAAGTCGGGGTATAGAGAGAAGACAAGGAGAGACTATGTATGAGCATAGGAATAGAGAAATAAGTGATTGTAAATGTCAGTAGACACATGAGAAGTGAGTTGAAGTCTCTCTCTCATTTCAGTTGTAGTCTTCTTCAGAAATGAAAGAAATATTGCGCCCGATGTTTTTGTGTTTGCTCCGTCTGTGGTAGATCATTTGTAAAATCCTTTTGAGGATATCTAAGTTCATACTTAATGAGTCTATGACTAGAGTTTCAGAGTCTAATTGTAAACAGGCTAGGAGAATTGTGTGTAGGAACATTCATATGTAAAGAATGTTCACAGTCTTCTGAAACAGGCGCAGATTTCGAGTCCAATGAAATGAGTAGTGCTCAGTGCACAGTGTAAAGTTTTACACATATGATAGCTCAAAATCTAAGTTGAGAGATAAGCTATCTACAGCCAAAAGGATTTGGTAAAACGGGTTCGACATTGTGAGAACCAGAGTTAAGAAGTTAGGGGTGTCAAATCGACTTCTCAGAAGTGCAGATTTAGACATAGGTAACTTGTGAAGTTGATTTCTCAAGTTATACTAAACCTTTTGAAGAACTCTAACTTGGAGGAGGTGCACAACTTCTAGGCGACACTCCATACAAAATTTCATAGAAAACTTTACAGGTTTGATAAGTCAATGAGAAGAAATTGTGCAACAGACTTTCTGTGTTTTATCTTCTTCACAGAATTTTTCAACTTTTGATAATTTGGAGATTGGACCTCTAATTTGGTGAAGGTTTTGACTTACTCTTGATATAGAGGTGTTCTAAATTCAAGAGTAGGTTGTTCTTTTGGGGATTAACACTCTCCATCAGTATAAACTCATCAGTAGAAGTCAATTGTTCCTTCAAGTCTTTGATCTTTGCTAGGAAACTCTCCATAGAATCACCTTTGTTCACGTGCTCACTCTCCAACTGTTTTCAGAGGTAAGCAACAGGAGCCTCATTCCTAGCTTGGTAAAATGTGGTAGGTGTATCGCAAGCATCCTTAGTTGTTCTGCAAGAGTGAATGTGAGGAATAATAGCACATTTTACAGACAAAACTATCAATGCATGTGCCTCAGCATCTCTGCCATCCCAACAAATTTGCTCTACAATTGTTGCAGCAGAACTGCAACATGAATAGGAATATGCAGAATATCATCATCTTCAACACCTTGTGCATCAGCTTTAGTACCTGTAGTTGTAACAGTTGCAAGTTTGATAGGATGTTTTTCAACACCCTGCACACTGTTCCATAGTCCTTTTGCAACCAATACATGTCGCATCATATAAGCCCACAATGGGTAGTTGGTACCATCCAACTTATCCTCAACTGCCAACATACGAAATACATCACTACTTTCAGCCATGGCCGGTCACTAAAATACCTTGATGCAGAAAATTGATTGTATCTCAAAAAGTTAAACTCAACTACCAAGACGAGTTCTGTTAAACTTGTAGCAGACTTCAAAACGCTTATACTGGAAAATCAAAACAGGTATATACCTTTGGCACAAAAAGATGAAATAGCCTACACAAGCACTATGATAGTGCGCTCGAAGGCCAAAACAAGCTCTAATCACGATTTCGGCTCCACAAAGCAAAGGCGTTTTGATCTCTAAAACACCCTAAGTATGCTCACCAAATTTTGTGCGAATCTAAGAATGCAACCGGAGAGGTGTACACAACGCCCTAGATGAAGCGGCAACCTGCTCTGATACTAGTTATTGGAGTTAGACGTCTACGGAGCGGAAGCATGCAAACAATACAAGGAAGAAGAAGAAGCTTGGATCACAACACACAATACTGAATGTATTACTAGAGAATGTACAAAGATAAGTAGCCCATTAGAGAAATAGGTGTATATACAAGGGGGGAGGGGGGGAAACCTCCTAAAGAGGGCAAAAAGTGCCCCGATGGTCCTAGACTGTTCACACACATAGCTACCTAAATATATCAACAGGAAGACAAGGCAGGGGGAGATCCCAAGACTCTTATGCATGCACTATTTGTGGATTAACTAATCATACAACTGAAAATTGCTTTAGGAATTCCAAGAATCAAACACGGAGAGGCTTCAATAGAGGAAGCTATGGCTACTCAAGAGGAAGGTTCAACAATTACCATGGCAACCACAACAATTACAACCATTCAGACTATCAAAGAGGCAATAGGGGAAGAAGAGACTTCAATAGCTACACAGAAGACTCAAATTAAGAGGACTCATTGCTAATCATGAATCTGGCCATGCCACAAGGTAAATCTAATGATCATGTTTTCTACATAGATTTAGGTTGTTCCAATCATGTGGCAAGAAATGTGGCCCTCTTATCAGATTAGAAGATTCAAGGAATAAGCATGAGGTACAAACAGGAGATGATACAAGACACCTTGTGGAGAAAATAGGAAATGTCAAAGCACCTGATGGAAACATCAACTTACTCAGTAAGGTACTCTATGCCCCTACCATTAGAAAGAATTTTATAAGTGTTGAGCAGATAGCGGAGAAAGGGTTGCAAGTCAAGTTCACAAAAGTAGGAGCATTTGTTGAAGATCCGAGTCAAGGATTCAGGAGAATCGCGAAAGGTGAAAAGACAAGTAGATTGTTCACATTTGAATTACAAGAAACTAGAAATATTGCTCTCTTCAACTATGCTAGTCAGACACTCACAGAATTGGAAGTATGGCACAAAAGGTTAGCACATATTGGTGAAAGATCACTAAAGAAAATTTGCAGGGACAAAAGTGTACTTGGACTCCCTAACTTGTCAAAACCACACATGATTTATAAGTGTAGTGCATGTCAATTTGGAAATTCTCACAGGTTACCATTCATGAAGAAAGGATATATGCATGGAGATCTCTTAAATTTGGTTTATACAGATGTATGGGGACATAGCAAGGATGCCTCAATATCTAGATCAAGGTATTATGTCTCCTTCATTGATGATTGGAGTAGGTGGACTATATGATACTTTATGAAACACAAAGATGAAGTCTTTTCATGCTTCAAAAGATATTTAGCTCTTGTGGAGGATCAAATAGGTAAAACATTAAAAAGGCTAAGGTTAGATGGAGGGGAAGAGTACTTCTCACATGAATTTGACTCCTTTCTTCAAGAAAGAGGAATCAAAAGAGAGATCACTACAAGGTACACTCCTGAGCAAAATGGAGTGGCAGAAAGAAGGAATAGGACAATTGTTGAAGCTACAAGGTCTATGTTAAATGAAAAACACTTACCTAATTACTTATGGGCTGAGGATCTATCCATAGCCACCTATTTGATTAACAGGTTACCTTCAAAATCACTTGATGGCATGACACCATATGAGGCTTGCAATGGAAAAAGACCAAGCTTGGATCATTGTAATATTTTTGGATGTGTTTCTTTTGATCATGTTCCTTCACAGGTTAGAGCCAAGATGCAAAAAGGTGTGTATTCATTGGATATGACAACCGTCAAAAGGGCTACACATTATACAACCCAACAACCAAAGGACTCTTGGTGAGGAGAGTAGTATTTGATGAGAATAGTTCTTGATATGAAGATTCATGTAGAAAGGTCAACCTACCTTATGATCTTGAAGAAGATTTTCAAAAACTTGTTAAGGATAATTCTTCTAAAGTTGAAGAGCAGGATACCGTAGAAGATGATGAAGCAACTTAGTATGAAGAAATCAAAATGTGGAAGTCTAAAGGTAAAGCAAAAATGCAAGAACTTGGACAAGAGGCAGAATCATCACATCATGGCCTAAGAAGGTCCATGAGGGAGAAAAGAAAGCGAGAAAGAAATGGGTTTGATACTTCTCTAGTCACTAAACATTTAATCTATCTAGCACATAACATAAATCAAGAGGAAACTTCAACGTTTGAGGAAGCAAAGAAGAAATCAGAATGGAGCCATGCAATGGAAGAAGAAATTGAAGCTCATCAGGAGAATAACACTTGGTAGTTGGTTCCCAAGTCTCCATCAATGAAAGTGATAGGCTCACGGTGGATCTACAAATTGAAGAAGAACTCAGATGGCTCCATCAATAGGTATAACTCAAGGCTTGTGGCAAAAGGCTTTGCACAAACTTAGGGAATTCATTATGAGGAGACCTTCTCTCGTGTGACAAAGATGCCTACTATTAGGGTTTTTCTTGGTATTGCCTCTTCCAAGAATTGGAAGATACTTCAGTTGGATGTAAAAAATGCATTTCTTATGGTTGGATAACAGAAGAGGTATATATGGCACAACCACCTGGTTTTGAGAATCACATATATCCTGATTATGTGTGTAAACTTAATAAAGCTTTATATGGACTCAAACAAGCCCTAAGGGCTTGGAATCACAGGCTTCTCTAATTCTTGCAGGATAAAGGATTTCAACCTAGCAAGGCACATCCATCACTATTCATAAATAGGTGTAATTCTGAAGTCATCTATTTGTGTGTGTATGTAAATGATAATATACTTATCGAAAAGAGATTCAAAGAATAGATGAGAGAATAATTAAAGATAAGTGATTTGGGTTCAGTTACCTACTGCCTAGGATTGGAAGTTGTCTACAAAGATCATTGTTTGTTTCTTACTCAGAGAAAGTACATTAAAGACATGTTGGCAAAATTCAAGATGCAAGATTGCAGGATTGCAGGTACTCCAATGGAGGTTAATCACAAATTCAGCTCACATAAAGGTGAACTCATAGAAGATGTGATAGGTTATCAAAGCCTTGTGGGTACTTTGAACTATGCCACATTGACAAGGGTTGGTATATGTTATAGTGTGAGTCTGCTAAGTCAATTTTTGCACACACCCAAGAAACCTCGCATGGAGGATACCAAGAGGATACTTAGATATCTCAAAGGGACAATGAATGAGGGGTTATATTACCCTTATGTATCTGATTTAAGTTTGAAATTGTTCTCTGATGCAGATTGGGTTAGCTTCAAGGAAGACAAAAGGAGCACCTCAGGTATCTTACCTTTGTAGGTTCAAAACTTGTTTCATGGTCATCTAAGAAGCAACCCATAGTTTCTCCCTCTTCTAATGAAGCTGAATACATAGGTCTTGCCATAGCTACTGAAGAAGCTATGTGGATGAAGACGCTATTCACATATCTTGGTTTGGAGATTGGAACTCTAAATATTTTTGGTGACAATATGAACTCTATTCACTTAGCTGCTAATCCAATCTCTTCTTCCTTGGACTATTTCGACTTGCTTTTTCCTCCTTTCCCCTTGTTGCCATTATTTCCGTTGCCTTTGCTAGCATATACGACCTATGTGTAACCATCCTTCTTGTATGTGTCTCCTCTGGTAACCTCTTCTGCTACCAGGTGAGGCATCAACTCCTCAAGAGTTGGTAGATCATCTCTATATAGATGATAATAATGAGTGGTCTCCACCGGTCTTCCCCTCTAAGCCCATTGAGAGTAATCTCCACAAGGTCGTACTCATCTACTTTATAGCCAATGGATTCCAATTGCTCCCTCAAATCCTTTACCCTCAATGTGTAGTCAACAATAGATTGATGATTGCCCTTCTTCAAAGATTGGATTTCATTCTTGAGGTGCATCTTTTTGCTTGTTGTGAAAGTGTCATATATCTTCTATAAGGCCTCCCAAACATCTCCAACATGATGAAACTCTAATATATGGTCAATCATAGTGTTAGAAATTACTTGTGATATGTAAAAGATAGCTCTCCTAATCCTTTCTTCCTAATCCTTCAACATCTTCAATTCTTGGTTGGTGACCTTCTGATCTTTAGGATCCACATCACTTTTATCCTCGACTCCACACACAATAGGCCATAATCCTTTGCTCATGAAGTAGTTAATGACTATGAAACTCCATGGCTTATAGTTGTCTTTGCCAAACAACTCCACTTTTTGACCTGGATGTACCATAATGAATGGGAAATCAGGGTTGCACTGAAATGTACCTCTTATCCTTGATGTCCAAGCTTTTGTGTCCTTCTCCTATAACTCTAGTAGAGTATGTTTATACCTACAAGAGAATACAAGGAGTGTTGGCTATATTGCTCCTCATTACTCCTCCTCTATGTTTATGATGCCCTACTCTTTGTTTTCCTAGCTTGGATAACTATGCTTAAGCTTCTTTGAGCTTTGGATCACTCTCTCCTTGAGCCTCCTTGAGTATATGTCTCTTCGTCTTCAATAACCTATAAGACTTCGATCACTTCCATGGTGATGGGACCATCCTTACAAGGTCCTCCAAGCCTAAGTCGGCCTACCCATGTTGTAGGTTTGTAATAGGTTGATCCATGCCCCAAATAATCTGCACCATTGATCTCTGGGGTAAATCCAACAATAAAAAGGTAGGATCAACAACCATTTGTTTGTATCCCTTGATCTTTCTTAATCCACACCTAGGATCAAGTCTAGATCCAATGGTCCACATCAAATATGCCCTTCCCCAAATCAACAAAGCTACTTTTGTTTTTATCCCTTGATTTAAGCTAATCCTCACATAGGATCAATCCCTAATCCAATGGCTTAGAAGTAACCTTCCTAACTATCCATCTATGGTCTATTCTAGACCTCATGTGACCTCTAAGTCAAGAACGTGTCAATTTTTAGCACTTTCACATGGCTTCTCCTCATAATGAGGGCCTTACAAAATAGATTATTATGGAACAATGGTGGTATTACATAAGGTGATGCATTGAGAATATCTAACATCCCCCTCAATGTCCACCTAGAGCTTGCATAATTCACACTTTCAACAAACATAACTTAAAAAATATATAGTACTTAAATTAAACCATAATTATTAAATGATTTCTTAAAAAAGAACATCAAAGAAAAATTAAAACATAATATTATAACTAAGAAGATTATTATTTATTTTATGCATGTATATTTGTAAAGTATGAATAATTGTTGTGAGTTTAAGTTGTGAGTGAGTTAACCGAGTGAGAGAGTGAGTGAGTGAGAGAGAGAGACCTCATCACCTTGAGAGATCGACGATCATGAGCTACTGCGATAGAGCATGGGGAGAGAGAGAGAGAGAGAGAGAGAGAGAGAGAGAGAGTTGTTGCATAGAGATCAGATGAAGGCTTTGGCAGATTCAGTTATCCAAGTAGTAGAGATTAGGAGCGAAGGAGGGAGAGAGAGAGAGAGAGAGAGAGAGAGAGAGAGAGAGAGAGAGAAAGTGCTGTTGCATAGAGATCAGATGAAGGCTATGGAGGATTCAGTTATCCAGGTAGGAGCGAAGAGAGAGAGAGAGAGAGAGAGAGAGAGAGAGAGAGAGAAAGAGAGAGAGAGAGTGAGAGTGAGACAGAGAGAGAGAAAGAGAGAGAGAGAGAGAGCCAAAGAGATATAGAAACAGTGTGATGAGCATTGCTTGATAGATCGTGAAAGATAGAGAGAGAAGATGAGAGAGAGAGAGAGAAGATGAGAGAGAGAGAGAGATTTTTCATGGAGAGAAAAAGGCTATGGAAGACTCAATAATTGAGGTACCAAAGATTAAGAGTGATGGAAAGAGAGACGGCCGGAGAGAGAGAAACACTATGATGAGCATTGCATGACAGATGGTGAGAGAGAGAGAAAGAGACCAAGAGATGGCAGAGGCTAGGAAATTGACCATGTAGTAGATTGCACTAAGATAGAGAGAGAGGGAGGGGGAGAGAGATAGAGAGAGAGAGAGGGAGAGAGAGAGAGATAGATAGAGATTGATGACTTCTTTTGTGCTACTATTATGAACCCACTAGGAAGGCACACTTGAAAATGGGCTTCAATCCAAGGCCTTCTTCTTTTTTAGGCCCTATAGCAGGATAGAAATGCAACCTTCGATTCTTAGGTGGCCGAGGATTTACAAAGCTTTCTATGGCCTCACTTCCAAGAAATATAACGGAGGATGCGTTATTGGGATCGCTGTTGTTGTGCATGTCCAAAAAGAGACAGACAAGAAGAGAGAGAGAGAGAGAGAGAGAGAGAGAGATTATGAGAGATGAACAAAGCCGATGATGACGAATGAACATGCAACAAGAGAGAGGGGCGAGAGAGAGAGAGAGAATATGGTTGATTCAAAGGTGAACGTTTTTATATGATGACTACTTTATGCTTGTTCTATCATCAAGACTATGTGATCTGGATAATTTTTTTGATGGGATTGTTTTCCAAATGATTGTCTACAATCTTCTATGCCACTTTAACTCTCTTTTCACGATGCGTTGTTTCTTCTAGTTAAGCTTGTTTCATTTGTATTGATTGAAATATACACATGTGATTTTCAAAGATGAACAGTTCACTTTGCTTTAGGAAAACTTTTAATTTCAAACCATTGTTTTATTACTTTACACATCAGCCATTATTTTTGTAAAACGTTCATCAAAAGTTGACAAGTTTTTTTAGTGCTTTAAGATAACATCCATTATTTTTGTGAAAAAGTTGTTGAGCAACTTATTAGTTATTATCCATTCCTTTAGTGCTTTAATTATCCTTCACTATTTTTGTGAAACAAAATCATTGGTACATATTCATTTTCAAAACTCTATATAAAGAGCTTAGGAATTTATTTTTGTAAAGAGCAATTGATACTCGATCATTGTGATTATACAAACATTTTTGTAGAGAGAACTTCTCTTCTTTTTATCTAATCTTGTTTGTCTACTTTGCTCTATCATCTTCATAGTCTATGCTATTTTCTACTCCCCTTCATGCTTCCATTTTTTGCCACTTCTTTAACTTCCTATATTCTGCATTGCTATCAGAGCTAGTTGATGCATCGAGTAGCTATATGTGAGGTATATGCATAAGATGCAACACCAATAAGGTGATACTTCACACGTACCTTCTTTTAGGATGGCCGATGAAAATAGCCAAATCGAAAAATTGAGCAAAACCAATTATCAAGCCTAGCATTTTTGCATGTCTATATATCTTATGGGTAGAAATATCCATGGATTAATTAATGGGACATAACCTCAACCGCACTTGTCTGACCAAAATACGACATCACAGCACATCTGGGATTATCAGAGGTGGAACGTGACAAGGAGGTAATCTTTGTATTGTCACAAAATATTGAGTCAAGCATGATAGGGCAAATACATGACTTGAGAACAAGCATGGAGATTTGGGAAGCATTAGAGCAACTCTTCTCAACAACCACAAAGGCACAATAAATTCAATTGAAAAATGAATTAAATAATTTGAGAAAGAATGTATGATAGTCACCAAACGATTATGTTCTAAAAATTAAGCAGATTGTCGATGCACTTGCTTCAATTTTGTGCATAGTTAAAGATGATGATTTAGTCGCATTTGTTGTAAATAGTTTACAAAAAGATGAAAAATGGAAAGCTTTTACAACTTCTGTATTTGTGAGAGACGAGTTGCCTGATTTTGATGAGTTGATTTCACTTATGATAACAAAAGAAATCAATATAAATGGTGGACAGTCTATGCAAAAAGGTAGCATAGGTCATGCACTTTATGCAAGAAATCAACGTGGTCATAGAGGTGGTTGAACAAGAAATTTTAGAGGTCTTGGAGGTTGAAATGAGATAAACAACAATTATGATGCTAGCAACTCAGATATGAATATGCGTGGTAGGGGGAGATATTTCTACCGTGGTAGAGGACGTAATGCATATTAAGGTAATCCAGGTATAACATGTTATAATTGTGGTAAAGTTGGTCATATATCTCGTGATTGTTGGTATAATCAAGGTTGAGATGGATATGCAGGGCAAAATCATACACAGGGTAATTTTGTTAAGGAACAAAATCATCAAAATGTACTAATGATGAATGTGAATATAGATGTAACTCATAGCAATGATGTATGGTATGTTGACAGTGGATGTAATAATCATATGAGCAATAATGTTGATTGGTTTGCAAATCTACATGCACCTTTGTTTGATGGTAAAGTTGAAATAGTTGACAATTCAATGCACAAAATAGCACAAGTTGGAGATGTGTGTATTGAAGATAAAAAAGGCAATAACATTCTAAAAGATGTTCTTCATGTACCTTCTATAAGTAAAAAGCTTATTTTAGTTGGTCAAATGGTGGAGCATGGCTATCAAGTACGGTTCAAAAAATCTAGATGTTTTGTTGAAAGGTCAATGCAAACGAAGACTTTTACATTGGATGTAACTCCTAATTTTGTTTAATATTATTGAGTTGGTAATAATAAGATTTCTCAAATTGAGTTATGGCATAAGCGAATATGACATGTAAATGTACATAAGTTGAAGGACATGGCTAAAAGAAAGATTGTTGTTGGTTTACCTGATATCTCCAAAAAAAATATGATACATATGTGATGCTTGTCACTTTGGTAAGCAAGCAAGGCATCCTTTTTCTAGTGTAAAATTGCAAAGTAGGCATTTATTAGAATTGGTGCATACTTATGTTTGGGATCTTACAAAGGAGCCATCACTTGTAGATAGTAAGTATTATGTTACTTTTGTGGATGACTTTAGCCGAATGACTTTTGTGTATTTTCTTAAGCATAAGAGTGATGTGTTTGATTGCTTTGTCAAATTCAAAGAAATGGCCAAAAAACAAATGGGAAGATAATTAAAGGTTAAGATCTGATTGTAATAGTGAATATTTTTCAAGAATATTAATGTTCTTTGGAATGAAGGTATAAAGAGAGAAGTCACTTGAAGGTGTACTCCTTAGCAGAATGGAGTAGCAAAAAGACGGAATAGGATTAATGCAGAAATACCAAGAGCAAGGCTAAATGAAAAACATATGCCTTTGAAGTTTTCGGTTGAAGCACTAAATATAGGAGTATATTTTGATGAATCATATGCCAATATCTACAACACATAATGTAACACTTTTTGAGGTTTGGTATAACAGAAAACCTTTTAGTGATCACTTGCATGTGTTTGGTTGTGTTTGTTTTGCCACGGTTCCATATGCATTGAGAACTAAACTAGAGCCAAAAGCAGAGAAATGTATTTTCATGGGTTATGTAGATAATCAGAAAGGATATAAGTATTATAATCCAATAAGTAAGAAAATGATTATTAGCCTTGATGTATGCTTTGATGAGTTATTGTCTTGGTATACAGATCCTATTTTAGAGGTTCAGGAAGAAATGCAAGAAGAACTTGAGGATGGTTTACATGATACTACAAGAGTAAGCTTAGAAGATGCGAATGGTAATAGTGAAGAAAAATTATCACTTACATCAAAAGATAAAGGAAAAGGTAAAGCAAAGATTGTTGAGATAAGTGATGATGTAGAAATTTATTAAAGTTCTAAATCTGATTTGATAAAACGTGATCATGAACTTAGGAGAAGTTCAAGAGAAAGAAAGGCAACACAAAGGTATATTGAGTCTTATTGTGTTTCACATTCAGCTTTTATGTCAAAAGTTATTGAAGAACAAGAACCTACATGTTTTGAAGATGCAAATTCAAATGTTAATTGGTCCAATGCCATGCAAGAAGAGATAGATGCATTGTATGAGAACAACACATGGCAACTTGTACCACGAGATAATAAGATGAAGGTAATAGGAAATAAGTGGGTATTTTGTATTAAACGAAATAGTTATGGTTGTATTTCCAGGTAAAAGGCAAGGTTAGTTGCAAAGGTTTGGCGCAATCATATGGAATTTGATTACAAAGATACATTTACCCCGTTGCAAGAATGTCAACTATACAAACAATTTTAAGTGTTGTAGCAAGTAAATGTTGGACTATATTTCGATTTGATGTTAAAAATTCATATCTGAATGGTGAATTACAAGAACAGGTTTATATGGAGCAACTAGAAGGATTTCAAGATAAAAAGTATCTAAATTTTTTTTGCAAGCTAACAAAAGCATTATATGGTTTGAAACAAGCACCTAGAGCTTGAAATCATCGATTAGTAAGCCAATGGGAACCTCAAGGATACAAACCAAGTGTTGCAAATCCTTCTTTATATGTTAAGTTTGTAATAGATCAATGTGTCTATATTTGCATTTATGTTGATGATCTTATCATACAAGAAGTGCTATTGATGAGATTAATGAAATTCAGAAGAAACTTGGTAAGGAGTTTAAGAGTTTAGATCTCGGGATTTTACGTTATGCATTGGGAATTGCAGTTATTTATGATGAATATGGTATATGGTTTAGTCAAAAGAAGTATGTATGTGATTTACTTCAAAAGTTTGTTTTGTCAGAATGTAAAGCAATTGCAAATCCTTTGGAGCCTAATCTAAAATTGAGGATACATGATGGTGTTCATTCTGAAAATGTAAACATGTATAGATCTCTGATTGGATCATTGTTGTATGCTATAAGTACACGACCTGATATTGGTTATGCAGTTGGAGTACTTTCACAGTTCATGCACAAGCCTACAGATATACATTGGAATGCAGATAAGCGTGCACTATGCTATTTGAAAGGAGCTTTGAACGAAGGTTTATTTTACTCACATGATACTAATCTTGATATTAAAGCCTTTAGTTATGCAGATTGTGCAGGAAATAAAGATGACCGATGTAGCACAAGTGGCTACATATTAACGATGGGAAATTGGCTTGTATCTTGGAGTTAAAAAAAACAACCAATAGTGGTGCTTTCATCTATAGAAGTAGATTTTCATGGACTGTAGAATTGACATGTGAAGTAATGTGGTTCGAAAAGGTATTTGAAGATTTACATCTTCTTTATATAACTCCACAAATTTATGGCAACAATGTAAGCAGTATACATTTGGTGGCTAATCCAGTTTTCCATTCATGTACCAACCATATTGAAGTTCATCACCATTATGTTCATGAGAAGGTAGTATCCAAAGAGATCAACATTTCTTTTATATCTTCAAAAAATCAGCTTGCAAATATGACGAAGAAATCTCTTGATGGAACAATGATACAAAGATTCAAACAATTCATTGGATTGCTAGAATATTCAAGCAAAGCTTGAGGGGGAGAATGTTCCCCATCTTTGCTTTAGGAAAAATCTCAGTTTCAAACCATTCTTTTATTACTTTACACATCAGCCATCATTTTATAAAAAGGTTAATCCAAAAGTTGACCACTCTTTTTAGTGCTTTAAAATAGCATCCATTATTTTTGTCAAAAAGTTGCTGAGAAACTTTTTAGTTTTTTGTTTTTTAATAAATGAAGTTCGGCCTTAGCCTACTCTCCCAGACTTGTATTAAATAAAGGAAAAGAATAGTACAAGTGAAGGTGACTAGTGCCCACGAGATCCCCGAAGTCCCACAGAGCGGTGCAAGATCTAACAAAGTTTAGATGGCATTACAAAGAGGGTTAATCATCGTCTCATCACCCACATGAGGGGCCCACTTGGGTTTAAGCTTGTTCTTGATCAAAAGGAGGACTTCATGATGCCTGAAGGGGGGGAGAATTCTTACAATTAGCATTTCTTTTACCGAGTAGGAATAGTGATTTCTCAATCGACCACTCTTTAGGGGAGCCGACAAAGTTATACGCACATCTTTCTCGCTAGATCCTCCATAGCGCCTCCCCTCTCATGTCATTCCAAATATTTGTGGAGCATCTGATTGTTTCTCCCAACAGAGCTTGTTTCCAACTTATGTGTTTCTGAAGTCTAATTTTCTTTCCAACAATCTACATGAGCCTGTTGGAGTTGGGACATCTTGTAGGGAGCCTTTTGATTTCTATGAGAGGGTGCTAGATAGCCATGAACTTCATGTCCCACTGCAACTGCATCCAGGATAGGCACCACTTCTTGTTGACGTCGTGCCCCATGAGAAGGCAAACTAAAGAGTGAACTTTAGAACTTTTTAGTTATTATCCATTCCTTTAGTGCTTTAATTATCCTTCACTATTTTTATGAAAGAAAATCATTGGTACATATTCATTTCCAAATTCTATATAAAGATCTTAGGAATTCAATTTTATAGAGAGTAGTTGATACTCAATCATTGTGATTATACAACCATTTTTGTACAGAGAACTTATTTCTTTTTATCTAGTCTTGTTTGTCTACTTTGCTCTATCATCTGCATAGTCTATGCTATTTTCTACTTCCCTTCATGCTTCCATTTTGTGCTACTTCTTGAGCTTCCTATATTCTATACTATTCTCTTTTATGAATTACGCATGCATACGTATTGATACATATATCTCAGTCCAAAACTATGTATCTATGTGAACGTCCATGCATTGTAAACACATAATACATGTCGTGTAACATGAATACATTCAACAAGACTTTTACTTTTGTGCCATGAATACATGTTGTGAGTGTCACTCTAGCATGGGACCTTGTTTTCTTGTAATTAGAGTCCAACTCCCAAGATAGGCTCATAGTCATGTACTTTTGGGCAACACTCATTTGTCACAAAATTCATCCATTTGTTAAACACATAGGAGATCCACAATGTTGAATTACGAATTGCATATCCATCCCTTCCTATATCGATGCAAGTGCTCGTGATGTTAGGCAACGTCTATGTTTTGCATTGTTGAACTCTATCATCTAGGTTTAGTGCCTAGAATCATAGGATTTTGCTTCATAGTGTGATAGATCTCTCTCTCTCTCTCTCGCTCTCTCTCTCTCTCTCTCTCTCTCTCTCTCTCTCTCTCTCTCTCTCTCTCTCTCTCTCTCTCTCTCTCTCTCTCTCTCTCTCTCTCTCTCTCTCTCTCTCTCTCTCTCCCGCATCTCCTATGATCAGATCCTCCATCGCCGGCTTGAAGGTTTCTCTCTTGTGTGCTTGCCTATGTCTCTCTCTCTCTCATCCTCTCCTTTGAAATTCCTCTTTCTAAGATCTCTCTCTCTCTCTCTCTCTCTCTCTCTCTCTCTCTCTCTCTCTCTCTCTCTCTCTCTCTCTCTCTAGCACGCCTTTACTCCCTCTGCGTGCGCTACTCTATCACACCCTTTCTCTCTTATTCTTTGCAAACTTACCTATCTATAGTGAATCCACAGAGCACCCTTTCTCTTTCTGAAGATACGCATGAATTCATTTTTCAATGTCAGTTTACTAGGGTCCTATACAGAATTGCAATGGTTTCTTAAAAGAGAGAACAAAATCTTGTCATACAATTCTCCTAATTAAGTCTAGTTTCTCTCTTTCACGTTCCTACATTTCCTCTCTCTCTACGGGCATGGTGGCTAGAGATGATGAGCTTAGGAGGTGACAATCAAAGAGAGAAACCCTACATCATAATCATAAAACATGAATCAGAAAAGTAAAGATTGAAAAAGAAAAGACAAGGAGCATACCTGGAGAGAAGATACATAGAAAAGATCCATGGGGAGAAACAAATGAGATTTGGACACCTATTTATAGGTTCCCCCTAGGACTTCTCTCTAGAATCTTCTAACCTCCTTATCTAAACTTTCTATTTCCAAAATCTTCTTTTACTCTTTGGAGAATCTCATCTTTATTTCTATTTTTTACTAAAGGGTTCGACTTAGGATAAATGCCAATTCTAAGGCACATCTTGAGGGGTTTAAATCGGGGAAAGTTAGGGTTTGCCTACGATTAAGGTCAAGCAAATGAACTTAAGGGTTTATTCATATTTATGGTCTAAGATCCTAGGGTTTCCTAGGGTTTGGATTAGGTTTCCATGGGATAAACTCAGGTTTTCAAGGGGTTTCAAGGGTTTGGAGATAGGTTACTAAACTATGTACAAATATATAGGCCTAATGTACAAAATTGACAAAGTTCCTTATTGCACAGACAATCAAATCAACCATAACATGAACATTTCAAGACTCTTATCATCTTCTTACAATCAAAACAACATCTCATGATCAGAAAAACAATCAAATAGAGTTTCATAAATATTCTTGAGGTACACTTCCTTGAGGGATTTCATCTTGAGATCCACCCCCACTAAACCTACACATCGTCTCGATCTATGAACCTCCAAAATCAAACCGAAGCGTATCAAGATTTTTTTGAAAACCCTTTTTAATTTTTATGTGCTTCTTTTCAAAAATTCAAATGTGATACACTCCATGCAAATTTATAAAGATTAGTAAGAATTTTAGAAAATTAAGCAGATGCAAGCTTCAAAAGTTTCTTACTATGTTTCTGCCTTCACAATCAGACAAGTAACCATATGAATAAACCATAGGCTTCGTAGATATTTCATTTTCTTAACTCATTCACATCGAGCAACTTATCCTAAGTACTAGCATATACTAAGCTCTACTAACTTAGTTTGTGGAATATGCCTTGATTCCTCTATTTATCTCGTACTCTCAAACTCTTAATCAAATTTTTTTCTTTTCTTTACTTTTTTTATTTTTCTCTTTCTATTTGTTTTTCTTTTATTTTTACACTTCATCTCAGCTCATCACTTTTTCTTTTTATTTTTATTTTCATAAAGTCGGCTTATGCTGCAATCGGATGTGACTCATGGACTTGTCGAGCTCACCAAGTTTATCCCACCTATCTGTTGACCCGACATAGTGCACGACACACAATGTCAACCGTACATGAAACCGACGTTAGCTTGCGGCTCTGACCACCTGGCTAGAGTGACTCCACCCTCCTACCAACCCATGTAGGCACATGAAAACAAATAGGTCAGGCCTACGATGAAACTAGTGTCAACTCATGGCCTTGATCACTCAACCAAGGTTGCTCCTCAACCTACTAGCTCATCCTAGTGCACTAACAACATGCACACACACATATTGTTGCCTTAAGCATGAAGGTTTTCCTAAATCATGATCTATATGGAGGTAAGATCTCGCAAGAATTAAATAGTAGGATCCAAAGAATGCCACTCCCTAAGCATTCAAATCTATGAGCATATACATGCACTCAGTTTAACTATACTATCACATTCCCAAGCTTTCACTCCCAAAAGTCTCTAATCTGCTAACTGAATGGATTTATATAATTTCTATTTGTTCATCCTTCATGCAAAACCATAATAAATGTTTGCTATCTTGGTCCCTACTTGATTTTCTTAAACATGTGCAGATCTCTATCACACACTACATTGCAATGCATATGCTCTATTGAAAAGAAAATAGAATTTGAAATTGGAAACATTTCACGTGATTAATTTTTGGTTCCTCTTCATTGTTGTTCTATCTAGCTTTTCTTTAATATCTTGATTTATTGTTCTTCATCAATATATCAACATCACCATCCTCTAGCATCATCTTCATCATCAATTCTCATCATCATCATCCACCAACATCAATCATCATTCATCGTCATCATTCATCATCATCAATCCATCATCATGAATCATTATCATTCATCATCATCATTCATCATCATCAATCATCATAAACCATCATAAACCATCAACCATCATCATCCTTATCCAATAACTCTTGAGCATTCTCATACATTTTCATTATGACTCTTCCTGAATCATCCTTCAATATTTGCAAATATATACTGAAGAGTTAGATTTTTACTTCCCCTGTTATTTTTCAAAGATTTAGAAGGATTTGCATTTGTCCTTACATTTCACTTGATAATATCACCAAGCAACTGTGTTTCTGCTTTGTTAACTTATTTATTGGATTTTATATCTTCTTGAGTTTCTTCTTTACTCTTTTCTTGGTCAATCTATTTATCAAAGTTTAATTGAGAGTGTAATTTCATAACTTTCTGTTGATCAAATAGATCCTCATTAGTCAAAAGATTTGGATCAAATGAAACATATACATCTTCGTCTTGTTTGATTTCTCTTGAATTTCTCTATCAGATCAATATTTTGTTTTTCAACCTTTATTTGTCTACCTTTGGTTTCTTCAATAGGTTTCTTTTGACTCTTAATGGATAGCATACTCGTTTGTTCCTTAGATCTATTATCTTCATGAGATTTTGGTTTCCATATCTTTTCAAATGACTTTGATCTAGTTTTGCTCCCTGCAAAATATTCCTTCATCCCAGCTTTTCCTACATTCAAATGTAAAGGTATTTGCTCTTGATATTTACAAATTTTACCTTCATCTTCACTTACTATGCTATGCAATCCCAAAACATATGTCCATACTGATTGCACCAAAAACATCATATAGGTCTCTTCTCAAGCCAACTTGATTTCCTATGTATCACTATAGGCGTAGATCTTCTAAGACCTAATGACTGTTTATGTGTAGATATGCTTTGAACTTTTACCACACGTTGTGGAGGTGATCGCAATCCGGGTGGATCGGGTCCGGTCGTGGCACACACAGGGTGTATGAAGCTAATGAATGTTGGATGGTTTAAGGACATGAAAGTGAAATTAATGTTGAGTATGGAGAATAGAGAGATGTTGAAATGATTATGGGAATGGGAAAGTAGGAGTGCAAGTTAGATTTATGAACATGAATGATAAGAATGCAAGAGAACCATACACACGAATCAAATTTGGAAGGAAGAATGGTCCATTGAAGGAGCTTCTTAAACACTTCCTAATTCTAATCCATATGCATAGTCTTCTTTGGATGATATGTATGCATGACGTGAATAGATGGAATCCTTACACATAAACCAGTTTCGAAAGGAAGAATGGTCCAGTAATATTGGAGCTTCTTATACACTTTCAGAAACTAATCAATATGTATGGGTATGTATGGATTATATGCATGCAAGTGAATTATGATGATAGAGATTACTCACAAGCTCAAAGAAACATCCTTACTGGTTCAACGCAATACTGCGGAGCCTTCTCACACATAGAAGAAATAGAGGACATGTAAAAATACTTAAGAGACTGAGAGAGGAGACAAGAGACAAGTGACAAGTGACATGAATTAAAAGGATTTGAATTAAGATACATGTATAAGAACGTCGTGGTACGTCAAGCTAGGCAGTCTACTGATCAAAGGTGGTTCCGACCCTGAAACCATGACAGTTCAACCGAATGTCACACGTAAGAAGGTGAGTTCCACTTCAGTGACCCTATGTATGTCTAGGCTCGTAACGTCTAACTAAAGAAGTCTAAGACTCATTAAAATCAGCTCTAACTCACTCACACGCTCCACCGAGGGTGAGTCGAGATAGAGATGCTGGTTTCAAGAGCCTATCCTAGATTGGAGTTCTAACTTAAATTTGAAACTAGGTACTATACTCATACTAGCTCACCTTGGATCCTCACTCGCTCAACCGAGGGTGATCGTCTCAAGGAAACCCTAAGCTAGCATGAGCCCTATGGATGCCTAACAATGATGCTCTAGGAGTTTGGAGGGGGGTTTATATAGTTTTTTGAATGAATTTGGGCCCTTGGATCTAAAGAAATCAACTCTCAACTCTAGGATCACTACTTTTGATTACAACCATTTGATTAATCAAATCAATGGCTTGGAATTGTTCTTTCTATCAAATCTAGTGTAAAGGAGTGAAATTTAGGTGCCCTCATTCTCCACCATTGGATCTGGGGATGATCTGGACCGTCGGATCAGTGCTGACATCAATTCAGATAAGATAAGCCACTATTTTTGAAGAAGCACTGCATTATTGATCTTTGATTGTAAAAAAAGTCTTCTTTTATGGAAAAACTCGTGGATCCTCCTTTCTTTAAGCATAAGTGCATCTCCACCCTTGAATCTGAGCTCATCTTGATCATACAACATGGCTCAATCAGCTTTCGCCATGTGGTGGCCCTTCAACCCTTCAATTTGCTTAAACTAGAAAACGGCGGTGATCCTGAAAACTGGACTTTGTACTCTTTGACCCTCCAAATAGGCTTTGATGAAGATGAAACTTTGTAGGACTATGTTTCCAAAGATATCCTTCAGGAATATGCAGAAAATACTCCCATCTGAATCTCCCTTGTACAAGTTTGACTACATTTGGAAGCTTGCAAGGTGGCATTAAGGTGTCTAGGAAGCTCTGATAGCCTTGAAAGTTTGTACAAATATGTAGCCACATATGATCTTTATACATGCCAAACCATATGGCTAACATAAATTTCTATACAAGAATTTGTAGGGTCAAACTAGAAAAATTCTATTTTTATAAAATGAACATAGCATATCAATGTGCTACAAAATCCCTTTTCTGCTGAAATTTGAGCTATAGACTGCCTTTGACAATCTTTACAAGTATATGAATTTTCATCTAATTTGGTGACAATGAAATTTTTGCCATAATTTCCCAACTTTGACCAGCTTTGACCGCTACCATGGACTTTCTTGATTTCTTTAAAACTTTGTATGTGAGCTTCCTTTGACATCCTTGATGCATCCTGGACTTCTCGGGGAATTCCGGCTACCTTCACCAAATATGCTTTTTAGGCCTTCACAAGTGGGAGAGGAGAGAAAATCTCGACGACATTCGCCCCCACTAAACCTGCGATTCCTCCGGAAGCGCCACTCTAGCATCTGTGAAAAACAAAATGTTCCAGGCATCAAATTCTTTTATAGGTAACATAAGAAACATGGAAGGAAAATTGATTATATGCATGAATCAGTAGGTAACGTGACATGAAGCAAAATTTGCATGAAAGAAAGAATTGAAACAGGCAACATGAATATGCATGAACAAATAGGCAACATATATGCAAATGAACAAGCAACATTGGCAACAAGAAAGAAAAAAAACAAGCATCAATATGAAGTGGAAGTGGATGTATTGAGTCGTTTTAAGCATCAATTCCTCTCATCTTGAATAAAATTTTGTACCTTTTTCATAAAGCAATCTACCTTAAATATGATTATAAACAAAGATTTAGGATTTTCAAGAGACATCTTTCATCTTTAGCTTATTTTAGATCAACTCCTTTCCTACATAAATATGAATATGCTCTTTCTCTAATAACATGCAAGGAAATCTAACTAAACTCCACTAATGCATAAATCTGCCTATATAGCCCGTGATTTATTCTACTATGCCTCTTTATCCTCTTTTGGCTTGCTCTTTTTTTTTTTTTTGATGATGATTCGGCAACTTTATGGTTACAATCACTTTTTTGGGGTGGAAGAAAGTGTAAACTTCTTGGTAACATGTAGCAACTTTTTTTTTTCTTTTAATGACGGGGAAAAATTAAACCCCGATACAAGGTACAACCATTTTTGATGACGGAGAACAGTTGTTTAAACTCCGATACAAGTGCTGTGAGATGGACTAAGGATGTAGAAACATGCAGTAGCAGGAGCTAGGATTTCAACAATTATGCTTTCGATACAGGATACGTATGCATGTTTATATATGAAAGTCTTGTCACCAAAATAAACCTCCAAATCTACATGCCCTATCTTTCCACAATCCTAGATTATAAACAATTTCTTGGTAGATAAGTTACTACTTAAGATAAAATTTTACACAAGTAGAGAAATCATCATTTGCCTTTTTTGACTCAAGTGATGTGGATATGCAATGCAATGCAAAGACTGAAAAAAACATGCATGAAACAAGCATGGAAAAAAAATAGAATGAACTTGAAAAAAAACAAAGCAACATGAACTTGAAAATTAATGATGTTTTTATATGTTTTTTATTTTTTTTTCCTTTTTTTTATTTTTATAACATGGATACTCCTGTTTATGAATCGACCTCATTGTTTTCATCTTCTTCAATGTCCTCATCCAAAATGTACTCGTCATTATCACGCTTCTTGAATAACTTTATCCTTTTACCTACAATCAAAGTTTTTAGTGCAACACCATTTAATTCACAAAGAGCATACGTACCATTGTTGTTGACTTTTGATACTATGTATGGCCCAAACCACCGTTGAGTGAGCTTTTTGCGTGCATCATATTGAGAGTCGAATGTACTATCATAAATGAGCACCCAATCTTCTACTTCAATTGGCTTAGGACGCAATCGATGAGTTTTATCAAAATAATGCTTGTTCTTCATTCTAGATTCTCTTAATTTTTCAACAGCATCATCAAGTCTTAATTTACCTTGTTCTAACTGTTTAATACGCAAACTCAAAAGATCATCAGTAGACACGTTTTCAGACCAAGGCAAATTTGACCATGCAGAAATATGAGACTGAATTGGAAACAATGGTTTTTGACAGTACATGAGTTCAGCAGGCATATATCTAGTAGTACGTGTGCATGTCATTCTATCTGCCCAAAGTGCAAAAGGTAAGAATTTAGGCCATTGTTTGATGTCACCATTACATGCTTTAGATATGGCTTTCACAATAGGTGGATGCCCTCTCTCTATTTTACCATTGGCCTCTGGGTTATATGCAGTAGTGAGAGACAAACGAATACCGTGACGCTCAAAGAACTCTTTAGCTTCTCTCGCATTTAACTCTCCACGATCGGCAACTACTTTCTCTATGTACCCAAAGCGACTTATGACATCTTCAAGCAAGAATTTGCAAACATTGTAAGTGGTCTTAGATCGTAGTGCACGTCCCTCTACATGATTAGTTAAATCTTCTCTTGCAAGTACAATGTAACGCATTTTGTCAATACCTTTAGGCATAGGTACAAGATCTACTACCCGCTTGTAGTGAATACAAGGTGGATAAGTAGGATGCAACGGATCTCTATGTTTGACTGATGAATGAAGTTGACAAGTAGAACATGTAGAAACATAGCTACTAATGTCAACATACATCCTAGGCCAATAATAGGTACTTCTAATTTTTTCATATGTTCCAAATAATCCTTTATGACCGGCCCATAATGTCTCATGCATTTCCTTCATTACTTGCAATTGAAGACCTCGTTTTCCTAGCACTCATTGTGTATTCTTAACCTTACCCTTAGCATGTCTCCAAAGATAACCATTACATAGGAAAAAGTTATAAGCTCGTTTCCTAATGTTACGGAATCTATTCATAGTCCAGTTAGGTAATGGTTGTAGTGTACTCAGATACTTTCCTATGTCTCTCCATTCATTTTCGTACTCAAACTCATGAAATTGCTCATACTCATATATATGTGGAACATAGTCAATTAAGTTCACATTCTTTATTAGATCACTTTCAAGATCATCATCAAATCTAGCTCTCGATAACATATCAGCAACTGAGTTTGACTTACCTGAAATATGAACTAACTCAGGATTTATGAACTTAATATATGAGATCCATCTAAGCATGGCTATATCAGGAGATGAACAATTGGCTATCATTCCAATGAGAGGCAAACAATTAGTCTCAACTTTGACATTTGCACCAATGAAATATTCTTTGTCTGTTTTCAAAGCTGTTACCATACCCCATAGTTCTCGTTTGATCTGTGGATATTTTCGTTGTGTTTCATGTAGAATTTGGCACCAAACCTAATTGCATATCTATTCCCTTCACTATCATCTTGACTTATGACCCAACCTATACCAATAGGACTAGTATCAACAGTCAATATAATAGGTTTGTTAGCAGAATAGTCTACACGCTTAAGGATGGGAGCTTCAAGCAATAATTTCTTCAATTTACGCATAGCTTGAGTGTGTTTGTCAGTCCAAATAAATTTTCGTTTCTTCCTCAACAAGTCATAAAGACAATCAACAACATGAGCAAAGTGTGGGATCCAAATAACCTAAAAGATGCAAGCACCAAGAAATCTACGTACCTCACTCACGTTGTTACATGTTTCAGAAATCTTGCTTATGGCATCAACTTTTTGTGGGTATGGCTTTCGACCATAATGGCCACATAAATGTCCAACAATAAGTACCTCGTTGACACCAAAAATAGATTTCTCTATGGAAAATGTGAGACCTACCTCTTCAAATCGTTGAAATATTCTTTCGCAATCAGAGATATGGTCAAGAACAAATTTACGACATCCCGATGAATCTAAAGTAATGTCCTTTACACGTTCCTCACTCCCTTTAATTGGAATATCATCAATGAATGGCATAGTTATATGAGGGATAAAGTCATGTAAGACCATATTAATAGCACTCATCATATGAGCCACAGAATTAGTCGCTCCTTGAGGTAAAGTACACATTCGCACTAAGCCTAAAGGAGTTTTCATTGTGGTTATGTCACGACTATCAATTGCTAATTGGAATTGGTCATATCCCGAATATAAATCACCCATTGAATAGATAGAATGTCCTGAAAATGATTCAGCAAACTCACCTACAATGGGTCTTGTTCCTACATTCCTTATGGTGACTTTATTGACAGGTTGGAGATCTTGAATAAAACGTAGTTTTCCATTCTTTTTAGGCACAGTGAACCATCGATTTGAGTAAGGTGCAAAGATGGCTCTAAAATTCTCATGTTTATCTTCTCCTTAAGTGGTTTCATTAGCTCAGGTAAGTGAGCCTTTGGAACAGGTATAGGACGAAGAGTGCAACTAGCTTAGGATCTACATAACCAATCTCATGAGGATACATAGTAAAGGCTTTTCCATGGCTCCATATGACTCTCTCAAATTTATCTCTCTCTGCTGGCAAAAGAAAGTCATCATCTCTACCAATTTTCACCTGTTTGATTGTCTCATCCGTGAATGTATGTCCTATGTTTTTCTTATCCCGAAGAGCTGGATCATTTTTCACATCAATAATTTTTTCATTACTTCCATGAGGTAATGGTTGAGCTATGGGTTTGATTTTTTTTTTCTATAGTTTTGTACTTTGTTTCAACTAAGACATCATGTGTTTGGTTAAATTTTGAGCACTTGTCAACATTGAGAGCATACTCTTGGATTAGAGCATACTCATCAAGGGAAGAAATAAGAATAATATGGGAATTATAATTTTGTTGAAGACATAACTCTAACTCCTCAAGAGTAGAGAAACAATGAGATGTCTGAATCACATGCTCAATGTTCTCATCATGTTCCATGATTTTGTTGTTTTTATAATTTTTTTGGCTTTTTTGGATAAAAGACTTGGACAATTGACTCTTATGAAGAAAATCTAATCTAGAATGTGGAAAACAAAGTGACAAACTATTGTACATGTTGGTTGGATGCAAGATGTCAAACCAATATCCACTGTTGTCCCGCTCAACAATGGATTCTATCCAAAATTCTGATCATATGTAGCTCCAAACATGAATCGAGGTGCACAATCACTACAAGCATGCTCATGACCCTGAGTAACAATAGGTTTCTTTCTAATTGACAATTGATTCCTAGGATGATTCACTCCTACTGTCATGACTTGAAGTGATTGCATTCCATCCTTAGACTTGAATCTAGCATAGGAAGACCCATCATCCATGGCTTTAGTTTCCATACGACTCTCACAAATAAAGGGTTGACCTAAGAGAACTTCATAGGAGCAATTATCTTGAATAAAAAAGTGAAATTCCTCTGTGATTCCTCCTATGGATATGGGCACACTAGCACAAGCTCCATACAGGGTACCTACACCATTATCTGCAGTTCTCATATGCCATCCACAATCTTTATCTATGGGCCATCGAAACTTATCATAGAATTCTTTTTGAAATCACATTGATTTCAGAGCCGGAATCTACTAATGCATTTACAGTGATAGTGTTCTTATCATTTCCTATTTTAACATGCATCTCTGATGTACCTCTAGACCAAAATGTTCTTTTAAAGTGACTTTCAGGATTGTTTTCATGATTTTCATGGTCAGGTTGAATAGGTCCTAAGAAATTTTTATTAACATTTACTTCATCATCATCAAAGTCCTCTTCATCAGATTCATCAAAGTTTAAGGCTTCATTCATAGCTTGATCTTGATCTAGAGAATCTTGCATCTCAGTATCTAGATTAAGTGGAAACCTCCTCCTTTTAATTAGGCCGATAAAGTTATCTTTAAAAACAGGCTTTGCAATAGAGAAAACTTGTTCTACAGACATAGTCACTTGACTCTTAAGCAAAATGTCATCTAAAATCTCCATAGGATCTATTTTTCTCTCAATTTCTAAAATCAAGATGGCTTTAGGTTTTCTCTTTGGTTTCTTTTGTTTTTGCTCAGGGTCTTGTTTTTGTTCATGTTCTCGTGTTTGGTCTTCAGTTTGTTTTGATTGTTCTTGTTTATCTAAAGGCTTTGGTTCTGTTTTTCTTTGCTTTGTCTTCTTCCCTTTTTGTTTCTCCTCTTGTTTTTGTTCATTGGGTTCTGATTCTTGTTTTCTATCTTTAGATTGTGATGTTTCTCCTTGCTCTATGATTGTTTCTATTCCCTCTGAGGTTTGTTTTCGTGTTACTCTTCTTTCACTAGGCTCAGCTTCATCTCTTTTTTCGTTTTTCTTCTACATTGGATATGTGAGAAATAAGAGATTGATCTTCTATCGGTGACTCCCAAGCCGTTATTCTCCTAATCTCATCTCGTGCTCTTACTAAAGCCTCTATGGAAAAGTCACCTTCCTTTGTGGGTTTACTTGATTCTACTTGTTGTTCATTAAGAGCTTCTAGTTTCACTCCTCTAGTTCCTACGTCCCTTATGGTTATATTTTCATAGTGTTTTTTCATTCCTCCCTTACCATAATTTCTTTGCAAAGGTAGCCTAGATGAATAGTCACAGATTTTCTTGTCTATGTCTATTACTAGTCGTTGCTCCTTAGCAGCCTTCAATAGTTCACAATCTCTCAAAAAGTGCTCTAACGAATCACACCAAGGACACCTACGAGGGCCACGCACAAAAGCATTTTGATTTTGAGGATTTTGATTAACTTGTGGTAGGAAATTTCGAAATTGAGGATTTTGTTGATAACGTATTGCTTGAACAGGATATTTAGGATTTTGAAAAGGAAATTGATGTATTTGAGGAGCTTGGGGAGCAACATGTGGTACTTGAGGTGCACGAGAAGCTTCCATATTATACGGTTGATGATTTTGAAAATTTTGATTTTGAGGATTTTGAAAAGCTATTTGAGAAGCTTGAGGATACATGTTTTGATACATTTGAGGATTTTGCACATGAGGATGAGGATTTTGCATTGAAGGATTATGCATTGGAGGAACTTGATATGCTTGAGTAGGAGCTACTTGTGGATTTTGATTGGTAGCTATAACATGTTGATTAGGCTCTTGAAAATTCATTGGGTTCATTTGATTTTGGAAAGTTTTGGTGTAACTAGATTGTAAAGCATCTATACTCTTGGCCAAATTGGATTGTGTAGCAATAAGACTTTCCATTTGCCTAGTGAGAATTTCCACTTGAGATTGTTCAACTACACTTTTATTTGGCTCTACTTTAAAACCTTGAGTAGGCTCCATCATTTGAGGAATAGGAGTAGAGTCAAAATTCATAGCATGGGATTGTTCTCTAAATTGCTCCTTAATTTGTGGAAGGCTAGCTTGAGGAAGACTAGTTTGCTCATAAAGCATGGATTGTCTTTGATGTCTATGGGCTACAGCCTCTACTACTTTACGCACTTTTTGCCAATTGTTAGTAAGACCATAGCGCTTATCCGGTTCTTCTAATCGTCGTTCAACTTCCCTACGAGTTTCAGGATGAAGAAGCTTAAGAAAATTGATCACAAGATCAGGTTCCAAGGTTATCTTATCTTCATCAGGAAGTTGTTCATAGCGTCTAATATACTCATTTTGTAAGTGAGTAATAGAGCTACTAGGCTTTGGGGAATTGACCCATCGTAAGAATCCATCCCGATTATGTTGGCTATAATCTTCAAGATAGAATTCTTTGAGCATCTCCTTTCTAAAATCACTCCAAGGAAGACCATCATATTGAGTGACACGGTTTATGATAGAGCTATCAACAATTCGTTCAAAGAATGATATCAAAAGATCTTCGGGAAGACCAAAAATCATAGCTTGCTCTTCAAACAAATCTAAGTACCTTGTGATGTTGATGCCATTCAATTTTCCCTTCTCTCTCAACATAGAAGAGACTATTCTTTGGCCTTGTTTCTCAACAATAAGAGATTTGAATCCTTCCTCCATCTTATGTGAATAAGCAAGTGATGCACGATGCTCTAGATCTCTCACAAATGTGTTTACTTCACGACGAAGATGTGCACGATACTGTGAGAAATCCAGTGCAACACTCAAGACTGATGATGATGATATGATGAGGATGAAAAATATGAAACAAAGGATATGGATCACAACCTCCCAACAAGATCAGAAGCAAATGCCACGAAGCGTTTCACGTCGGGTTCAAATGTGGAGGTGATCGCAATCCGGGTGGATCGGGTCCGGTCGTGGCACACACAGGGTGTATGAAGCTAATGAATGTTGGATGGTTTAAGCACATGAAAGTGAAGTTAATGTTGAGTATGGAGAAAAGGGAGATGTTGAAATGATTATGGGAATGGGAAAGTAGGAGTGCAAGTTATATTTATGAACATGAATGATAAGAATGAAAGAGAACCATACACATGAATCAAATTTGGAAGGAAGAATGGTCCATTGAAGGAGCTTCTTAAACACTTCCTAATTCTAATCCATATACATAGTCTTCTTTGGATGATATGTATGCATGACGTGAATAGATGGAATCCTTACACATAAACCAGTTTCGAAAGGAAGAATGGTCCAATAATATTGGAGCTTCTTATACACTTTCAGAAACTAATCAATATGTATGGGTATGTATGGATTATATGCATGCAAGTGAATTATGATGATAGAGAATACTCACAAGCTCATAGAAACATCCTTACTGGTTCAACGCAATACTGCGGAGCCTTCTCACACATAGAAGAAATAAAGGACATGTAAAAATACTTAAGAGACTGAGAGAGGAGACAAGAGACAAGTGACAAGTGACATGAATTAAAAGGATTTGAATTAAGATACATGTATAAGAACGTCGTGGTACGTCAAGCTAGGCAGTCTACTGATCAAAGGTGGTTCCGACCCTCAAACCATGACAATTCAACCGAATGTCACACGTAAGAAGGTGAGTTCCACTTCAGTGACCCTATGTATGTATAGGCTCGTAACGTCTAACTAAAGAAGTCTAAGACTCATTAAAATCAGCTCTAACTCACTCACATGCTCCACCAAGGGTGAGTCGAGATAGAGATGCTGGTTTCAAGAGCCTATCCTAGATTGGAGTTCTAACTTAAATTTGAAACTACGTACTATACTCATACTAGCTCACCTTGGATCCTCACTCGCTCAACTGAGGGTGATCGTCTCAAGAAAACCATAAGCTAGCATGAGCCCTATGGATGCCTAACAATGATGCTCTAGGAGTTTGGAGGGGGGTTTATATAGTTTTTTGAATGAATTTGGGCCCTTGGATCTAGAGAAATCAACTCTCAACTCTAGGATCACTACTTTTGATTACAACCATTTGATTAATCAAATCAATGGCTTGGAATTGTTCTTTCTATCAAATCTAGTGTAAAGGAGTGAAATTTAGGCGCCCTCATTCTCCACCATTGGATCTGGGGATGATCTGGACCGTCGGATCAGTGCTGACATCAATTCAGATAAGATAAGCCACTATTTTTGGAGAAACACTGCATTATTGATCTTTGATTGTAAAAAGAGTCTTCTTTAATGGAAAAACTCGTGGATCCTCCTTTCTTTAAGCATAAGTGCATCTCCACCCTTGAATATGAGCTCATCTTGATCGTACAACATGGCTCAATCAGCTTTCGCCATGTGGTGGCCCTTCAACCCTTCAATTTGCTTAAACTAGAAAACGGCGGTGATCCTGAAAACTGGACTTTGTACTCTTTGACCCTCCAAATAGGCTTTGATGAAGATGAAACTTTGTAGGACTATGTTTCCAAAGATCTCCTTCAGGAATATGCAGAAAAAACTCCCATCTGAATCTCCCTTGTACAAGTTTGACTACATTTGGAAGCTTGCAAGGTGGCATTAAGGTGTCTAGGAAGCTCTGATAGCCTTGAAAATTTGTACAAATATGTAGCCACATATGGTCTTTATACATGCCAAACCATATGGCTAACATAAATTTCTATACAAGAATTTGTAGGGTCAAACTAGAAAAATTATATTTTTATAAAATGAACATAGCATATCAATGTGCTACAAAATCCCTTTTCTGCTGAAATTTGAGCTATAGACTGCCTTTGACAATCTTTACAAGTATATGAATTTTCATCTAATTTGGTGACAATGAAATTTTTGCCCTAATTTCCCAACTTTGACCACCTTTGACCGCTACCATGGACTTTCTTGATTTCTTTAAAACTTTGTATGTGAGCTTCCTTTGACATCCTTGATGCATCCTGGACTTCTCGGGGAATTCCGGCTACCTTCACCAAATATGTTTTTTGTAGGCCTTCACAAGTGGGAGAGGAGAGAAAATCTCGACGACAACGTTCATTATCACATCTCAATACTTGTAGGTCCTTAACTTGTTTGGTCAACAGCTCAAAATTATGTTAGATCCACGAGGGTAATGCTTTGCTTCCATCTTCAGAAACTGCAACTCTTTACTTCATATAATTTCTGAAAAAAGATCAACCAGCCAAACGTGGAGAGAAGATCCATAGAAAAGATCCATGGGTGGAATGCTTCAGTTCGGATCTTCAAACTTTTTTTCACTTCATATAATATTGTTCAAATCAAGAGCCATGAAAAACTTGGAGAGAAGATCCACAAAAAAGATCCACCAGGCTAATGCTTTGCTTCCCTCTTCAAAAACTTCAAGTCTTTACTTCATATGATAAAAAAAAAGATCAACCAGCCAAACTTGGAGAAAATGTGCAAGGAGGTATGGTTCTTTACTTCAGTCTTCAAAAAATTCAACTCTTTGCTTCATAAAATCTCTCAAAAAAGATCAGCCGGCCCAACCTAGACAGAAGATCCAGAAAAAAGATCCATGGGGGCAATGCTTCACTTCGGGTCTTCAAGCTTTTCTACATTGCATATAATATTCTTCAAATCAAGAGCACTGAAAAACTTGCAGAGAAGATCCATGGAAAAGATCCTCGGGGGTAAAAAATCATTAATGTTTATTTTGGGAATATCAAGACATACTCAAATTTATATTTAAAAAAGTAATGCATGACATCAATGTGTATATATGTTTTTGACAAAAAAAATTGCATGAGTCACAATATACATTTTATTAAGTCGGCATACCTTTGAATCAATTCGACCTTGAGGACAAATAGTTTCTTTCTTGCTTTTTCTTCCCTTCAGTAAATGAAATTAAATACTTATACTTTAGGTTCTTATGAATTTTCATCCACTAGTAGATTTCTTAGTCAGAATAAATTTTCATTTTTATTGCAATGGTAATTTTAAATCTCCAAGTCACATGGCTAGTTCTTCAAATGTTGCTCCCATACACAACATTTATTTTGTGCGATGGACTTGTAGTGTTGGAAATAACTATTAATGATAATCAAGCATAAAATATGCAAAAAGATGAGGTCGAACATTGCATAGAAAAGTAATAACATGTCTTAACAATGAATTGAAATAATTCACTTCTGATATTATTTCTCTCTCTCTCTCTCTTTTTAGATCTATAGTAGCACATCATCATTCTCTTTTTCTTGAATCACTACCGCTTGTGACCAGAACTGCATATCTACTTCTATACCCACTGTGCAATTTTCACATCTCTTTCTCTTCTAGTTGAGTGGTGCCATCTCATCCACCGAATCTCTCTTCTCTCTCTCTCTCTCTCTCTCTCTCTCTCTCTCTCTCTCTCTCTCTCTCTCTCTCTCTCTCTCTCTCTCTCTCTCTCTTGTATTCTCTGTTCTCTATCGCATAATCGCATCACACATCTTGCTTCTATGCGTTCAGAGTAGAGTTACTCAATCTGTTTTTGTCTATATGAACCGATCACAAATGGTTTTAGTTTCTCTCTTGTAGATCTACCAGGCCTTGCCACTGCATCCATCTATGTGCATCGATCAAGTTGCACACAATAGCCCAAAAACCATGATTCAATTCTTGTCTATGATTCTCTCTGCGTCTATCTATCTATCTATCTCTCTCTCTAACTGATGCACCCAATTCTTCCATTGCTCTCTCTCTCTCTCTATCTCTCTTTCTCTCTCTCTCTCATGCAATATACTTTCTCCACATGTACAATAGGTTGAACCACGCTCCAGTGGGTCTAATAAAAACGATTGAAAAACCTCGTTCATCAATTGGTTCTGTGCACGTGCATGATCCCAATCACTAACACGAGGATAGAGCCTCGAATAACTCAAAGGAGTCAATTGTCCGGATTTCTACCTTATATTCTTCATAACCCATGGACAACATTGTGCTATGTATTTCCATTTGGCTTCTTGCACATAGAACTACCCGGTCAGGTCCCGCTTTAGTGCATGTAAGGAGGCTGGCATCTATGTAAAAAAAACGGCCATCCGAGGCACGATCGAGAGCCAAAAGTTTTGAACCATTAAGATTAAAAATATATATAATATTAATTTATGCAAGGAAATTAAGAAAAATAAAAAAAAAGGTGTCCCTTTTTTCGACTCTAGAGGTTGTCAAAAATAAATAAATAAAATTAAAATTAATTAATTTAAAAAAAAATAATAATAATAATAAAAAGAAAATAAAATACCAAAAAAGAAACATAAAGATAAAAATATAGAATAAAAAATAATAAAAACAAGTGGGGATGGCGGGGGAGAGAGAGAAAGAGAGAGAGAGAGAGAGAGAGAGAGAGAGATATTTTATTTTATCTTTATATATGTAGGTTTTTTGAAAATCCCCAAAATTTGAGAAAAATCCAAAAAAAACAAAAAAAAATTGCAAAAAAATCGAAAAAGTCTACATGACTAGACTAGTTTTTTCACTCAAAACCACAAAGAGCTTCCTTTATTCCTCCTATTGGGCAAGAAAATGACATCTGAAAATGATAAAACATTCCAGAAAAATGCTAAAAATGCTTGAAAAATTCCCAAAAATTTCAAAAAATTATAATTTTGCAAAGGTTATGAAATGGGTGCTTAATTTACTAAAACCCAAGGAACAAGCATGAAATGTATAAAGAAAACTACTAAAACTTAAGCAAAAATGACATGAGAAGGCTATGTACAACGTGGATAGATTTTGCAGGTTCCAGGTGGTCCATAATTCTTTAGTTGAATTGATAATAGGCCTTGAGCCTTGATATACTGACTAGTGGCAAGGCTTCTCCTTTAAGCATCTCTAACTCCACAACACCCCAATTCAACATTGATTTAACTTGATAAGGTCCTTCCTAGTGTGGAAGCCATTTTCCTCTCACTTGTGTTTGGATTTGAGGTCTATGGAGAAGAACTAACATGCCTGGTTGTATGTTGTTGTTCCATAGATTTGGATCGTGTGCCTCCTTCCTCTTCATCTGAGTATCTATCAACTGCTTTGTTGCTAGTAGACATATCTCCTCCACTTTATGCAATGCTCCAAGCCTCTGAGAGACACCACACTCTTTCTTTCCTTGCATGCATGCTACTTTAGGTGATCCATGTAAAAATTCAAAGGGTTGAATTGGCAATATCCCATAAACCAGTTGGAATGGAGAATATCTAGTGGCCTCTTTGTAAGCTAACCTATACGCCCATAGGGTACCTTGATAAGCAATGCCCCAGGAAGTGGGCTGTAAAATACATTCCTTCCTTAACATGGCAATTACTACCTTATTAGTGGATTCTGCCTGTCCATTAGCTCTTGGATAGTAGGCACAAGAGGTCCTATGTAGAATTCTATACCTGTTGAAAATTTCCTTTAGGACCTTATTCACAAAATGAGTACCTTGGTCTGTACAAATTTCAAGTGGACATCCAAACCTGCAAATGATGCTATTGTAAATAAAATCAGCAACAATTTGAGCGGTGCAAGCAGGTGAGGCAGTAGCTTTAGCCCACTTTGTCGCATAGTCTGTGGGGATCAATAGATACTTCTCTCTTTTTGGAGTCGATGGAGGGTAGATGGGCCCTAAGAAATCTAGCCCCCACTAATCAAAGGGTTGTACCTCTGCTTTGTTGGTTTGGTTCCACACCTTTGGCAAACATCACATGCCTTCCCCCATTCATCTGCATCTTTGAATAATGTAGGCCACCATAAACCAGCATCAAGGATCCTCTGACTCATAATGTGTCTTGGAAGGTGCCCACCACTTGTTCCTTCATGTGCAGATTGAAGGAATTCCCTCACTTCTTCTTCTTCCATGCACCTCCTGAATCTGTTGTCCTTTCCCTGTCTATATAATTTTTCTTCAATGAAGGTATAAGGTCTGCTCTTGATTAGTAGTCTCTTTCTTTGCGCAACACTTGCCTTCTCTAGATACACTCCAGTTTTAATGAAATTCTTGATATCATAATACCAACCTTGAGCTTGTACAGTGAACAAATTAGCATATGGAAAATCATCATTGACTCCAATAGCTTGATCCATCATATTGATCCTGGATAGGTGATCTTCCATGATATTTTCTTTACCTGGTCTATGGACTACAGAAAAATCAAACTCCTAGAACAAAAGTAGCCACCTCCATATCCTCCTAGTTCCTTGTGGCTTGTTCAATAAATACCTCAGTGGTTGATGATCAGTGATGATAAAAAACTTCACACTTAGCAAATAATGATGAAATTTTTGTACGGTGAAAACCATTGCTAGAGCTTCCCTTTTTGTTGTGCTATAATTGTTTTCAGCTTTCGTCAAAATTCGACTAGCATACTGAATAGGCCTGTCAAGTTTGAATTCTTCACTATGTCGGGCCAATACTGCACCCACTGCATATGCACTAGCATCTACATGCACATGAAAAATTTTTGACCAATCTAGGGTGATAAGAATTGGTGTAGCCACCAATTTGGACCTTAATGTCTGATAAGCATTCTCTTCTTCCTCTTCCCATTTAAAGGGAACTTCTTTACCTCTAAGTCTCGCTAATGGTCTGGCTATCTCTACATACATTTTGATAAATCCTCTGTGGTACCCTGTATGCCCCAAGAAACTCTCAATCTCTTTAGGAGATTTGGGTTTAGGCAACTTTAGAATAGAAATAATTTTATGAGGACCTGGAGCCATAACTTTAGCCGACACCACATGTCCCAAGAGGGTTCCTTCTGTCACAAGGAAATGACATTTATTCCGGTTGAGCTTTAGTTTAGTCTCCCTGCATCTCTTAAAAACATTATGCAGCTATCGCAAGTGATGGTCCAAGCAATCTAAAGGGGTCTCTTTGTGAGATCTTGAAAGTGAAGAAAAGTCATCCATGAAAATTCTAGGTGTTTCCAACATTAAGGTCCAAAAATGAGGTTGACAGTTCTGTTAAAGGTGGCTCGAGCATTTCTGATTCCAAAGGGCATTTTTACATACACATATGTTCCCCAAGGAGTGATAAAAGCAGTCTTTTCACGATCCTCTAGGTGTATGGATATTTGATTATAGCCACTAAAACCATCCATAAAGCTATATAATGCATGTCCAGCCACTTCTTCAATGACCTACTCTGCAAATGGCATGGGGAAATTATCTGGAATGGTCACCTTGTTGAGTGCTCTGAAGTCAACACAAATTCTGATTTTCTTGGTATTCTTCTTTGGTACTATACCCATAAGTGAGAGCCACTCTGAGTGTTCCACAAGAATGATGATTCCTGCATCCTCCATCTTCTGTATCTCCACATAAACAGCTTCAACATATTTTGGGTTAAGTCTATAACTCTTTCCTCTTATTGGTTTGGCTCCATCAACTAGAGGGATTCTGTGCTTCCAATAATTGGCACAAACTCCTTCTAAGTCTATATAGTGCCAAGCAAAAACATCTACATAGTGGGTCAAAAAAGATTTTACCTTTTCAAGGAGCTCTGGGTGGCTCCACAACCAAGTAGCCACCAAAATTGGACGATTATATTCCTGATTGCCTAATTGTATTTCTTTGACAGGGTTTCTCTCTACCATGGTATCTTCATGCTCATCTCCAACCTTGTTTTCTTCCCAAAGCTTTTCGTGTATTGATGCTTAAGCATGGACTATTTTGGATCTCAATGTATTCCTCCTTGTCCTACATCCATCCTGCAGGGATTTCTTGAATTGGTAAAGAACATTCTTCACTATGTTAGTCGGCGGCCGAGTGAGACAAATGTAATGACTGCCGGATGTAACGGAGTTCCTTGAATTACGTGCAAAAGTTGGTACGTGCACTTTGTAAATCTATATAAAGCAATGTAAGGAGAATGCTCAAAGAGACATCTTTCTGGAATTGCCGGATTGTTCGCTTAATTTTTTTCAGAGTACTGTTTACACTGTTGTGGAGTCTGAGTAATGTAAATGTTGAGTTCTGTATCGGATGCTCACATTGAAGTTCACCGTAAGGAGTGATTGAATGACGGATTGTGTGTCTGAGTACTGTTATCGTGTTGTATTGCTGCGTATTCTTCAGTTATTGAAGTACCCTGAGTCAGTTTGAGTAGTTATCTGGCTATGTGAATTGAATAGGTAATTTGTTGCCCTGTCGGAGTATGTTCTGTGTGTTTCCATCAGACTCATTGCATTCGGTGTAATAACTATGACCCCGAATATGAGTACGAACTAGTATCTTTGGTAACGTGGATTTTTGAGATCACTGGCAAGTGTGGTGACGAATGAATCTGTCACTTATAGTCTTCGCTTTGGTTGATTTACGGTATAATAGCGGAGCTGTAGAATGGACTACTGCTCTGTTCCAATAGCAGAATAGTCTGAAGAAGTTCGATACGCAGGCGTAAAGAAACCCAATATTGTCTAGTTACCGCAAGTAACTAAGCTAAGATGTGCATTAGTGTTTTGATGTTGCGATTAAGAATTGGGAAAAGAGTACAGGGCCTTTGTCTAACAGACCCCTACCACTCCCAAGAACCCACTTGGTCTGATAACGCCTTTCGATGATAGAAAGTTTAATACAGCTTACGGTGAATCACTATTTTACGTTTAATAATAGCAGAGCTGTAGAATGGACTACTGCTCTGCTCCAATAGCAGAATAGTATGAAGAAGTTCGATACGCAGGCGTAAAGAAACCCAATATTGTCTAGTTCCCGCAAGTAACTAAGCTAAGATGTGCATTAGTGTTTTGATGTTGTGATTAAGAATTGGGAAAAGAGTACAGGGCCTCTGTCTAACAGACCCCTACCACTCCCAAGAACCCACTTGGTCTGATAACGCCTTTCGGTGATAGAAAGTTTAATACAGCTTACGGTGTGGAGGTGATCGCAATCCGGGTGGATCGGGTCCGGTCGTGGCACACACAGGGTGTATGAAGCTAATGAATGTTGGAAGGTTTAAAGATGTGAAGGTGAAATTAATGTTGAGTATGGAGAAGAGAGAGATGTTGAAATAATTATGGGAATGGGAATGTAGGCGTGCAAGTTAGATTGATGACATGAATGATAAGAATGAAAGAGAACCATACACACGAATCAAATTTGGAAGGAAGAATGGTCCATTGGAGGAGCTTCTTAAACACTTCCTAATTCTAATCCATATGTATAGCCTTCTTTGGATGATATGTATGCATGATGAGAATAGATGGAATCCTTACACATAAATCAGTTTCGAAAGGAAGAATGGTCCAATATTGGAGCTTCTTATACACTTTCAGAAACTAATAAATATGTATGGATTTGTATGGATTATATGCATGCAAGTGAATTATGATGATGGATTTTACTCACAAGCTCAAAGAAACATCCTCACTGGTTCAACGCAATACTGCGGAGCCTTCTCACACATAGAAGAAATAGAAGACATGTAAAAATACTTAAGAGACTGAGAGAGGTGACAAGAGACAAGTGACAAGTGACATGAATTAAAAGAATTTGAATTAAGTTACATGTAAAAGATCGTAGTGGTACGTCATGCTAAGCAATCTACTGATCAAAGGTGGTTCCGACCCTCAAACCATGACAGTTCAATCGAATGTCACACGTAAGAAGGTGAGTTCCACTCCAGTGACCCTATGTCTGTCTAGGCTCGTAACGTCTAACTAAAGAAGTCTAAGACTCATTAAAATCAGCTCTAACTCACTCATACGCTCCACCGAGGGTGAGTCAAGATAGAGATGCTGGTTTCAAGAGCCTATCCTAGATTGGAGTTCTAACTTAAATTTGAAACTAGGTTCTATACTCATACTAGCTCACCTTGGATCCTCACTCGCTCAACCGAGGGTGATCGTCTCAAGGAAACCGTAAGCTAGCATGAGCCCTATGGATGCCTAACAATGATGCTCTAGGAGTTTGGAGGGGGGTTTATATAGTTTTTTGAATGAATTTGGACCCTTGGATCTAGAGAAATCAACTCTCAACTCTAGGATCACTACTTTTGATTACAACCATTTGATTAATCAAATCAATGGCTTGGAATTGTTCTTTCTATCAAATCTAGTGTAAAGGAGTGAAATTTAGGCGCCCTCATTCTCCACCATTGGATCTGGGGATGATCTGGACCGTCGGATCAGTGCTGACATCAATTCGGATAAGATAAGCCACTATTTTTGGAGAAATGCTGAATTATTGATCTTTGATTGTAAAAAAGGTCTTCTTTTATGGAAAAAATTCGTGGATCCTCCTTCCTTTAAGCTTTAGTGCATCTCCACCCTTGAATATGAGCTCATCTTGACCGTACAACATGGTTCAATCATATTTTGACATGTGGCAGACATTCAAGCCTTCAATTTTCTTAAACTAGAAAACTGCGGTGATCCTGAAAACTGGACTTTGTACTCTTTGACCCTCCAAATAGGCTTTGATGAAGATGAAACATTGTAGGACTATGTTTCCAAAGATCTCCTTTAGGAATATGCAGAAAAAACTCCCATCTGAATCTAACTTGTACAAGTTTGACTACATTTGGAAGCTTGCAAGGTGGCATTAAGGTGTCTAGGAAGCTCGGATAGCCTTGAAACTTTATACAAATATGTAGCCACATATGGTCTTTATACATGCCAAACCATATGGCTAACATAATTTTCTATACAAGAATTTGTAGGGACAAACTAGAAAAATTACATTTTTACAAAATGAACATAGCATATCAATGTGCTACAAAATCCATTTTCTACTGAAATTTGGGCTATAGACTGCCTTTGACAATCTTTACAAGTATATGGATTTTCATCTAATTTGGTGACAATGAAATTTTTGCCCTAATTTCCCAACTTTGACCAGCTTTGACCGCTACCATGGACTTTCTTGATTTCTTTGAAACTTTGTATGTGACCTTCCTTTGACATCCTTGATGCATCCTGGACTTCTCGGGGAATTCTGGCTACCTTCACCAAATATGTTTTTTGTAGGCCTTCACAAGTGAGAGAGGAGAGAAAATCTCGACGACATTCGCCCCCACTAAACCTGCGATTCCTCCGGAAGCGCCACTCTAGCATCTCTGAAAAACAAAATGTTCCAGGCATCAAATTCTTTTATAGGCAACATAAGAAAGATGGAAGGAAAATTGATTATATGCATGAATAAGTAGGTAACATGACATGAAGCAAAATTTAGATGAAAGAAATAATTGAAATAGGCAACATGAATATGCATGAACAAATAGGCAACATATATGCAAATGAACAAGCAACATTGGCAACAAGAAAGAAAAAAAACAAGCATCAATATGAAGTGGAAGTGGATGTATTGAGTCGTTTTAAGCATCAGTTCCTCTCATCTTGAAGAAAATTTTGTACCTTTTTCATAAAGCAATCTACCTTAAATATGATTATAAACAAAGATTTAGGATTTTCAAGAGACATCTTTCATCTTTAGCTTATTTTAGATCAACTCCTTTCCTACATAAATATGAATATGCTCTTTCTCTAATAACATGCAAGGAAATCTAACTAAACTCCACTAATGCATAAATCTGCTTATATAGCCCGTGATTTATTCTACTATGCCTCTTTATCCTCCTTTGGCTTGCTCTTTTTTTTTTTTTTTCGATGATGATGATGATTCGGCAACTTTATGGTTACGATCACTTTTTTGGGGTGGAAGAAAGTGTAAAACTCTTGGTAACATGTAGTTTTTTTTTTTTTTTTTTTTTTTTGACGAGGAAAAATTAAACCCCGATACAAGGTACAACCATTTTTGATGACGGAGAACAGTCGTTTAAACTCCGATACAAGTGCTGTGAGATGGACTAAGGATGTAGAAACATGCAATAGAAGGAGCTAGGATTTCAACAATTATGCTTTCGATATAGGATACATATGCATGTTTATATATGAAAGTCATGTCACCAAAATAAACCTCCAAATCTACATGCCCTATCTTTCCACAATCCTAGATTATAATCAATTCCTTAGTAGATAAGTTACTACTTAAGATACAATTTTACACAAGTAGAGAAATCATCATTTGCCTTTTTTGACTCAAGTGATGTGGATATGCAATGCAATGCAAAGACTGAAAAAAAACATGCATGAAACAAGCATGGAAAAAAAATAGAATGAACTTGAAAAAAAACAAAGCAACATGAACTTGAAAAATTAATGATATTTTTATATGTTTTTTTTATTTTTTTTTTCCTTTTTTTATTTATATTTTTATTTTTTTATAGCATGGATACTCCTGTTTATGAATCGGCCTCATTGTTGTCATCTTCTTCAATGTCCTCATCCAAAATGTACTCGTCATTATCACGTTTCTTGAATAGCTTTATCCTTTTACCTGCAATCAAAGTTTTTAGTGCAACACCATTTAATTCACAAAGAGCATACGTACCATTGTTGTTGACTTTTGATACTATGTATGGCCCAAACCACCGTTGAGTGAGCTTTTTGCATGCATCATATTGAGAGTCAAATGTACTATCATAAATGAGCACCCAATCTCCTACTTCAATTGGCTTAGGACGCAATCGATGAGTTTTATCAAAATAATGCTTGTTCTTCATTCTAGATTCTCTTAATTTTTCAACAGCATCATCAAGTCTTAATTTACCTTGTTCTAACTGTTTAATACGCAAACTCAAAAAATCATCAGTAGACATGTTTTCAGACCAAGGCAAATTTGACCATGCAGAAATATGAGACTAAATTGGAAACAATGGTTTTTGACAGTACATGAGTTCAGCAGGCATATATCCAGTAGTACGTGTGCATGTCATTCTATCTGCCCAAAGTGCAAAAGGTAAGAATTTAGGCCATTGTTTGATGTCACCGTTACATGCTTTAGATATGGCTTTCACAATAGGTGGATGCCCTCTCTCTATTTTACCATTGGCCTCTGGATTATATGCAGTGGTGAGAGACAAACGAATACCGTGACGCTCAAAGAACTCTTTAGCTTCTCTCGCATTTAACTCTCCACGATCGGCAACTACTTTCTCTATGTACCCAAAGCGACTTATGACATCTTCAAGCAAGAATTTGCAAACATTGTAAGTGGTCTTAGATCGTAGTGCACGTCCCTCTACATGATTAGTTAAGTCTTCTCTTGCAAGTACAATGTAACGCATTTTGTCAATACCTTTAGGCATAGTTACAAGATCTACTACCCACTTGTAGTGAATACAAGGTGGATAAGTAGGATGCAACGGATCTCTATGTTTGACTGATGAATGAAGTTGACAAGTAGAACATGTAGAAACATAGCTACTAATGTCAACATACATCCTAGGCCAATAATAGGTACTTCTAATTTTTTCATATGTTCCAAAAAATCCTTTATGACCGGCCCATAATGTCTCATGCATTTCCTTCATTACTTGCAATTGAAGACCTCTTTTTCCTAGGACTCGTTGTGGATTCTTAACCTTACCCTTAGCATGTCTCCAAAGATAACCATTACATAGGAAAAAGTTATAAGCTCGTTTCCTAATGTTACGGAATCTATTCGTAGTCCAGCTAGGTAATGGTTGTAGTGTACTGAGATACTTTCCTATGTCTCTCCATTCATCTTCGTACTCAGACTCATGAAATTTCTCATACTCATATATATGTGGAACATAGTCAACTAAATTCACATTCTTTATTAGATCACTTTCAAGATCGTCATCAAATCTAGCTCTCGATAACATATCAGCAACTGAGTTTGACTTACCTGAAATATGAACTAACTCAAGATTTATGAACTTAATATATGAGATCCATCTAAGCATGGCTATATCAGGAGATGAACAATTGGCTATCATTCCAATGAGAGGCAAACAATCAGTCTCAACTTTGACATTTGCACCAATGAAATATTCTTTGTCAGTTTTCAAAGCTGTTACCATACCCCATATATCTCGTTTGATTTGTGGATATTTTCGTTGTGTTTCATGTAGAATTTTGGCACCAAACCTAATTGCATATCTATTCCCTTCACTATCATCTTGACTTATGACCCAACCTATACCAATAGGACTAGTATCAACAGTCAATATAATAGGTTTGTTAGCAGAATAGTCTACACGCTTAAGGATGGGAGCTTTAAGCAATAATTTCTTCAATTTATGCATAGCTTGAGTGTGTTTGTCAGTCCAAATAAATTTTCGTTTCTTCCTCAACAAGTCATAAAGACAATCAGCAACATGAGCAAAGTGTGGGATCCAAATAACATAAAAGATACAAGCACCAAGAAATCTACGTACCTCACTCACATTGTTACATGTTTCAGAAATCTTGCTAATGGCATCAACTTTTTGTGGGTATGGCTTTCGACCATAATGGCCACATAAATGTCCAACAATAAGCACCTCGACACCAAAAACAGATTTCTCTATGGAAAATGTGAGACCTACCTCTTCAAATCGTTGAAATATTCTTTCACAATCAGAGATATGGTCAAGAACAAATTTACGACATCCAGATGAATCTAAAGTAATGTCCTTTACACGTTCCTCACTCCCTTTAATTGGAATATCATCAATGAATGGCATAGTTATATGAGGGATAAAATCATGTAAGACCATATTCATAGCACTCATCATATGAGCCACAGAATTAGTCGCTCCTTGAGGTAAAGTACACATTCGCACTAAGCCTAAAGGAGTTTTCATTGTGGTTATGTCACGACTATCAATTGCTAACTGGAATTGGTCATATCCAAAATATAAATCACCCATTGAATAGATAGAATGTCCTGAAAATGATTCAGCAAACTCATCTACAATGGGTCCTGTTCCTACATTCCTTATGGTGACTTTATTGACGGGTTGGAGATCTTGAATAAAACGTAGTTTCCCATTCTTTTTAGGCACAGTGAACCATCTGTTTGAGTAAGGTGCAAAAGATGGCTCTAAAATTCTCATGTTTATCTTCTCCTTAAGTAGTTTCATTAGCTCAGGTAAGTGAGCCTTTGGAACAGGTATAGGACGAAGATTCCATGGAATATGTGGAATAGTAAAGATTATCATGGGTGCAACTAGCTTAGGATCTACACAACCAATCTCATGAGGATACATAGTAAAGGCTTTTCCATGGCTACGTATGACTCTCTCAAATTTATCTCTCTCTGTTGGCAAAAGAAAGTCATCATCTCTACCAATTTTCACTTGTTTGATTGTCTCATCCGTGAATGTATGTCCTATGTTTTTCTTATCCCGAAGAATTGGATCATTTTTCACATCAATAATTTTTTCATTACTTCCTTGAGGTAACGGTTGTAAGGAATTGAACTCACAACCTCTTGGTTAGGAATGTGATGGGCTAACCACTTGCCCCAAAAGCCATGGTTGAGGATTACTTCCTAATCCTCTCTCTTAGGGTGTGGTTCAACCATCTCCTACCAGGATTATGTTACATTCTTCCCCCCTTGGTCGATCATTGTCCTCAATGATCTACTCTTGTATCCCTCTAGCCTCGGTGATCAGTCCCTTGAACCCCTAGGTGCCCTGGAATTGATGTCCCTCAACCTCGCATAGTTTCTTGAACCTTGTTCGCAACCTTGGTCTCTTGAACCCTTGCTCTCAACCTCGGTGTCTTGAACCTTCTTGTTCGCAACCTCGGTGTCTCGAGCCCTTGTTCTCAACCTCAGTCTTGAACCTTGTTCTCACCCATGCTTGGTATCTTGAACACTCAATCAAGTGCCACCCAAGGATTCCCAAGGAATTCACACTTCCAAGCTAGCTCATTGGAAAGTTCGTTCCGAGAGCTTTCCAACGGTATATTACATGCCTCAATCCGACATACGGATTGAGAGATACACCCCAATCATTGTAAGGTCCATCCTTGAAACCGACGCGCGCGCCTTCCACAATTCCTACCCTTTCACATAGAGGATGCCCAAGCGCCTTTTTTAGAGGCCATTGGATCATTCCACCTTGCCCAAGCCTACTTCCTAGGCTCTGATACCAATGTAAGGAATTGAACTCACAACCTCTTGGTTAGGAATGTGATGGGCTAACCACTTGCCCCAAAAGCCATGGTTGAGGATTACTTCCTAATCCTCTCTCTTAGGGTGTGGTTCAACCATCTCCTACCAGGATTATGTTACAACGGTTGAGCTATGGGTTTGATTTTTTTGTCTACAGTTTTGTACTTTGTTTCAACTAAGGCATCATGTGTTTGGTTAAATTTTGAGCACTTGTCAACATTGAGAGCATACTCTTGGATTAGAGCATACTCATCAAGGGAAGAAATAAGAATAATATGGGAATTAGAATTTTGTTGAAGACATAACTCAAGAGTAGAGAAACAATGAGATGTTTCAATCACATGCTCAATGTTCTCATCATGTTCCATGATTTTGTTGTTTTTATAATTTTTTGGGGTTTTTTGGATAAAAGACTTGGACAATTGACTCTTATGAAGAAAATCTAATCTAGAATGTGGAAAACAAAGTGACAAACTATTGTACATGTTGGTTGGATGCGAGATGTCAAACCAATATCCACTGTTGTCCCGCTCAACAATGGATTCTATCCGAAATTTTGATCATATGTAGCTCCAAACATGAATCGAGGTGCACAATCACTACAAGCATGCTCATGACCCTGAGTAACAATAGGTTTCTTTCTAATTGACAATCGATTCCTAGGATGATTCACTCCTACTGTCATGACTTGAAGTGATTGCATTCCATCCTTAGACTTAAATCTAGCATAGGTAGACCCATCATCCATGGCTTTAGTTTCCATACGACTCTCACAAATAAAGGGTTGACCTAAGAGAACTTCATAGGAGCAATTATCTTGAATAAAAAAGTGAAACTCTTCTGTGATTCCTCCTATGGATATGGGCACACTAGCACAAGCTCCATACAGGGTACCTACACCATTATCTGCAGTTCTCATACGCCATCCACAATCTTTATCTATGGGCCATCGAAACTTATCATAGACTTCTCTTGAAATCACATTGATTTCAGAGCCGGAATCTACTAATGCATTTACAATGATAGTGTTCTTATCATTTCCTATTTTAACATGCATCTCTGATGTACCTCTAGACCAAAATGTTCTTTTAAAGTGACTTTCAGGATTGTTTTCATGATTTTCATGGTCAGGTTGAATAGGTCCTAAGAAATTTTTATTAACATTTACTTCATCATCATCAAAGTCCTCTTCATCAGATTCATCAAAGTTTAAGGCTTCATTCATAGCTTGATCTTGATCTAGAGAATCTTGCATCTCAGTATCTAGATTAAGCGGAAACCTCTTCCTTTTAATTAGGCCGATAAAGTTATCTTTAAAAACACGCTTTGCAATAGAGAAAACTTGTTCTAAAGACATAGTCACTTGACTCTTAAGCAAAATGTCATCTAAAATCTCCATAGGATCTATTTTTCTCTCAATTTCTGAAATCAAGATGGCTTTAGGTTTTCTCTTTGGTTTCTTTTGTTTTTGCTCAGGGTCTTGTTTTTGTTCATGTTCTCGTGTTTGGTCTTCAGTTTGTTTTGATTGTTCTTGTTTATCTAAAGGCTTTGGTTCTATTTTTCTTTGCTTTGTCTTCTTCCCTTTTTGTTTCTCCTCTTGTTTTTGTTCATTGGATTCTGATTCTTGTTTTTTATCTTTAGATTGTGATGTTTCTCCTTGCTCTATGATTGTTTCTATTCCCTCTGAGGTTTGTTTTCGAGTCACTCTTCTTTCACTAGGCTCAGCTTCATCTCTTTTTCGTTTTTCTTCTACATTGGATATGTGAGATATAAGAGATTGATCTTCTATCGGTGACTCCCAAGCCGTTATTCTCCTAATCTCATCCCGTGCTCTTACTAAAGCCTCTATGGAAAAATCACCTTCCTTTGTGGGTTTACTTGATTCTACTTGTTGTTCATCAAGAGCTTCTAGTTTCACTCCTCTAGTTCCTACGTCCATTACGGTTATATTTTCATAATGTTTTTTCATTCCTCCCTTACCATAATTTCCTTGCAAAGGTAGCCTAGATCGATAGTCACAGATTTTCTTGTCTATGTCTATTACTAGTCGTTGCTCCTTAGCAGCCTTCAATAATTCACAATCTCTCAAAAAGTGCTCTAACGAATCACACCAAGGACACCTACGAGGGCCACGCACAAAACCATTTTGATTTTGAGGATTTTGATTAACTTGTGGTGGGAAATTTTGAAATTGAGGATTTTGTTGATAAGGTATTGCTTGAAGAGGATAATTAGGATTTTGAAAATGCAATTGATGTATTTGAGGAGCTTGGGGAGCAACATGTGGTACTTGAGGTGCAAGAGGAGCTTCCATATTATACGGTTGATGATTTTGAAAATTTTGATTTTGAGGATTTTGAAAAGCTATTTGAGAAGCTTGAGGATACAGGTTTTGATACATTTGAGGATTTTGCACATGAGGATGAGGATTTTGCATTGAAGGATTATGCATTGGAGGATTATGCATTGGAGGAACTTGATATGCTTGAGTAGGAGCTACTTGTGGATTTTGATTGGTAGCTATAACATGTTGATTAGGCTCTTGAAAAGTCATTGGGTTCATTTGATTTTGGAAAGTTTTGGTGTAATTAGATTGTAAAGCATCTATAGTCTTGGCCAAATTGGATTGTGTAGCAATAAGACTTTCCATTTTCTTAGTGAGAATATCCACTTGAGATTGTTCAACTACACTTTTATTTGGCTCTACTTTAAAACCTTGATTAGGCTCCATCATTTGAGGAATAGGAGTAGAGTCAAAAAGCATAGCATGGGATTGTTCTCTAACTTGCTCCTTAGTTTGTGGAAGGCTAGCTTGAGGAAGACTAGTTTGCTCATAAAGCATGGATTGTCTTTGATGTCTATGGGCTACAGCCTCTACTACTTTACGCACTTTTTGCCAATTGTCAGTAAGACCATAGCGCTTATCTGGTTCTTCTAATCGCCGTTCAACTTCCCTACGAGTTTCAGGATGAAGAAGCTTAAGAAAATTGATCACAAGATCAGGTTCCAAAGTTATCTTATCCTCATCAGGAAGTTGTTCATAGCGTCTAATATACTCATTCTGTAAGTGAGTAATAGAGCTACTAGGCTTTGGGGAATTGACCCATCGTAAGAATCCATCCCGATTATGTTGGCTATAATCTTCAAGATAGAATTCTTTGAGCATCTCCTTTCTAAAATCACTCCAAGGAAGACTATCATATTGAGTGACACGATTTATGATAGAGCTTTCAACAATTCGTTCAAAGAATGATATCAAAAGATCTTCGGGAAGACCAAAAATCATAGCTTGCTCTTCAAACAAATCTAAGTAGCTTGTTATGTTGATGCCATTGAATTTTCCCTTCTCTCTCAACATAGAAGAGACTATTCTTTGGCCTTGTTTCTCAACAATAAGGGATTTGAATCCTTCCTCCATCTTATGTGAATAAGCAAGTGATGCACGATGCTCTAGATCTCTCACAAATGCGTTTACTTCACGACGAAGATGTGCACGATACTGTGAGAAATCCAGTGCAACACTCAAGACTGATGATGATGATATGATGAGGATGAAAAATATGAAACAAAAGATATGGATCACAACCTCCCAACAAGATCAGAAGCAAATGCCACGAAGCGTTTCACGTCGGGTTCAAATGTGGAGGTGATCGCAATCCGGGTGGATCGGGTCCGGTCGTGGCACACATAGGGTGTATGAAGCTAATGAATGTTGGAAGGTTTAAGGACATGAAAGTGAAATTAATGTTGAGTATGGAGAAGAGAGAGATGTTGAAAGGATTATGGGAATAGGAATGTAGGAGTGCAAGTTAGATTTATGAACATGAATGATAAGAATGAAAGAGAACCATACATACGAATGAAATTTGGAAGGAAGAATGGTCCATTGAAGGAGCTTCTTAAACACTTCCTAATTCCAATCCATATGCATAGTCTTCTTTGGATGATATGTATGCATGACGAGAATAGATGAAACCCTTACACATATTGATTAGTTTCTGAAAGTGTATAAGAAGCTCCTTCTCACACATAGAAGAAATAGAAGACATGTAAAAATACTTAAGAGACTGAGAGAGGAGACAAGAGACAAGTGACAAGTGACATGAATTAAAAGAATTTGAATTAAGTTACATGTAAAATATCGTCGTGGTACGTCATGCTAAGCAGTCTACTGATCAAAGGTGGTTCCGACCCTCAAACCATGACAGTTCAACCGAATGTCACACGTAAGAAGGTGAGTTCCACTCCAGTGACCCTATGTCTGTCTAGGCTCGTAACGTCTAACTAAAGAAGTCTAAGACTCATTAAAATCAGCTCTAACTCACTCACATGCTCCACCGAGGGTGAGTCAAGATAGAGATGCTGGTTTCAAGAGCCTATCCTAAATAGGAGTTCTAACTTAAATTTGAAACTAGGTTCTATACTCATACTAGCTCACCTTGGATCCTCACTCGCTCAACCGAGGGTGATCGTCTCAAGGAAACCGTAAGCTAGCATGAGCCCTATGGATGCCTAACAATGATGCTCTAGGAGTTTGGAGGGGGGTTTATATAGTTTTTTGAATGAATTTGGGCCCTTGGATCTAGAGAAATCAACTCTCAACTCTAGGATCACTACTTTTGATTACAACCATTTGATTAATCAAATCAATGGCTTGGAATTGTTCTTTCTATCAAATCTAGTGTAAAGGAGTGAAATTTAGGCGCCCTCATTCTCCACCATTGGATCTGGGGATGATCTGGACCGTCGGATCAGTGCTGACATCAATTCGGATAAGATAAGCCACTATTTTTGGAGAAATGCTGAATTATTGATCTTTGATTGTAAAAAAGGTCTTCTTTTATAGAAAAAATTCGTGGATCCTCCTTCCTTTATGCTTTAGTGCATCTCCACCCTTGAATATGAGCTCATCTTGACCGTACAACATGGTTCAATCATATTTTGACATGTGGCAGACATTCAAGCCTTCAATTTTCTTAAACTAGAAAACTGCGGTGATCCTGAAAACTGGACTTTGTACTCTTTGACCCTCCAAATAGGCTTTGATGAAGATGAAACATTGTATGACTATGTTTCCAAAGATCTCCTTTAGGAATATGCAGAAAAAACTCCCATCTGAATCTAACTTGTACAAGTTTGACTACATTTGGAAGCTTGCAAGGTGGCATTAAGGTGTCTAGGAAGCTCGGATAGCCTTGAAACTTTATACAAATATGTAGCCACATATGGTCTTTATACATGCCAAACCATATGGCTAACATAATTTTCTATACAAGAATTTGTAGGGTCAAACTAGAAAAATTACATTTTTACAAAATGAACATAGCATATCAATGTGCTACAAAATCCATTTTCTGCTGAAATTTGGGCTATAGACTGCCTTTGACAATCTTTACAAGTATATGGATTTTCATCTAATTTGGTGACAATGAAATTTTTGCCCTAATTTCCCAACTTTGACCAGCTTTGACCAGCTTTGACCGCTACCATGGACTTTCTTGATTTCTTTGAAACTTTGTATGTGACCTTCCTTTGACATCCTTGATGCATCCTGGACTTCTCGGGGAATTCTGGCTACCTTCACCAAATATGTTTTTTGTAGGCCTTCACAAGTGAGAGAGGAGAGAAAATCTCGACGACAACGGTGAATAACTATGTTACGTTTAATATTTGTTCGGTAACAATTTCGGCTAGTTATTAACACAGCGTAACTGTGTAACATTTAACAACTAGTATGTTTTACCTTGTCTTTAGCTTTACTAACTTCCTTTTCTGTTGTCGTTGTATCCTCCTCCAAGTTGAATTTGAGGGGTGTCTTCCTGCCCCTTCTGTGGTCTGTGATGGGCTCTCCCAATCCATCAACCTAAATTTTATCCTCATTTCAATCATAACATTCGTATGTGCAAGAATTATTAAGAAAAATTCCAAAACAAGAGGAAGAGTTGCCTGCTTGGAGCCGATTTAGAATATCCTCTTCTTCCTTGAACTCTATTTGGGGTTGGTCCTCGGTTTCTGGTTCCATGCAAATGCCAATTGATTGCATCATGCTGGTATTCTCTTGATGATTTGGGGCCTCCTCTAAATGTATCTGTGTCAGTTCTTGCCCTTTCTTTTGCACCCATATAGCCTCTTTACGCCAATCATGGATGACACTTGCATGCCTCAGCCATGTTCTTCCAATTAAGAGGGGAAATCCTCGTTCAACCTGGGGTAGTCTTAATACCACAAAATCCAGAATGAAGAGATTACCTTGTACTTCTAGTGGAACTTTTGGGATCACTTGCAAGGGCCTTACTTTGCTTTGATCTACCAAAGTAATAGTGAAATTTGCAAGCCTTGAAGGGTGGAGTTCAATCTTTTCCATTGTATGTTCAGACATCAAGTTAATGCCAGAACCAACATCCACAATAACTCCTTGAAACTCATGAACTTTAATAGATACTGTCAGTTGAGGGATCTTATAATCTGTAAGGGGTGCTTCCCTTACAATTTTCCCTTTATGCGTTATAGCAGTCTTTGCCACTAAACTTGTAGTGGAAGCCTCATCAATTATCTGCAAGAGTTATGACCTGAATTTCCCATCCATCTTTATTAAATAAAAAATACTAACCTCCTTTTTCATGGACTTGAGTAGTTTTGAAGCTTCTGATTCCTTAAGAGCATGGGCTCCAATTGACTTATCAAACTCCTCATGAGCCCTGTTGAATGTGTGCCCAATGGCATCACTGGTACATATGAGATCTCCTTTTTGCCTTGTATCTACACATGTGGTGGCTTTGTCTTCTGATGTCTCTTTGTCTTGATTCAATCCATTAATCCTTGACCTATTTCCACTTGAGCTTTCTCCTTGCTTCTTGTCTGCACTATAAAAGATTCAATTTCTTCTAACTACACCACCCTGGTAGATGGTGATGGCCCATTGACTTGATCTAACAGTTCTTCTTTGTGCACATAAATCATTTGAATGTGGGGCCCATATGAAGAGGCTTGATTCTTAGGACAACACTCTGTATAGTGGTCTCTGGCCTTTGGGCAGTTCCTACAAGGAGGGGCATTTTCTGATAGAGTGCACCTACTTTGATAGTGCCCACATTCTCCACATCTAAAACAAATGATTGGCCTCCTAGGCCCATTTCCAAAGTTATTCCTCTATCTAGGGTTGTAATTGTTACCTTGATTGGGTGCAATCGCCATCACATTGGCTGGTGGTAAGGGTCCTCCTTGTGTCCAATATGTTGTTGCAGACATTCCTCTTGATTGGCATTAATGGGCCTCATGACCATCTTTCCTGCATAATTGGCAAGTCATGCTTAATAGAGGACATTCACTTACTATATGACCTTGCTTGCTGCACATGGTACACCAAAGTCCACTCTTGATGCCACCCCCTTTGAGTTCTTGCAACTCCTGTCGCAGCTGAGCCAATTCCTCTACTTGGGCCTCCTCCTCCTTTTGGAGCTTTAATGCCTCAATCTCCCTCCTCAACTGAGTAACATCATTCTCCTCCTCTTTGTGGGGCTTATTCCTTTTTAAGCCCTCCAACTCCTTCCTTAGCTGGATTACTAGATCCTCCATTTCTATAGAATATGGTAGTTGAGAAGAAGTTGCTCCATACGGTTGCCTTATCTGCTCGAGTCGTGTAGCTGTGTTGATGAATTCCTCTATGGAGGCTATAGGCAATACTAGTTCCTTGATTTTACATTGGGTGGTCACAGGAAGTGGCTTAGCTAACCATTTCTTAACAAAAAGTAATGTGGAGGATATGGCAACTTAGCCATTAGCGCCTTAGCCCTGGTTACAAACTCTGGAAATTTCTCACCTAGACCCAATCTCAAGTTTTCTAATTCCTCTATGATGATCTCTGTAGTATTTCCATGCTAGAATTGATTTTTGAATGCATCTTTCATTAAGTCCCAAGTTATAAAATGATTCTCAGCAAATTGGTTGAACCATTTATCTGCTAATCCTTCTAATGTGGCAGGGAAGAGTATCAAAAAGGCATCCTCTCTTCCCATTAAGCATCTAGTTTTGCATAGTGCTAAAAACCTTCTAATATGCTTGTCCGGATCTTCCTTAGCTAGGCGTTTGAAAGAAGGAAATTTTATATTTAATCTTGATAGTAGGGTTTCCAAGTCTACCTAACCAGCCATGCTCTTTACTAATGAAGTTGATGAAAGTGGACTAGATGATCTTCTAATAGCCTTCCTTCTTGTTTGCTTGCAGGTGTCCCTCAATGTTTGAGACCGGGCTGCGGTCATGAGTTGTTCATAGTCCTCTTAGTATGAAATAATTGATAAGAATATGTACCTCTTAGTCCACTGAAGTAGTACTCTCCACACTTGAACTCTTCTACCCTTTGCCCTTGGCTTCTCCTATGCTCAAATCTCCTTGGAGTCCCACTGCGTGTGCAAAATTTTGTTGGGGGATTCTTGGACAAGAAGGGATTTGAGTGTTTGTAGGAGAAAAGGGAAAGACAAGAAGAAGGATGCACACTGGAAGCCTCTGTTGATTGATTATAAGAAGATAAATACAATGGTGATGCACAATACAATCCAATAATACAACCCAATGCTTCTGCACAAAATCCCACAGAGTGCTCAATAAGGCCTATTCACGAAATTTGGGAATTATTCAAGTCCCATTTATAATACTAGTGATGGTATTAACTTATAATTTCTATGTTATATTCTTCTTACAAAGATCAAGTCATGAATACATCCTCTTTTTGTTAAAATGTTTTAAGTTTTCAATAGACAAAAAATAATATTAGTTGATGAGCTTCTTTAAAAAAACACCAAGGAGAATATGAATAAACAAAGAAAAGCATTCAGCCTTGAATTTTTTTCAAAATATGAAGTCTGGTATTATCCAATTCAATAATAATAGGTCAATTATACACTATTTGATATATCAATAAATGCTCATAAAGTAAATATCATCCTAATATGACAAATCATCCTAACTTTATGAATTTAGAGCTCACAATTTAATATATTAAACAATAAATATATTCAATTTGGTCCCAGGTCACTTGTTCGGGTGGTTGGGCCACTTGCCTCTTGAGGCGGGGACAGTGCTTCAACCCCCATCAACACATGAAAAGTTGTATCTTGTTGCTGATGTGCCACCGTTTGTCCTTCTTCGCGATAGTTGTGATCGCAATTTAACCCAGCTATGTAAACCCTTATTCTTGTGGGATAAGGTGGGTCCCACAGATACTATGCCCTTCCTTATACAATAGGCCCGGAGCAGTAGGCCTCGGCTGAACCTCCATTTAAAAAAAAAAGCAACCACATGAATTTAGATCTAGTTTAACAATACTTAATAATATGCAATTCGACATACTAATAATTGTTCATTTAAGTGAATGATATGAAAATTATGTCAATACTATGTTGTTTAAAAATTGAAAAGATTATTTCATATAATTTTATAATAAATCTATCATACTAATTTAGAGCTTTGAAAAACAATCGAATTCAGTAATAACTCAAATATATGCAATTTAGGCTACCAATAATTTTTCACTTGGTTGAACAGTCCCAAAAATATGTGGTGTTTAAAAACACCAATAAAATACATGATGTTCAAATATTTTAAAATCATTTATATCGTTTCTTAATATATTGTTCAAGTACATAATATGTTTCTCTATCACAAGGTCTCTGATTTACAATTGTATTGCATGTATAAGAACGTCTGTTCTTTGAGCAAATCCATCCATAAAGCCAAGGAATCATTGTTTTGGATAAAAAGTTTTCCAACTCCTCCGATGATTGCCTCCACAGCTTCGGTAGAATTACATAAGTGCCTTTCATATTCCAAATCACATGATATAATGTATCATAAAAAATAATGGTATTATTTCCATCCAAATGTGGAAAAATTTTCCAAATTGTATCCAAGTTTTTACGATGCTCAAACTTATATCGGATACGGATATCAGTTTTTTGGCATGCACCTTGACCTGCTATAATATGAAATCTTTGATATCCAATTCTTCCATTCCTCATCATTACATAAAAGAAGATGTAAATCATTCTTTATAAATCCTTTTTGTAAAGTTTGCTCTGTAGTCTCTACAAAATTCTGCAAAAAAGAACATACAGTTTAAATAAATACAAGTTTTAAAAAATAATAATATATAATAACTAAAACATAAAAAATACAAAGAATATAAACATACCTGCCATGATATAAATTCTCTTTTACTCTGATTAACACCTGGAGGAGGTTTGGATGGACATCCATTGGCTTTCCATTGAGATCTAGCTTGTAAAAGTTGATCAACAAATGGTTCCTTCTGTAATGACTTTGCGACCATCAAATTAGCCTCTTTAGATATCTCCCTTGAAATTTTTGGAGGACAATTTACTATAATTTTTGCTTTTCTATATCTAAATTGTTGTTGTAACTGTAATGTCACCATCGGAGAATTAACAGTTTGTAAAGTTTTCGCTGCACTACTTGAATGTTGTCCAAATATTATCCAATACTCAACTTTATCAATATCATCATGAGATAAAGTTTTTAGAGGTATTCTGACACTTGGATCAATAAGCATGACAACTGCAAGAACTTCATTCTCTTTCGGAGCCAAGACAAAATCATTCATTCATGTACGCACCTTAAGTTGAGAGGCTCGACCTTAAGTTCGAACCTCTTTGTTTTTTTGCTCATATCATGTGACCAAACGATCCTAAACTTGATATGGTTGGAAAACCTGAGAGGCTCGAACCTCTTTGTTCTTTTGCACATAAGACACAACAATCCTAAACTTGATATGGTTGGAAAAGCTTAAAAGCTCGAACCTCTTCCTATGGCATAAAAAGCTGAAAATGCTAGAACTTAAAGTTGGTATGGCTGGTATGGCTGAAAACTTGGTATGACTGGAAAAGCTAAAAGGCTCAAACTTAAGTTCGAGCCTCTTTGATCTTTTGCACATAAGACACAACAATCCTAAACTTGATATGGCTGGAAAAGCTGAGGCTCATATCAGGTGATCCAACAATCCTAAACTTGATATGGTTGGAAAACCTCAGAAACTCGAACTTAACTTCGAACCTCTTTGTTCTTTTGCATATAAAACATCAATCCTAAAATTGATATGGTTAGAAAAGCTGGGAGGCTCAAACTTAAGTTCGAGCCTCTTTGTTCTTTTTCTCATATCATCTGACCAAACAATCTTAAACTTGATATGGTTGGAAAACCTGAGAGGCTCGAACTTAAGTTCGAGCCTCTTTGTTCTTTTGCACATAAGACACAACAATCCTTAACTTGATATGGTTGGAAAAGCTCACAGGCTCAAACTTAAGTTCGAGCCTCTTTGTTCTTTTGCACATAAGACACAACAATCCTAAACTTGATATGGTTGGAAAAGTTCAGAGGCTCGAACTTAAGTTCGAGCCTCTATGTTCTTTTGCATATAAGACACCAATCCTAAACTTGATATGGTTAGAAAAGATGAGAGGCTCGAACTTAAAGGCTGAGAGGCTCGAACTTAAGTTCGAGCCTCTTTGTTCTTTTGCACATAAGACACAACAATCCTAAACTTGATATGGTTGGAAAACCTGAGAGGCTCGAACTAAAATTCGAGCCTCTTTGTCCTTTTGCACATAAAATACAACAATCCTAAAATTGATATGATTGGAAAACCTCAGAGGCTCGAACCTCTTTTGTTGTTTTGCACATAAACACAACAATCCTAAACTTGATATGGTTGGAAAAGCTTACAGGCTCGAACTTAAGTTCGAGCCTCTTTGTTCTTTTGCACATAAGACACAACAATCATAAACTTGATATGGGTGGAAAAGCTTAAGCTCATATCATGTAATCCAACAATCCTAAACTTGATATGGTTGGAAAAACTCACAGACTCGAACTTCAGTTCAAGCCTCGTTGTTCTTTTGCATATAAGACACCAATCCTAAACTTGATATGCTCAGAGGCTCGAACTTAAGTTCGAGCCTCTTTGTTCTTTTGCTACATGATAACTTGATATGGTTGGAAAACCTGAGAGGCTCGCACTTAAGTTCGAGCCTCTTTGTTCTTTTGCACATAAGACACAACAATCTAAACTTGATATGGCTGGAAAAGCTGGGCCTCATATCATGTGATCCAACAATCCTAAACTTGATATGGCTAGAAAAGCTAAGAGGCTCGAACTTAAGTTCGAGCCTCTTTGCTAGAAAAGCTGAGAGGCTCGAACTTAAGTTCGAGCCTCTTTGTTCTTTTGCACATAAGACACAACAATCCTAAACTTGATATGGCTGGAAAAGCTGAGGCTCATATCAGGTGATCCAACAATCCTAAACTTGATATGGTTGGAAAACCTCAGAGGCTCGAACCTCTTTTGTTGTTTTGCACATAAACACAACAATCCTAAACTTGATATGGTTGGAAAAGCTTACAGGCTCGAACTTAAGTTCGAGCCTCTTTGTTCTTTTGCACATAAGACACAACAATCATAAACTTGATATGGCTGGAAAAGCTTAAGCTCATATCATGTAATCCAACAATCCTAAACTTGATATGGTTGGAAAAGCTCACAGATTGAACTTCAATTCAAGCCTCGTTCTTTTGCATATAAGACACCAATCCTAAACTTGATATGCTCAGAGGCTCGAACTTAAGTTCGAGCCTCTTTGTTCTTTTGCTACATGATAACTTGATATGGTTGGAAAACCTGAGAGGCTCGCACTTAAGTTCGAGCCTCTTTGTTCTTTTGCACATAATACACAACAATCCTAAACTTGATATGGCTGGAAAAGCTGAGCCTCATATCATGTGATCCAACAATCCTAAACTTGATATGGCTAGAAAAGCTAAGAGGCTCGAACTTAAGTTCGAGCCTCTTTGCTAGAAAAGCTGAGAGGCTCGAACTTAAGTTCGAGCCTCTTTGTTCTTTTGCACATAAGACACAACAATCCTAAACTTGATATGGCTGGAAAAGCTGAGGCTCATATCACGTGATCCAACAATCCTAAACTTGATATGGTTGGAAAACCTCAAAAACTCGAACTTAAGTTCGAGCCTCTTTGTTCTTTTGCATATAAGACATCAATCCTAAACTTGATATGGTTAGAAAAGCTTAGAGGCTCGAACTTAAGTTCGAGCCTCTTTGTTCTTTTGCTCATATCATGTGACCAAACAATCTTAAACTTGATATGGTTGGAAAACCTGAGAGGCTCGAACTTAAGTTCGAGCCTCTTTGTTCTTTTGCACATAAGACACAACAATCCTGAACTTGATATGGCTGGAAAAGCTCAGAGGCTCAAACTTAAGTTCGAGCCTCTTTGTTCTTTTGCACATAAGACACAACAATCCTAAACTTGATATGGTTGGAAAAGTTCAGAGGCTCGAACTTAAGTTCGAGTCTCTATGTTCTTTTGCATATAAGACACCAATCCTAAACTTGATATGGTTAGAAAAGCTGAGAGGCTTGAACTTAAAGGCTGAGAGGCTCGAACTTAAGTTCGAGCCTCTTTGTTCTTTTGCTCGCTAAACTTGATATGGTTGTAAAACCTGAGAGGCTCGAACTTAAGTTCGAGCCTCTTTGTTCTTTTGCACATAAGACACAACAATCCTAAAATTGATATGGTTGGAAAACCTGAGAGGCTCGAACTAAAGTTCGAGCCTCTTTGTCCTTTTGCACATAAAACACAACAATCCTAAAATTGATATGGTTGGTCAGACGGTCGAACTTAAGTTCGAACCTCTTTGTTTTTTTGCTCATATCATGTGACCAAACAATTCTAAAATTGATATGATTGGAAAACCTTAGAGGCTCGAACCTCTTTTCTTGTTTTGCACATAAACACAACAATCCTAAACTTGATATGGTTGGAAAAGCTTACAGGCTCGAACTTAAGTTCGATCCTCTTTGTTCTTTTGCACATAAGACACAACAATCATAAACTTGATATGGCTGGAAAAGCTTAAGCTCATATCATGT
>CM035426.1:29901931-29911931 GCA_020310875.1 Ceratopteris richardii | reverse complement strand
CATGAGAAATGGTAAATTTCCTCATATGCTCTCTATTAGAGGTTTCAAACCATAAGGAGGAAAAAAAGAGAGTGAAAAACTATTTTATGCTCACAAGATCATGAACAAAAAGATTAAATTTCACATGAGTGGAATGAAGAACAAAAGGAATTTGATGCACCATGTTCAAGTGAATTTGAAGAGTCAAATAGGAAATCAAATATTTGGTTACTTCAATTCCTATAAACGTTTTATTTCTCTTCTTGTTCTTATTTCTCATTGAACTTAGAAGGTATTCATTCTTTCATTGGGAATTTGAGCGTTCTATATGTTATATCTAGAATGACTTTGGTATCCTGAATGTTTCTAAAGGAATTATTACCATTGCCAATTTATGAAAATTCTTGAATAACTTGGAGTGATAGGCTTTGATGAATTTAATACATCAATTGGAATCTATATGAAGCATTCTGAATCGTAGGTACTATGCTACTTGTATAATATCACCCATGCTAAATTTTAACCTCAATCGTAACTTTAAATTTCTTTTACTAATTAAAGTTATAAAACGTGTTTGTCTTTGGTTTTGACATGGAATTGGAAGAAATTCTTTGTACATGGATAAGTGGATCATTTCTCATTATTGGAGAGCTAGGAAAATAGGATCCCCGTGGACGGGACTAAAATTTTGCTAACCTTCTTTGTAACTCTCTTAAATTACCTTGTAATTTTCTGCTTGTTTATAGTTTGAAGCTGTTTCCCGAAAAAATGAATTTTTTTATATATATGTTCATACCATTTCTAGGTATGGGATAGGAATTTTCAATAAGTTATTTTTCATCACTTCCTTCGTCCTTCGTTACTCTTGTAAACACAATTTTAACCTCTATTAGCATATTCTTTTAGGATATTTAGGATCTTAACATTTAAAATATAGAGAAACATGGTAATGAGAGCAATCTTAGGTTTTTAATAATCTTTTTGCACATTTCAAGGGGATATGCTATAGGGTACAATGAAGGAGTTTTTCCAAACCGACTTAATGGACATGAGATATTGTTTTGGCACATATCGTATGTTTGGCCATTTTGTGGACCATTCACAAAAAACATTTTTTGAGAAGTTTGGTTTTATCAAAGGTTTTATCAAAGGTAGATCTATACTTGAAGAAATTGTCGATATTTGGGAAGGCCGTGCATTTGCTGAGGAGTCTGCTCAAGAGCTGATATTCATTAAGATTGACTTCAACAAAGCATATGACAGATTGGAATGGGACTTTATTCTTCAATCTCTAAAAGATCTTGGATGCAGCCAAAAGTTCACGAAGATGGTTTCCACTAATGTATGTCTTACATCATAGGAGTATTTCACAAATATTATTAGCTTTAACATTGGGCCATATCCCTCTATGAAGAATTTGCCACATAACAACAATGTATTTTTCAATAAGCGGGTGCCATAGATTTAAAAAATTGCACTTCCATTTGATCCAAGACTAGGTCAAGCATCACTTCTTGTTGATCAATCGGTGAAGCTCAAGATTCCACCTAGTATAGGGAAAAACCATCATCTTGTTGCCATTAAGCCATTGCAAACCTTCAAGATAGGGCAATTCCCAGCCCATAAGGAGGTGGGTCTTCATATCATCCCAAGTATTGATTTTTCTTCTTAACAAATAGCAACCTTCAAATTCAACCCTATGGTTTGGATAAATATCCTTGAATATGATCCACTGTCTTCGACCTTGGTTCTAGAGGTGCTTCCACATGAAAACGACTTTGTTCTAGAGTCGTTCCACTCATTGGATGTGCTCATACTCAACACACTTGATCCAAAAATAAAAAACTAGATGGAGTCATTTTGTACAATACCAACAACCCACTTCCAATCATTTTTTATGGTGCAAAATGGTTTTCACTTGTTCGAACCTTTCCAAAGTGGTCACACAAGATCACAACCTTTTAGAATGATAGGAGTGGAGAGAAAAAAAGCATGATTAGCTCAAGCCACCACTAAGAAAACGGGCCTCACAATGTGCCCAACCACATTGAGTTGTATACGTTTCCAGTAGCATAGCTTATTGTGTAGCTTAGCCAAAACCCTATCCCATCTTTGTTCTATACATCCTTAATCATGAAGAAGCTATGATGGGGAGTGCTGTTAGCTCAAGACATGATTGGTTTTTATGCACTATGGTGTATCTATTTGGCAGGAAAATATTTTTGATTTCAAGTACTTGAAGGGTGATTAGAAGATTCATGGGAAGTATTTGAGGCTACCCAATGACTTCTTGGTCAGAGAGCATGTTCAGATTGCAGAATATATTGGAGATGTGATGGAGTGGTGACTGCATTGAAGAATGGTGGAGGAATGAGCAAATTGGGGATTGAAGGAACCAGAAGGAAAGATGGGTGCAGGAGGAAGATCTTCGTTTATTGACGTAGATATTAGAGACCGGAAACCCCATTCAACATCATCTGTGTCACATAAGCGGATGGGTGGGTAATCACATGAAAGAGCCCCTCATTCAAAGCCTCCGTTTACACTAGCTGATCTGAAGAAGGCGATTCCTCCGCATTGCTTCAATAGATCCATTTCACCGGAGACACCACAGCAGTACTGGTAGCATGACACGGGATGAGGTATTTCTGCCAAAAAACAAAAGATAGATTTGGTATAGCGGCTATATTTTTGAACAACCCTATTGGAAGATTGCTTTCCATCATTGTTACCCTCTGATTAGGTTGGCCTCTCTATCTCATATTCAATGTATCTGGGCATCCATAAGATAGAATTGCATCACATTTTGATCCCAATGGGCCTATTTTTAACAACGGGGACATGCATTTTGGCTTTTTCAAAGATCTCCCGCTGTAAGGAGAATGAGACACAGACAAAGGTAGGGAGATACATCAGTTGCCGTTGCCCTACGTCCCCACCTTCCTTTCACGGACGCCGTCCTTCTAGGAGCTAACAGTCTTCCATCCTGTGCGTCTGCCACCATGGCGAATGCAGCCTCTGGGATAGCTGTTGACGACGAATGTAAGCTAAAGTTTCTGGAACTAAAGAGCAAGAGACTGCATCGATACATCATCTACAAGATTGACGACAAATCTCATAAGATTGTGGTCGAGAAGGTGGGTGGACCTAAAGAAAACTATGATGTATTTACTGGATCTCTGCCATTCGAAACAGAAAAGGAGCGCCCTTTGTCAGAAGTGATAGGAAAATATAACAGCTTTTGGCTGTTAGTGCTGGGTATTTTTGGAGTGCGCATCCTCAAAAAGGGGAAGGGCGTGATCCCAAAGGGGGATATAAGCTCTTCCTGCTGCTTTCAGGCGGTTTTTTTTTGGGGGGGGGGTATGACAGGCTAGAGCGACTCTATGCGATTTTGCGTTTTTTGCATTCTCAATATCTTGACGTTTTTGGCACCCTCCATAGATGCTGCTGTGCAAATGCAAATAGGGTCCTGTGTTTTTGTCTTTAGGGGAGAACTCGAAGGAGAACCATCAAGGGAGGAGGTTTGGGAGTCTTGGAGTAGAAGGGAGGAATGGCTCTGCATTGCGACAGGAAGGAGGGCAGAAGAAACTTCAGTGATTAGCTCCATTTTCCTTTTACGTTAGCATTGCTTGTTGCTGCAAATGCGAGCTGCCTGAAGAAAGGGGGAGGGGGTTGCACGCAGATGATGGGTTCGGTCTCTCTGTGCTAGGAGGTCAGCAGTCGGGCTATGTGCTGGAGTTGCTGAAGACGAAGGAAGAAAAGGACTGCTGGGTCGGCCGGGAAGAGAGCACGCGGAGATCAGTAAGACAACGGAAAGAAGAGAGTGCTTCAATCGACGTGAAAGGACTCCTTGGGAACCAAATACAGAGGTGAGAGAGGAGGCAGTGAGCTTGTCTCAGAAACCTCTACGAAGGGAGAACTTCAAAGAAGAGGAAAGATGGCCACAGAGGTGCAGATGGACGCAGCTTGAAGATGGCAGTTGTGCTCTCCAAAAATCATTTTCGAATATGCAATTCCTGGGAGATAGGCAAGCCACAGGCGCCGCAAACACGATGTGAGTAGTTGTTACCCAGCATCGAAAAAAAAAAAGAAAAACTTCGTATCACTGCCCAGGTCTTGCTTGATAGGCTATGCTAAAGGATTATCTATCTGCAGGCTGCTGCATAACCACGAGCATTCACAAGTCAACTCTCTGCAATTGAAATTTTTTGTTTGTTCATGTCGTCATGCTATGAGAAGTGATAAGCGTCATGTTAAACATTTCAGTGCATTATAATTCTGAGATTTCCTTGCCATTGACATTTATGTAACAGTTATGTATGAGGAACTTCTAACGTAATGATAAAGCTTGTGGAATTCTTTGTTGTCTAGCGTTAGTCATGAGGCCTACGGTTATTCGTTTTTTGTTCATACACTTTAGCGACTATGTAGTTCTGTTTCAGGTTTTTAGATCATCTTCATCTCAAGGGCTAATTTCGTAGAGCATGATCTGGATCAATCCAACTTCTTCCGCCACTTCGAGTCTCCTTCATTATCACGTTCACAACGCAACTAAAAGTTAAGGATGTATAGAGAGAAAATGGATAGTGTGTAAAAGTTATATCCTGCAATCCCAAGGCAATAATATAGACGGGGATAGTGTGCAAAAGTTTGGGCCCAACGTGAAACACATACATTTCACCACAAAGGTAATGGGTTGTTCCAGTCATGCATTTTAAGTATCTTCGAGAGGATTTGGACATAGTCATCTCAATTTTCTCTACAGGAGAGTGCTAGAGTCTGTCTACTATGCAATATAGCAATTGCCCTTTGTTTCCATCACTTGTGATTCTGTGAGGTGCAACGGTCATTGTTCCTGAGAAATCCGGTCTTCTTTTTATGGGAGATTACTAACGTTGCCAATTGTTGAATGTGGAGAGATTTCAAGAATGGAGGCGTGGGCTGTGAAGTAGGCCTTATGTTGTGCATGAGCATCCTCTGAACAAGGTCATAAGTGTGATTGGATGTATTTGATTAATCGAAGGGTGCTATTTGTGATGTCGTGATGGACATGCGACAACATACTAGAGGAATTTTGGTGAGTCACTGCTATTGCTACCGAATTTGCCCAGCCATACGCTTCAGTAGCTGACTGCATAGTCTGTTGGAAGGTCAAGGACTTGCGTTATTTCTAGTGGTGTTCGAAGTTGAAGGGCGAGCCAAGAACACTGGATGCTTCTTCTACCCTTGTCCTTAACGATGATTTGGCTGACCGCCATGTCATGAAGGAGCAGAGAATGTGAGATTCCTCTTCATCTAGCTATCACTGAGAGTTGTTGAAGAGCAAGATTGCTGTTTGCCGGAATTAAATAGGGATCTCAAGGAAATCTCAAGAAGGACTTTCTGTTCCATGTTTGGATACAACAAGTCCCTCGAGGTTGATCACTCTGCTGAATTTTTTTTTGTTGCATTGTCTTTGCAAAAACTGCTATGTTAGGTAAATGATGTTGAAATAGTGTGTTAATCTGGTTAAAGGAGGCAGAGGAAAGAAGACTTTTAATTAGAGATATGCCCTCGCTTTGAGTGTTGGAGTCTCGGTGGCTTCCATCTAGCATACGTTGTTCCTATTGCTCTGGTATCATTCATGTTTCCAGTTCGAGGGGCAATATTGTGAGTGAGAGCCACTATTCTGTATTTTATCACCAAGCTCTCGCAAGAAACCCCCTTTTTTCAAAGAGGGGAGATCTTTAATCGAGGTTTCGTTCATTGCCTTTCAAAAATCTAGTTCGAGATTTCGAAAATATTAGAGAAAATATAGGAAGCAATCCATAATTTTGAGTCCCTGCCTACGCACGCACTGGGGTTTCCATTTTTGTGCTTTTACGTATATATTTGAGTGGAATTTGTGGATCTCAAGACATTTGGGCAACAAGACGTAGGCATCCATCCGCACTTTCCCTTGGACTGAGAGGGCTTTCATTTGGTGCGTCTGCCGGGAAGCATTTGAACTAGTACATATACAAAGGAAGGATTCCTTGAGGGATAATTATGTGCTCCAGGTGATCCAATTGGACCGATCCCGAGGGGTTAAGCAAAATAAAGGCTTCCACAATCATCTTTTCCTTGGGCTAGGAACCCTAACAAGTGCAAAGGGACTTATAGGTAGTTTTGGAGTGGTTTATTCTAGATGTAGATGGCTTCATAGAAAATTTCAAGACAACACCAAAATTTGGCAATAGATTCGGAATCATTCTAGAAGAACACATTAGTTTCATTAGCAAAGAGTCTAAGAATCATCTATTATGGGCTACGAGGAAAAGTGAGAGTGTGAATACACCCCAACTTGGCTTGATGGTCAACAAGGGGGCTTGATGGTCAACAAGGGAGTTGAGACCAAGGCCTAAAATTGACGGTTTTTTTCCTATCAAAGGCCCTTTTTCTTGTCAAAAACAGGTAGCAAATTTTTACCTGTCAAATTACAGGAAAACATGAGGATTTACTTGTCAATGGACAGGTTCAAGATAAATTTATTTGTCAATTGACAAGTCAAAATAACAAAATCACCTGTCATTATATATATATATATATATATATATATATATATATATATATATATATATATATATATATATATATATATATATATATATATAAAGAGAGAGAGAGAGAGAGCTTCATCGCGTACAAAACGTAGATTTCGTAAATTTAAGTTGGGCAATGAGCAGCTCCTTTTTGTGTGAACACTGAATAGAGTTACATAGTACAAATTTCAAAACTTTTAGGTTTTTCGATTCGCGCTTCTTTTGTACAATCATAGTTTACTTATTGAAACTCGCAAGTTTGCCTCAATTGTGCGGCTTTCGGCATAGCTGCTTCTATATGGAATAGAGTTAATAACATAGCTGTTGTATGGAACATAGCTACTGCTTCAATGGCGCAGCTTTCCGCATAGCTTCTGTAATTCCAAGCTCCCAATGTTGTTCTTGACTCCTTTCGACACTCACGAGTCACCACCAGGGCCTAAATTTGACGGGCAAAATGCCTGTCAAAGGCCATTTTCCCTGTGAAAAACAGGTGATTTTGAAAAGTATTTGTCAAATGAAAAATTAAGAAATACAATTTTTCTGTCATGTGACAAAGAGTACTTTATTTTATCTTTCGTTTGACAGGCTCTACTTTATAAAATGCTTGTCATTATATATATATATATATATATATTTGGGGGCATGAGTCTTGACATTAAGTTACTGATGGCTTATACGTAGTGGGCATTGGCCAGTAGACAATGAGCAGCAGAGTGTGGACACTAGGCAGCGGGAAAAGTAAAATATGAATGACGTGCCACGCATTACGCTCACCCTTATACTTTCTACTTTCACAGATGACCATGTAGCATTCACAGTGACTACTAGTTCATGCTCGAAAAATCTTGTAGAACGATGGTCCATGGAGGCATTGTAGGCGGGAATGTTGATGCAGTTTGTCTTTGCCATTCATCTTTGAGTCTACGATTCTACGTGCGTTACATGGACAGGTATTTAGCTTTGTAATTGTCGCACTTGTAAGTTTTGTTGCTTCTGTATGCTACTATCCCTGTAAGCGGCCTTTACAAAACCTCTAGCCCCATTAAGTGAGGACCGACAGTAGTTCCATCCTAGTCGTAAAGCATGTTTCTAGGTTTTTGTTGCTCCGCTACGTGATAACATTACACATTATGAGGAACGAAATCATTTTTCCTTCCACGTTCCACTGAGAGAGAGAGAGAGAGAGAGGTTTTGAATCTTGATAAGTGAATCGAATGAGTAAGAGATACTAACAGAAACATACATAGATGGAGCATGGAGATTGAGACGCGAACGTGTAGCTCATGGAGCCATTGATGAGAACTTGTTTCACATTGCATGTTTAGAGAAATCATCTTGATTTGGCCATCATGGTGGCGGTTCTATAATTTATCATCTGTTACAAATGCATGTGTTTAGTAAATAAGAGCTCTATCCCCTATTGTGTTGTGACCATTTTGAGGGTCAACGTACCTAAGATCTCAACATGTTCAAGAGAGGCAAGCACTCAACCATGAACATGTTGAGACAAACCAGCATCTTCAGGCGAATGAATGGTTGGTTGATAAGATCTTAAAGCATCAAGATGTGGTGGGTCAACCAAGAATCGATTGTACACTTTTACTTGTGTTTTTATCATAGGTGCGTACATCATTGACTGAATGTTGGAATAGAAGATTTATGTTGCCTCTAATGAAAAGGGGGGTTGAGAAATTTGTTTGCCTGTTCTATCACAAGCAAAGCACCCTCATTTAACAATCATCCACAACGATTTTTTGCTTCAGGATGGACAATTATGGGTTTTTTGCAGTTGCCCACTCTGTAATGTAACGATATGTGAGGATGGTTCTCTTATATGGAGAGTTTTCCAATGTATGTGTCTTTGTGGAATAAAAAGCTCGGTTGATATCAAGCAGATATTTCTAATACTTTGCATTTTCACATGAAACATGATTATTATCAAGAATGTATTTTTCATTCCTTCAGGTTGTATCAATCAAGAATCTATTTTTCATTCCTTTTGAGGTGTGGTATAGCTAGGGGGTGCCATTTTATAATTAATCACGAATCCATAAATGGGATGGGGTGTGACACATGATTAGTTACATCCAAACAGGGATTAAGGTGATACAAAAATATATTAACTAATGCTTTTTATTTATTAACTTATTTTAGGTTTATTTATTGATGCAGAAGTGTTTTTTCATGCTGTTTTCGTTTACACAGTAGACGTGTACGTGAATGTTTTTCAAACTATATATTATGCAAAAAACATTTGTTGCAAGCGAATAACAATATATTCCTCTTAAACATAGGGTGATTATCTGGAAGAACTGATAGAGGTAGTTGAGTGTCTGTTCACATGTGCGAAGCTGTATTGTTGTTCATTTCTTTTGATAACTTTTAATTCTTGGAGTTCGATTGAATAAAACACTTGGACTTTGATCATAGTAAAACGCATGTTTTTTAATGGGACATGTGACGTCTTATTTCAAAATAGTATTGTTAATGTTAATATGTCTTTATACTACAACAAAATATCATCTCGCCCAATATTTATCCCTACTTCATGCAACCATGTCCACTGCATACGAAGTAATGATTATTAATAAAATGTTGTAAACATATGTTTTTTTGTTCTACACTTTTCCTTTGAAATAGAAAACCAACATGTTTAACGAAATCAACATGTTCAGGCGAATCAATGGTTGGATAATAAGATCTTGAAGCTTCCTGTTGTTGAGGATCAACCACAAATTAATCTCATATAAACATGTTTACATGTGTTTGAACTTTAGCATAGATGTCTACATCGTGAATAGAATGCTATGATAAATGATTTATGCTGCATTCGAATGGAATGGTGTTTAAAAAACTGTTTGCTATCTCTTTGACAAGTAATAAACATTAGGACTGGATTGGATCATAGTATATTGTCGTCTCCTTGTCATAGAAAACAATTAGCATTCCTGATGATTCTAACAATGCAATGCTCAAGTGTAAGCACAAGTGAATCGTGCTCCTTTCTATAGATTAATAGAGTGGAGGCATCCTTATTCTCATCTGTTTTATATATTTTATTTTCTCATATTCCATTTGCTTATTTTATGGCTCTTATAATCTATTTCGCCACCATGGCTTGCATCCTCTTTTCCTAAAAATGTTGTTTATGTTACTCTTGTGTCTCCATACAGAATTGTAGCACGTGAATCTTTTTCAGCTTTTGCTTCACCATGAACATTATTGATATCCTATTGCAAAGCAAACAGACGTGCACCTATATTCTTACTGTGCATATAGGTATGTTGTCACTATTCAATTCAGCTCATCAAGGTTGAAATATGCAAGGAGAAGAAGAAGTAGCCTGATCTTTAGAAGTTGATACATTTCCGTAATGTTTGTTTTTATCAAGCTTCCAATGTTTCAATAAACAAATACAAATGACAAGTTTAGTTTGTTGGAGTCGGATTGCCCCTGAT
>CM035426.1:29884431-29891931 GCA_020310875.1 Ceratopteris richardii | reverse complement strand
ATATCAAGTTTAGGATTTTTGGTCACATGATATGAGCAAAAGAACAAAGAGGAGTTAGAGCCTCTGAGCTTTTCCAACCATATCAAGTTTAGAATTGTTGGATCACATGATATGAGCAAAAGAACAAAGAAGCTCGAACTTAAGTTCGAGCCTTTGAACTTTTCCAACCATATCAAAGTTCGAGCCTCTTAGCTTTTCCAACCATATCAAGTTTAGGATTGTTGTGTCTTATGTGCAAAAGAACAAAGAGGCTCGAACTTAAGTTCGAGCCTTTGAACTTTTCCAACCATATCAAGTTCAGGATTTGTTGGATCACATGATATAAGCTTAAGCTTTTCCAGCCATATCAAGTTTAGGATTGTTGTGTGTTATGTGCAAAAGAACAAAGAGGCTCGAACTTAAGTTCGAGCCTCTGAGCTTTTCCAACCATATCAAGTTTAGGATTGTTGGATCACATGATATGAGCCTCAGCTTTTCCAGCCATATCAAGTTTAGGATTGTTGTGTCTTATGTGCAAAAGAACAAAGAGGATCGAACTTAGGTTCGAGCCTGAGCTTTTCCAACCATATCAAGTTGAGGATTGTTGGATCACATGATATGAGCTTCAGCTTTTCCAACAATATCAAGTTTAGGATTGTTGTGTCTTATGTGCAAAAGAACAAAGAGGCTCGAACTTAAGATCGAGCCTCTGAGCTTTTCCAACCATATCAAGTTTAGAATTGTTGGATCACATGATATGAGCAAAAGAACAAAGATCTTTTCGAACCATATCAAGTTTAGGATTTTTGGTCACATGATATGAGCAAAAGAACAAAGAGGAGTTAGAGCCTCTGAGCTTTTCCAACCATATCAAGTTTAGAATTGTTGAATCACATGATATGAGCAAAAGAACAAAGAGGCTCGAACTTAAGTTCGAGCCTTTGAACTTTTCCAACCATATCAAAGTTCGAGCCTCTTAGCTTTTCCAACCATATCAAGTTTAGGATTGCTGTGTCTTATGTGCAAAAGAACAAAGAGGCTCGAACTTAAGTTCGAGCCTTTGAACTTTTCCAACCATATCAAGTTCAAGATTTGTTGGATCACATGATATGAGCTTAAGCTTTTCCAGCCATATCAAGTTTAGGATTGTTGTGTGTTATGTGCAAAAGAACAAAGAGCCTCTGAGCTTTTCCAACCATATCAAGTTTAGGATTGTTGGATCACATGATATGAGCCTCAAATTTTCCAGCCATATCAAGTTTAGGATTGTTGTGTGTTATGTGCAAAAGAACAAAGAGGATTGAAATTAAGTTCGAGCCTTTGAGCTTTTCCAACCATATCAAGTTTAGGATTGTTGGATCACATGATATGAGCTTCAGCTTTTCCAACAATATCAAGTTTAGGATTGTTGTGTCTTATGTGCAAAAGAACAAAGAGAGCCTTTGAACTTTTCCAACCATATCAAGTTCAGGATTTGTTGGATCACATGATATGAGCTTTAGCTTTTCCAGCCATATCAAGTTTAGGATTGTTGTGTCTTATGTGCAAAAGAACAAAGAGGCTCGAACTTAAGTTCGAGCCTCTGAGGTTTTCCAACCATATCAAGTTTAAGATTGTTGGATCACATGATATGAGCCTCAGCTTTTCCAGCAATATCAAGTTTAGGATTGTTGTGTCTTATGTGCAAAAGAACAAAGAGGATCGAACTTAAGTTCGAGCCTCTGAGCTTTTCCAACCATATCAAGTTTAGAATTGTTGGATCACATGATATGAGCAAAGGAGCAAAGAGCTTTTCCAACCATATCAAGTTTAGGATTTTTGGTCACATGATATGAGCAAAAGAACAAAGAGGAGTTAGAACCTCTGAGCTTTTCCAACCATATCAAGTTTAGAATTGTTGGATCACATGATATGAGCAAAAGAACAAAGAGGCTCGAACTTAAGTTCGAGCCTTTGAACTTTTCCAACCATATCAAATTTCGAGCCTCTTAGCTTTTCCAACCATATCAAGTTTAGGATTGTTGTGTCTTATGTGCAAAAGAACAAAGAGGCTCAAACTTAAGTTCGAGCCTCTGAGCTTTTCCAACCATATCAAGTTTAGGATTGTTGGATCACATGATATGAGCGTCAGCTTTTCCAGCCATATCAAGTTTAGGATTGTTGTGTCTTATGTGCAAAAGAACAAAGAGGATCGAACTTAAGTTCGAGCCTTTGAGCTTTTCCAACCATATCAAGTTTAGGATTGTTGGATCACATGATATGAGCTTCAACTTTTCCAACAATATCAAGTTTAGGATTGTTGTGTCTTATGTGCAAAAGAACAAAGAGGCTCGAACTTAAGTTCGAGCCTTTGAACTTTTCCAACCATATCAAGTTTAGGATTTGTTGGATCACATGATATGACCTTCAGCTTTTCCAGCCATATCAAGTTTAGGATTGTTGTGTCTTATGTGCAAAAGAACAAAGAGGATCGAACTTAAGTTCGAGCCTCTGAGCTTTTCCAACCATATCAAATTTAGAATTATTGGATCACATGATACGAGCAAAAGAACAAAGAGCTTTTCCAACCATATCAAGTTTAGGATTTTTTGGTCACATGATATGAGCAAAAGAACAAAGAGGAGTTAGAGCCTCTGAGCTTTTCCAACCATATCAAGTTTAGAATTGTTGGATCACATGATATGAGCAAAAGAACAAAGAGGCTCAAACTTAAGTTCGAGCCTCTAAGCTTTTCCAACCATATCAAGTTTAGGATTGTTGTGTCTTATGTGCAAAAGAACAAGGAGACTCGAACTTAAGTTCGAGCCTCTGAGCTTTTCCAACCATAGGAAGTTCAGGATTTGTTGGATCACATGATATGAGCCTCAGCTTTTCCAGCCATATCAAGTTTAGGATTGTTGTGTCTTATGTGCAAAAGAACAAAGAGGATCGAACTTAAGTTCGATCCTCTGAGCTTTTCCAACCATATCAAGTTTAGGATTGTTTGGTCACATGATATGAGCAAAACAACAAAGAGGAGTTAGAGCCTCTCAGCTTCTCCAACCATATCAAGTTTAAAATTGTTGGATCACATGAGCATAAGAACAAAGAGGTTCAAACCTAAGTTCGAGCCTCTCAGCTTTTCCAACCATATCAAGTTTAGGATTGTTGTGTCTTATGTGCAAAAGAACAAAGAGACCTGAACTTAAGTTCGAGCCTCTGAGCTTTTCCAACCATATCAAGTCAGGATTTGTTGGATCACATGATATGAGCCTCATCTTTTCCAGCCATATCAAGTTTAGGATTGTTGTGTCTTATGTGCAAAAGAATTAAGTTCGAGCCTCTTAGCTTTTCCAACTTAAGTTCGAGTCTCTGTGCTTTTCTAACCATATCAAGTTTAGGATTGTTTGGTTATATGATATGAGCAAAAGAACAAAGAGGCTCTGAGTTCGAGCCTCTGAGGTTTTCCAACCATATCAAGTTTAGAATTGTTGGGTCACGTGATATGAGCAAAAGAACAAAGAGGAGTTCGAGCCTCTCAGCTTTTCGAACCATATCAAGTTCAGGATTGTTGGATCACATGATATGAACAAAAGAACAAAGAGGCTCGAACTTAAGTTCGAACCTCTGAGCTTTTCCAGCCATATCAAGTTTAGGTTTCTTGTGTCTTATGTGCAAAAGAACAAAGAGGCTCGAACTTAAGTTCATGTCTCTGAGCTTTTCCAGCCATATCAAGTTTAGGATTGTTGTGTCTTATGTGCAAAAGATTAAGTTCGAGCCTCTGAGCTTTTCCAAGCATATCAAGTTTAGTATTGTTTGGTCACATGATATGAGGAAAAGAACAAAGAGGCTCGAACTTAAGTTCGAGCCTCTGAGCTTTTCCAGTCATATCAAGTTTGGGATTGTTGTGTGTTATGTGCAAAAGAACAAAGAGCAGTTTGAGCCTATCAGCTTTTTCCAACCATATCAAGTTCAGGATTGTTGGATCACATGATATGAACTTCAGAAAACTTGAGAAGCCCAAACTTAAGTTTGTAAATAAGATAGGATTGAAATTCAAACTATGAACTTCAGTTTGAATTTCATTTCAACTTGGATAGAGATCTTATTTGGGTTGAAATTCAAACTATGAACTTCAGTTTGAATTTCATTTCAACTTGGATAGAGAGAGTTTGAGCTTGTATTCAATTTGAAACCTCTATTCAACTTCAAGTCAGTGAAGGTGAACGTAAGTTTGGATATTGATTCAAGTTGGAGTTTAAGATTCTATTGACCTTGGAATCGAAGAGGCTGAACTTAAGTTCCAGTCTTTATTCAACTAAGAGTGAGATGGAAACCTCTATTCAACTTCAAGTCAGTGAAGGTGCACTTAAGTTTGGATATTGATTCAAGTTGGAGTTTAAGATTCTATTGACCTTGGAATCGAAGAGGTTGAACTTAAGTTCCAGTCTTTATTCAACTAAGACTGAGAAAGGCTAAAACTTAAGTTCGAGCATGTTAAGTTCAACACAACATTGGATCCAAAAGGACTTATAGATTCGAACTCAAGTTCGAGCCCGTGAGTCATATCAAGTTTAAGATTGTTGGCTCATATGATATGAGGCTCCAACTTAAGTTCGAGCCTCTCAAGTTTTCCGGCAAAAACAGGCTTCATCTTAAGTTCGAGCCTCTCAAGTTTTCTGGTAAAAACACTAATATTTTTAACTCAAAATATTCTTGCATCTACAAAAGCTAAGCCTCTGAATCATATGAGTTGGGTTATGAAGCTCAGACTTTTTCAGCTTTTCCAAAAGTTGTTAGAAGTTAAGTTCGAGCCTCTTAATTCATGGATCCAAAAGAGCTAAGAGACTCGAACTTAAATTCGTACCTTTAGAATCATATCAAGTTTGAGTCTTCACGTGATATGAGACTCGAACTTAAGTTCGAGCCCATGAATTTTATGTTGCCTCACATAAATGAGGCTCGGACTGCTTTGAATCATGTCAATTCTCAATTTGTTTAGTTACAAATGAGGCTCGAACTTAAGTTCGAGCCTCTATTTTGAAATTTTAATAAAAGACGCTCGAACTTAAGTTTGAGCCTACTATTACGTTGAATACTCTCTTACATCCAAAAGAACTAATTGAAGGTGAAGCTTAGGTTTGGATGTCGATTCAAGTTGGAGTTTAAAATTGAATGTCTGTTGAACGTAGAGTCGGTCCATGAATTTTATGTTGTGTCACATAATATGAGGCTCGGACTGCTTTGAATCATGTCAAGTCTCAATTTGTTTAGTTATAAATGAGGCTCGAAATTAAGTGAGCCAAACATGATAGTATTGTACAACTAAAATACACACATACAAAGACATACATAATATCATTTCAGGGATGGTTTGAGTGCCTCTTAACATGCTAGCATCAAAATGAAGTTAGAGTTTTTTATTCTTGTAGTTTTCTTGATTGGCTCAAACTCAAGTTTGAAGCTCCATTCAATGTGCAGTTTGTACCTTTGTTTCTTAATTTAATTCAAGTCCGGGAGAGTAGGCTATTGCCGAACTTCCTTTATATTAAGTTTGAGCCTCTATTCAATGTATAATAGAAGAAGCTCAAAATTAAGTGAGCCAAACATGATAGTATTGTACAACTAAAATACACACATACAAAGACATACATAATATCATTTCAGGGATGGTTTGAGTGCCTCTTAACATGCTAGCATCAAAATGAAGTTAGAGATTTTTATTCTTGTAGTTTCCTTGATTTTTGACTAGACTCAAAGTTAAGTCCAATTAGTGAATTATTTTGTGTCTGTATATGCAAATATGGATTATTTTTTGTGGAAATGATGTTTGTATCTAGTTTTAATTCAATTGATTATTTTTACAATAATTATTGAAAGAATGATCAATTGAATAGCATTGTTAATTTCTCATTTATTCTTTACAGGCAAAATCAAGATGGCAACAAAGCAAACTATATCTAGTCAACTTGAAGAAAGAGAAAAGTGGAAAGGAAAGAGAGTCATCTTGTTGGATCATGAAAAGCATGAAAGATTTGCAACTGCTATTGTTTTATTGGTAAATCCATGGGATGCTATAAATTGCAAAGAGTTGGGAGAAAGTTGCCTAGGTGTTATTATGGATGAAACTGTGGATGCATCAACTTTGGATTCAACTTTGAAACTGGTCAGTTGGCCTATACTCCAAATCATTACAGAAGATGGTGAGCCTATGATACAAAAATTAGGCTTTAACTCACTGTATGACAGTGAAGATGATCATTGCAATGGTATTGAGGATGTGGATCTTGAAGCTGGAGAGAATCCAAATTTTTGCTTTACGTCATCATACAACATCGATGATGATAATTGCAATTGATATTCAAGATTGTTTTAATGATATACAAGTTGTTTCTCCTCTTCGAATGGAATCATATCAACAAGAGGATTTTCATATGGAAAATAGTAACTGTGGATATTTTGAAGTGAACCAAAAAAAAAGAAGTTACATCCACAAGGTTAGAAAAAGTACTACATTGGCTCCTAATAAGAGATGCTCATTTGAGAGAATTCAGATGGTTTCAATGCATGATTGTTGTGAACAGAGATGTTGTCAAGTAGCTAGTAGGGCTAAAATACTGGATGCAAGATTAAACTTTTGGGGACAATGCTATTCAGATAGATGCAAATATGTATTGGATTGCATGAGTATGGTGTACAAAGGTAACTTTGTGAACTCAAGTCAGCGCTTGAGTTTTAATTTCATGTTTGATGCAAAAGAAGTATGTATCAAGGCATGGTATTTAATTCATGGTATTGGAAAGAGCTCATTTTATAGGCTACGAGAAAAATTTCCACTTGGTCAAAAGGTATCCATTCATGGGAATAATGGAATACTTAGAAAAAGTATCAAACATGTAGAAATAGCAAAAGCTTTGATACATGATTTCATTGATAATAATGCAGATCAAATGCCACATAAGTTGAGAACATGTATTGATGGTTCTCGTGAAACACAAAGAGTGCTTCCATCACATTATAAACAAGTGGATATTCTTCGAGAGGTGAATATGACATTAGAGAGTTTGGGATATAATAAATTATCTCAACCAACATTTCAAGAATGTGGAATACAGAATTTAGAACAGTTTCTTTATCAACGTCAAGTACGTTCTCCAAATGTGACTTTTGTACAGGAATAAAAGCAAAGTTACAATCTACTAAAAACCATGAAGAACGTTCAAGATATTTAGCACAAAGAAGATCTCATATGCTACGTCAAATGAGTTGTAGAAATCTATATTATGCTTGGAGAGTTTCCTCAGAATTATTTCCAGATAAATATCTATGCATTATTCATGATAAAATGGATCAAAGTAAAACAACTATACCACAGATTAGACCAGTTCCAAAATCTCTTAATGGCATTGATAGATTTCCAATATCTTTAACAGGAATGAAGATGGCATATCGAAGCTTCCTGAAGGCGTTCCAAAATTATTGCCACCTAGTGAGTATGTGAAGGATAATGAAAGGGTCATGGAAGGACTTTTGAGATATGCC
>CM035426.1:29794431-29879431 GCA_020310875.1 Ceratopteris richardii | reverse complement strand
TTTTGGCAGTGTATGTTGTCTCTTGCTATAGCAACATTCCCATGTTGTTGTGTAGCAAAAGACAATACACTCTGCCCAAGAAAAACCGGAGAACATGTGACATGTATGTCAGGCAACAGAAACATGATTTGTTAAAGAAAAACATACTCTCAAATACAAAAGACATGGGAGAAATCAATCATGAACCATGTACAAAGAAATGAGACACATTGACATGATATTTATAAACAACAATCAGAACACATGTATATGTGTGTATGCCTATGTATATACATGTGTATGTGTGTATTTTTGTGTATATATATGTGTAGGTGAATATATATATATATATATATGTGTGTGTGTGTGTGTATGCATATGTGTATCTATGTAAAAACCCTAAAACCCTAATCCTGAAGACCTAGACCTAAAACATGTATATGTGTATGCATATGTGTATATAAGTAAAAGCCAAAAACCCTAATCTTAAAACCCTAACCCTAAAACATGAATATGTGTGTATGTATATGTCACATTTGTGTATGTATGTATGCATGTGTGTATATATCTATGTGTGTGTGTATGTATGTATGTATGTGTGTGTGTGTGTCTTTGTGTGTGTGTGTGTATGTGTATGTGTGTGTATGTGTATATGTATCATGTGTTTATATGTGTATATGTGTGTATGCATGTGCGTATATATGTAAAAGCACAAAACCCTAATCCTAAAACCCTAACCCTAAAACATGCATATGTGTGTATGTATATTTGATGTGTGTGTATGTGTATGTATGTATGCATGTGTATATGTGTGCATGTATTATGTGTGTTTATGTGTAAACATCAAAAACCCTAATCCTAAAACCCTAACCCTAAAACATGTATATGTGTGTGTGTATGTATGCACATGCATATGCATATGCATATGTGTATGAAATATGTATGCATGTGTGTGTATGTATCTCTATGTCTCTCTCTTTCTATCTATCTATATCTCTCTTTATCTCTCTCTCTCTCTCTTTCATCTCTCTCTCCCTCTCTCTCTCTCATTCTCTCTCTCTATTATTCTCTCTCTCTTTCATCTCTCTCTCTCTCTCTCTCTTATTCTCTCTCTTTCATATCTCTCTCTCTCTCTCCCTCTCTCTCTCTCATTCTCTCTCTCTTTCATCTCTCTCTCTCTCTCTCTTTCATCTCTCTCTCTCTCTTATTCTCTCTCTTTCATCTCTCTCTCTATCTCTCTCTCTCTCTTTCTCTCTCTCTCTATTTATAAAAAAGAACAAAACAATCACTTACATCGATGTAATTCTTTTTATCGCTCTGTTCAAAGCCCAATCGATGTCTCTTGTCGAATTCCAAAGAATCGATGCCAAAAAGCTCCCAAACTATATTAGCGGATGCAGAGTCAAGTTGTATCAGGAACCCCTCACTGAGGAAATGCTAAGTCGACTCAATACTGCTAAGAAACGCAAAGAGGAAGAAAAGCGAATTCGAGAGGAAGCTCAAGCAAAAGCCCTAGAGCGCATACGAAAAATGAAATTAAGAAGACAAGGTAGAGAGCACCTTAGGCGAGATGCATATGCAGATCAAGGATATGACATGGCTATGTGTGAAGTTTCCGGTGTTAGCTCACATAGGATAACTGATCGACGTCCTTTCATAACCTTAGATATAGGACAAGGAAAGAGTGCAAGGACTCTAAGAGCCTTGATTGACTCAGGTGCAGCCACTAGTGCTGTTAAATTTTCTTACTGTCAAGAGTTGCAATTAACTATCAATCCTGTGGAAGCATATATCATTGGATTGGGAGGCGTGGAAACCCCTTGCATGGGCAAGGTGGAACTTCCCCTCTATATTCATGATGAGGCAATGACAGTTAAAGTACTAGTATGTCAAGATGAGGACCTCACAGAACCCCTTGTCTTGGGTCAAGACTGGATCTATGACCAAGCAGTCAACTTAAACCTAAGAAGTGGACTTCTTCAGGTATGGGTTAATCAAACTAGAATTACAATTGAGTTAAACAATAGAGCACTCAAGGAACTAGAAAAGACACGGACTCCTCGTCCCTCCAAGGGTACACATGAAGTTGACCATGTTGTTCTTGTCCAAGGCTATGTGATGCAGAAGAATGAAGATCTCAAAAAAGGAGTCAGAACCACAATGGAACTCCCTTCTTTTCCAAAGACCAGAAGGAGGCAGCAACTAAGGGCAGATCAATCACTGAAGACTCTCCAAGCAAGAGACCAAAAGAACGCGCGAAGCAGAACAACTCAACCGATGAAACAAATGTGGGTGCGGAAAGACGAGCTGCCGGCCGTAACTAAGCTGCAACAACGGTCTCAACTTCCTATTAGTAATCAACGACTTGATGCTAATAAGAGGACTCCTAAAACCTCTGTTGAGAAAGTGAAATCCATTTGGGTACCCAAGAAGTCGATGCAGGCTGACCCGCAATCAAGACAAATTTGGGTTCCTAAGGCTTGCTTGCGGGCTCAACTAACCCCACACAATTCACATCATACATGACTGGGTTCACTCGGTCAAGCAGTCGCTACCCACTCTTGTCTGATACACTCGAACACACTGCCACCTAGAAGCATGCACAGACTCACTTGTAGATGGGTCCCAATCACACAACAACTCCCAGCAGAATTACTCATGCAACCCTCCCGAGTCTCCACAAAACCAAGACCAAAAGCCATCCATGGTGTTTGGCAATTGAAGACTTGTAATAAACCCCCCGACCCCAATCTGTGAATTCATCTCCACTTACTAACTGCATTAGTCAGACAGTGCATCTTTCCATCTAGCTCCTAGGACTATCCAGGCATTAACTACACACACTGTCATCGTGCACTTACTAACCACTGACTCATCATCTACCTCATGTTAATGTTGTAACAGGGACAACAACGGGTTTATTCTGTCCATTACAATGTTAACACCTGGTTCTATATTCTCACAGAACCAACAAGCAAGCAGGGCCATGGCAGAAGCCGGAGGTGCCAGTTCTCAAGCCGGATCCAGTGCACAGATTGTGGATATAGAAACACTCCTCCTCGAACCACATCTCACCGAAAGACCGCAAGAACTTCAAGCTGTGCATGTGCTCCCAATTCAGGATCCTCCTCAGGGACACACCTCTCAGGTGGGCAAACACGCTCATTGGTTCAGTGATGTTGCAGGACCATTGGGTGATGGAACCTTTTTTTGGGAAGCTGAATTGGAGTTTAATGGTAAATGGGGACGCTACCATTTTTTCACGCGCGAGTTTGAGAGCTATCAGAATGCCGAACTCATGCGTTCAGTATGGACCAAAGCCGGCTTGGACAGTTATTTCAGGGCCCACTTACCAAAGCCGGATTTCTTACGTTGTTCTTATCTTATCAGTACCATCACTCCGAGCAGGGCCAAGGGAGGCGACAGCACCTTTGTGTTACCCTCACTGTTGCCGGGCCATGAACTTAAAAGATTTAAGCTGACCCTCAATCTGGTACGAGAAGCATTGGGCATGTATGGTATGCACATCCCCACTCAAAAGGAAACAATGGTTCCAGGCAAAATGAAACATAAAGATGTCAATAAGCTGAAGGATATGGTAGCAATGACACCGACCATCGCTCTGCACCTACGGACTGTCATGCAGCATTTTGCTTTCCCCGCCCAGGAAAGATTCACCATGCCCCCAAAGAAAATATGGTTTAGCTTGTATTTGGCAGAGACAGAAAGCCTCCCCATCAACGTACCACATTGGATCATAGATCAGATTCACCTAGCCCATCAACGGTGGAACAAGAAGCAGAAAAATGTGCTTCACGGATGTTGTGCTCTAACCAAGATAATCTATCGATGTCTAGCCTATGACGTGCCTATTCAGCGGGCATTCGTATGGCCCCGGGCCCAGGAATTCCAGAGAAGGCTATCAGCGGCAGGTCCCCCATCAAATAAGATGAGAGGGGGAGTCCAATTACCCTGCGCTCAACCAAGGGGAGCCACCACTACACCAGAAATTACCCCTCCCCAGACACGACGCATTAGGCCATTCACCATTCGGCTACCAAGACCAAGTACAGAGGGACCCAACCTGGTGTTTCCACCCGTCCCATGAGATTTGGAATTTCCACAGGGCTTTACTCTCAATGATCTCACTGATGAAGAAGTGGCTAGACTAATCTACGACTCTAATCTCGAAACGGAGGCAGAGCGAGCTCAGGAACCACAAACCCATACAACAACGTCAGCCCCCACCCAACCACAAGTTGTAGAAGTCGACGTCGAGGAACAAGAGACCGAACAAGAGGAAGAAGCCTACGAGGAACAAGAGTATGACGAACTTTCAGAGTTAGCAAGTGCCCCTGCGTATTCGGCACAAATAAAAAGACTATATCAAACCATGCAACTAGTTCAAGAACAGCATAAAATGTCACTGGAAGCGGGCAAGAAACTCGTGAACCAATTGCTAGCGGAGGAAGGCGTGGACGATATGTTCATTGAGTCCATAAACCTACATGCCGATGCAATAGGATTGGATGAGGCCATTCATGAGGCAATGGCCTACATTCACCGATTTGAGAAAAGAGTTCCCGCTCGTCCCATGAGGTCCGGGAAACAAATTCATATCAATGTATCAGCACCAGGAGAGACAACGCAAGCAGACGAACATCAGGAAGCACCACTGTCACCACCCTCCCCACCTCTCACTACACAACTCACTCCACCACATGACACTAGCACCACCACGTCCACTACCACCACAATCGTCATGGGAATTCCACTCTCTCCGGGAATCCAATTCGGGGGAGTCGCCATGCCCACTTTCACCACTCTCTTCACTAACGTCACATCCACCCCACCCATGATCCCCATCTACACGGTCACTCAAACAGTTGACACTATGGAAACATCTCCTGCCAGTGCACCGCTCCCTCCCCCCATGCCACCTCCATCTCCCATACCCCCTCCACCCACATCTCCACTTGCATCCACATCATTCACAACTCCCTTTCCCGCCCCCATTCCCCCTGCATCTTCACCCCTCCCTGCATCATTTAATGTAAATAGTATATTTCTAGCGTTAAATCAATGTGTATATCAGCTTCAGAATGAGTACAGAGCTCTGGACAGTCGGTATCAACAACTGACAACACATCACCAGAACTTACAAAGGCAATTTTAAATTCTGGAAGAGGAAAATGCAGATGTGAATCAACGTTATACAACGCTTGAGCAGGCTCACCAAACACTATTGGAGGCACCCCAACCATCGACAGAATCAGGCGTCAAACAACTAGAAGCTTTGCTCGAAGTATACCAGGCCGATAACCTATGAGTCAGACGTAACTTGGCATTACTTAGGAAACATATGGCCACGGCACTTGAAGAGAACAAGAGACTGCAGAAACAAAATGAAGAGAATCTGGAAGCGGCAATGGAAGGCTCTCCCCACGAAATAGATCCAGAACAGTTCACAGCAGTTCCCACGGAGACGATGAAAACCATTTTGGAAAGCTATGCAGATCTTCTGGAAGCCCATGATGACTTGGAAAGAGAACGTGACACACTACAGAGCAGACTTAAGGAACAGGAAGAACAACCGAAGAGTGTCCCATCAACCTCTACCTCAGACGAAGTAAAGGCCTTAACTGAGCAGGTAGCAGAATTACAAAAGAGGTTACTGACATACGAGAGGCAGCCCTCTCCAGTAGTAGAACTAGAGCCAGAAGAGTTGGTCCCTATTGAGGTAGATGATTCGTACGAAGAACCGTATGTTCCTATGCCAATGCCAGGCGGGCAACGAACCTTAGAGGGACTAGACACCTTGGAAGTGGAAGCACCCGAGTGGCTTCAGACACTGGAAAGGACAGCGAACACCCACGAAGAACGGGTGGCCATTCAGATCCAATCACTAGCGAACCTAGAGGAAACTGTCATAAAGTCAGAATATTTCAGAAGCATGTCTCATCATAGATGGATCGGCACCAATAATGACAAATATGTGCCATACTGCATACTTTTGGCCGATAACAACGCCGAGATTCAACGACGATGCGGCAAGCCTCCCACATTTGCTACACAATTTGGTCCAGATGATATATCGGAAAGTGCTAAGCGTGGGTCCATCCATCAACCCACCTGGAGAATCAGGCTTTTGGAAACATATCTTGAAATGGTCCGAACCTGGAATAATATGCCGTTGTTTATTAAATATAATCCTTGTTACATTCCAGCTCTTCGACGACGCACCTGGCCTGAATTCACTATTGCCGTCAGAGACATCAAAGCCTGCGCAAAATGGTTAAATTACGTTTATCTAGCACCTCCACGCGGCCCCCCACGGTGAACTACATGATTGCTACAATCCGTCACTGGAGTATTCGGCTACGCAATAATCCCGATGTGATGGCCCAGATGTGTATGAAAATATTCGAATTAATGCTGATCACTTTCAGGACGTTTAAGAACATTAAGGACCCCCACTTCTCAGGAGCAGGCTTTGTGACAGGAAACCAGGATCTAGTGTACGATATGAGTACCACCCCATCAATCGAAGTAATATATGCTTGGCACGCCAGAATCAAGTACCTCCCAGCCTGCTTTAAACAGACATTTGAGGAGATGTTCATCACAGGATTCTGGGAATACCACTCCGAAATCTTTATACCCAGGCCATCACATCTCCTCCAATTATTTGCTGTGGAGAGAACTATTCATTCAGAACAATTGAGGGTGCCTCATCCGAATGTTCCCGGACCTGTGAATTGGGATGATTTGCTCACAGATCTAGCACGCGGCTTACGACTCGAAGAACACCACCTAGCCTCCGATGTCGTCCAATATTATGTTCAAAAATCCTCTAGACAAGGGTCTGTCAGGGGTGACAGACGCGAGAGTGGGGGGGGTGTTGGCAGCAGTCAGGAAACCGAAAGAGCCACAAGACGAAGAGAGTCAGAGCGAAGGGACAGCACAAGCAGACATGGCAGTCAAAGAAGATCTGGCAAGTAGGCCAATAATTTTCTTCATGAAGAAGCAAGTACGAGCATTCACGCAGATCTAGCACTAAGGCAACCTTTAATTTTTCAAAACCCTTACACCAATTAAAAGTGATTCTCATCACTAACAACCCCTGTAAATACCATGTTCACCTTTTTGTGGCTCCATTTTGTGCAAGCCGAGGAGTCCTCGAGCTTGAGGAGCCTTAGAAGTAGTTGCTTACCAATTTTCATATTTTTTGGATCTCATTTGAACCCTCAAATAAGCCCTGGAACCTAATTTTTAACTAGGCCGGACACTAGGTCTGGACAGGGCCAAAGCTAGTCAAAAACTATAAAAGGAGCTAGAGAGCTCATTTTTGAGGTTAGCTTGTAATTGAAATGAACTTGTAAGAGCTTTTTGAAAGTAATCTAAGAACTCCATTGCTTCTCATTCCTTGTCTTGCCGTGTGTGCCCGTGTCTGTGTATATGTGTGTGCATGCTTGTGTGCTTCTCACTCACGCACTTGTGCCTCCACTTGCTCGAGGTCTTCATACCATCCTCACGTCTTCCCGGATTGACATTAAAGGAGGTGCTACTCATCACTGAGCTACACCAGGTATTGGCAGCAGTCAGGGAACCGAAGGAGCCACAAGACGAAGAGAGTCAGAGCGAAGGGACAGCACAAGCAGACATGGCAGTCAAAGAAGATCTGGCAAGTAGGCCAATAATTTTCTTCATGAAGAAGCAAGTACGAGCATTCACGCAGATCTAGCACTAAGGCAACCTTTAATTTTTCAAAACCCTTACACCAATTAAAAGTGATTCTCATCACTAACAACCCCTGTAAATACCATGTTCACCTTTTTGTGGCTCCATTTTGTGCAAGCCGAGGAGTCCTCGAGCTTGAGGAGCCTTAGAAGTAGTTGCTTACCAATTTTCGTATTTTTTGGATCTCATTTGAACCCTCAAATAAGCCCTGGAACCTAATTTTTAACTAGGCCGGACACTAGGTCTGGACAGGGCCAAAGCTAGTCAAAAACTATAAAAGGAGCTAGAGAGCTCATTTTTGAGGTTAGCTTGTAATTGAAATGAACTTGTAAGAGCTTTTTGAAAGTAATCTAAGAACTCCATTGCTTCTCATTCCTTGTCTTCCCGTGTGTGCGCGTGTGTGTGTATGTGTGTGCATGCTTGTGTGCTTCTCACTCACGCACTTGTGCCTCCACTTGCTCGAGGTCTTCATACCATCCTCACGTCTTCCCGGATTGACATTAAACGAGGTGCTACTCATCACTGAGCTACAGCAAATTTTTTCGTCGTTGCCGGGGATCGAACCCGGGTCTCCCGCGTGACAGGCGGGGATACTCACCACTATACTCGATGGATTTTTGGGCTACAATCAAGTAGCCATAGCTCCAGAAGATCAGCATAAGACAGCTTTTGCCACAGAGTGGGGTATATTTGCCTTTCGTGTAATGCCCTTTGGGCTTACTAATGCTCCTGCTACCTTCCAGAGACTAATGTGCCATGTATTTAAGGAGTTCTTGAGGAAGAATTTAGAGGTCTATGTTGATGATCTTTGTGCTCACTCCAACATTAGACAAACTCATATTCCTGAACTCAGACAAATCTTTGACAAATGTAGAGAATATCAAGTCTGCCTGAACCCAGAAAAGTGCGTTTTTATGGTCAGGCAAGGCAAGATTCTAGGACACATAGTGTCAAAGAATGGCATATCTACTGACGAAGAGAAAGTGAGAGCCATAGCAGAGCTACCTAGGCCAAGGAATGTCAAGGAAGTACAAGCTTTCATGGGACATTGTGGTTACTACCGTCGGTTCATTCACATGTATGCTGTCATTGCAAAGCCCATGTACGGACTTCTGACAAACTTTGAGTGGACGGAGGAATGTGAGAATTCCTTCAATGAGCTTAAACGGCGATTATGTTCAGCACCAATCTTGACCACACTAGATTGGAACAAACCATTCCATGTTCACGTGGATGCATCCAATTATGCTATTGGATGTGTACTCGCGCAACCTACTGGTGAAGGTAACATGGATCTTCCAATTGCCTACGCTAGTAGACAATTGAATGCAGCTGAACGGAATTACACCACTACTGAGAGAGAAGGCTTAGGCATGGTGTATGCGGTTAAAAAGTTTAGACATTATTTGCTTGCAAATAAGTTTAAATTTTTTACTGACCACCAAGCATTATTATATCTCGTAAACAAGCCATGCAATACACGAAGATTAGTAAGATGGTTTCTCTTACTAATGGAATATGATTTTGAGGTTGTGGTAAGAAAAGGGAGGACTCATTTAAGAGCAGATCATCTCTCTAGGCTCACATCGGGAGAAGCCCCACAAGGAGTATCAGATGACCTTCCTGATGCTTACTTGTTTAATTTGGAAGTTGTACCGCAGTGGGCTAAGCCATTGGTACCAGTATTGACATACGGGCCTAACCATCCTATAGTAAACACACAGAATAGAGAGGTTGTGAAAGCCCAAAAGTACCACATCATGGCAGGAAGCATGTACAAGCACACAGATCAAGGAATCTTGGCTTGTTGTGTGGAAGAGGACGAGTATAATAAATGGTTGCATTTAGCACATGTAGGTGCGTTAGAGCAACACTACTCAAAGCAACGAACCTTACAGACACTAAGGAGACTCGGAGTACATTGGCCAACTATGGAAGCTGATGTCCAAAGGTTGTGCAAGGAATGCCCAATCTGTTGCACTAAACCACCTGTGGAACACGCCACTCTTTATCAAGTATCCATAGTGCCAGATTGGAGTGAACCACTAGTATCCTTCCTGAGGACGAAAACATTCCCTCCAGACATGACTTTGGCTAGGAAAAGGAGTTTAGAACAAGAAGCCCTGGATTACTCACTCATTGGTGATAATCTATACAAGCGTGGTAAAGATGGTTACCTGAGGCTATGTGTCCATGAAAGTGAATATCTTAAGATCTTGGAAACTGCTCCCCAAGGTGTACCAGGAGGACACTTTGGACCAGATCGGGTGATCAAGGCAATACTATTTGCGGGCTTCTGGTGGTCGACCCTTCACATGGATGCACATACCTATGTGAAACGATGTGATGTCTGTCAGAGAACTCAGTATCCTATACGTAAAGATGAGATGCCACTGAAACCTATGATGGGTGGATGTGCATTCTCTAAGTGGGGAATAGACTTCGTAGGTCCTATTAATCCCCCAGCTAAGGGTTCCCATGCAGAATATATCATTGTTGCAACAGACTATCTAACTAAGTGGGTAGAGGTAAAAGCCACAACGAAGAACGATGCTCAAACAACTGCTAAATTCTTGTTTGAAAATGTATTCACTAGATACGGGCTACCTATAGAGCTAGTTAGTGATAGAGATACTCATTTCTTAAATGAAGTTATTGAAAATCTGCTCCAAGAATTCTTGGTAGTACATAAGAAGTCTGCCCCCTATCACCCTCAAGCAAATGGCCAGGTTGCGAGCACCAACAAGATCTTATGCAGTGTATTGACGAAATTAGTGAACAACAAACGCTTTGATTGGGACAAAAAGCTACACCATGCTGTTTGGGCATACCGAGTTGCCTACAAAACGGTAATCCAAGCCACCCCCTTTCAGATGGTATTTGGCCAAAACGTCGTGCTACCTTTGGACTTCTTAATACCTACATTGAAAGTAGCACAAGAGCACGAATGGACGGGTCATGAACTATCCTCTAGACTTTTTGACCTGGAACGATTAGGAGAAACCAGACTGAGAGCAACTGCAGGGATATATGCAGCTAAGAAGAGACAGAAGGCATACTTTGATGCCCATGTTAAGGATAAGGGTTTAAAGGCAGGCGACTTAGTTTTAGTCTATACACTGAAGCAACATGCGAGGAAACTAGAAAAGAGAGGCTACGGACCTATGATCATCAATAGGATCTCCACAAGTGGAGCAGTGCAACTAGCCACATTAGAAGGCGATGCTCTCCCAAACTATATTAGCGGATGCAGAGTCAAGTTGTATCAGGAACCCCTCACGGAGGAAATGCTAAGTCGACTCAATACTGCTAAGAAACGCAAAGAGGAAGAAAATCAAATTCGAGAGGAAGCTCAAGCAGAAGCCCTAGAGCGCATACGAAAAATGAAATTAAGAAGACAAGGTAGAGAGCACCTTAGGCAAGATGCATATGCAGATCAAGGATATGACGTGGCTATGTGTGAAGTTTCCGGTGTTAGCTCACATAGGATAACTGATCGACGTCCTTTCATAACCTTAGATATAGGACAAGGAAAGAGTGCAAGGACTGTAAGAGCCTTGATTGACTCAGGTGCAGCCACTAGTGCTGTTAAATTGTCTTACTGTCAAGAGTTGCAATTAACTATCAATCCTGTGGAAGCATATATCATTGGATTGGGAGGCGTGGAAACCCCTTGCATGGGCGAGGTGGAACTTCCCCTCTATATTGATGATGAGGCAATGATAGTTAAAGTACTAGTATGTCAAGATGAGGACCTCACATAACCCCTTGTCTTGGGTCAAGACTGGATCTATGACCAAGCAGTCAACTTAAACCTAAGAAGTGGACTTCTTCAGGTATGGGTGAATCAAACTAGAATTACAATTGAGTTAAACAATGGAGCACTCAAGGAACTAGAAAAGACACGGACTCCTGGTCCCTCCAGGGGTACACATGAAGTTGACCATGCTGTTCTTGTCCAAGGCTATGTGATGCAGAAGAATGAAGATCTCAAAAAAGGAGTCAGAACCACAATGGAACTCCCTTCTTTTCCAAAGACCAGAAGGAGGCAGCAACTAAGGGCAGATCAATCACTGAAGACTCTCCAAGCAAGAGACCAAAAGAACGCGCGAAGCAGAACAACTCAACCGATGAAACAAATGTGGGTGCGGAAAGACGAGCTGCCGGCCGTAACTAAGCTGCAACAACAGTCTCAACTTCCTATTAGTAATCAACGACTTGATGCTAATAAGAGGACTCCTAAAACCTCTGTTGAGAAAGTGAAATCCATTTGGGTACCCAAGAAGTCGATGAAGGCTGACCCGCAATCAAGACAAATTTGGGTGCCTAAGGCTTGCTTGCGGGCTCAACTAACCCCACACAATTCACATCATACACGACTGGGTTCACTCGGTCAAGCAGTCGCTACCGACTCTTGTCTGATACACTCGAACACACTGCCACCTAGAAGCACGCACAGACTCACTTGTAGATGGGTCCCAATGACACAACAACTCCCAGCAGAATTACTCATGCAACCCTCCCGAGTCTCCACAAAACCAAGACCAAAAGCCATCCATGGTGTTTGGCAACCGAAGACTTGTAATAAACCCCCCGACCCCAATCTGTGAATTCATCTCCACTTACTAACTGCATTAGTCAGACAGTGCATCTTTCCATCTAGCTCCTAGGACTATCCAGGCATTAACTACACACACTGTCATCGTGCACTTACTAACCACTGACTCATCATCTACCTCTTGTTAATGCTATAACAGGGACAACAACGGGTTTATTCTGTCCATTACAATGTTAACACCTGGTTCTATATTCTCACAGAACCAACAAGCAAGCAGGGCCATGGCAGAAGCCGGAGGTGCCAGTTCTCAAGCCGGATCCAGTGCACAGATTGTGGATATAGAAACACTCCTCCTCGAACCACATCTCACCGAAAGACCGCAAGAACTTCAAGCTGTGCATGTGCTCCCAATTCAGGATCCTCCTTAGGGACACACCTCTCAGGTGGGCAAACACGCTCATTGGTTCAGTGATGTTGCAGGACCATTGGGTGATGGAACCTATTTTTGGGAAGCTGAATTGGAGTTTAATGGTAAATGGGGACGCTACCATTTTTTCACGCGCGAGTTTGAGAGCTATCAGAATGCCGAAGTCATGCGTTCAGTATGGACCAAAGTTGGCTTGGACAGTTATTTCGGGGCCCACTTACCAAAGCCGGATTTCTTACGTTGTTCTTATCTTATCAGTACCATCACTCCGAGCAGGGCCAAGGGAGGCGACAGCACCTTTGTGTTACCCTCACTGTTGCCGGGCCATGAACTTAAAAGATTCAAGCTGACCCTCAATCTGGTACGAGAAGCATTGGGCATGTATTTTGGTAGCAATGACACCGACCATCACTCTGCACCTACGGACTGTCATGCAGCATTTTGCTTTCCCCGCCCAGGAAAGATTCACCATGCCCGCAAAGAAAATATGGTTTAGCTTGTATTTGGCAGAGACAGAAAGCCTCCCCATCAACGTACCACATTGGATCATAGATCAGATTCACCTAGCCCATCAACGATGGAACAAGAAGCAGAAAAATGTGCTTCACGGATGTTGTGCTCTAACCAAGATAATCTATCGATGTCTAGCCTATGACGTGCCTATTCAGCGGGCACTCGTATGGCCCCGGGCCCAGGAATTCCAGAGAAGGCTATCAGCGGCAGGTCCCCCATCAAAGAAGATGAGAGGGGGAGTCCAATTACCCTGCGCTCAACCAAGGGGAGCCACCACTACACCAGAAATTACCCCTCCCCAGACACGACGCATTAGGCCATTCACCATTCGGCTACCAAGACCAAGTACAGAGGGACCCAACCTGGTGTTTCCACCCGTCCCATCAGATTTCGAAGTGGCTAGACTAATCTACGACTCACTGATGAAGAAGTGGCTAGACTAATCTACGACTCTAATCTCGAAACGGAGGCAGAGCGAGCTCAAAAACCACAAACCCATACAACAACGTCAGCCCCCACCCAACCACAAGTTGTAGAAGTCGACGTCGAGGAACAAGAGACCGAACAAGAGGAAGAAGCCTACGAGGAACAAGAGTATGACGAACTTTCAGAGTTAGCAAGTGCCCCTACGTATTCGGCACAAATAAAAAGACTATATCGAACCATGCAACTAGTTCAAGAACAGCATAAAATGTCACTGGAAGCGGGCAAGAAACTTATGAACCAATTGCTAACGGAGGAAGGCGTGGACAATATGTTCATTGAGTCCATAAACCTACATGCCGATGCAGTAGGGTTGGATGAGGCCATTCATGAGGCAATGGCCTACATTCACCGATTTGAGAAAAGAGTTCCCGCTCGTCCCATGAGGTCCGGGAAACAAATTTATATCAATGTATCAGCACCAGGAGAGACAACGCAAGCAGACGAACATCAGGAAGCACCACTGTCACCACCCTCCCCACCTCTCACTACACAACTCACTCCACCACATGACACTAGCACCACCACGTCCACTACCACCACAATCGCCATGGGAATTCCACTCTCTCCGGGAATCCAATTCGGGGGAGTCACCATGCCCACTTTCACCACTCTCTTCACTAACGTCACATCCACCCCACCCACGATCCCCATCTACACGGTCACTCAAACAGTTGACACTATGGAAACATCTCCTGCCACTGCACCGCTCCCTCCCCCCATGCCACCTCCATCTCCCATACCCCCTCCACCCACATCTCCACTTGCATCCACATCATTCACAACTCCCTTTCCCGCCCCCATTCCCCCTTCATCTTCACCCCTCCCTGCATCATTTAATGTAAATAGTATATTTCTAGTGTTAAATCAATGTGTATATTAGCTTCAGAATGAGTACAGAGCTCTGGACGGCCGGTATCAACAACTGACAACACATCACGAGAACTTACAAAGGCAATTTAAAATTCTGGAAGAGGAAAATGCAGATGTGAATCAACGTTATACAACGCTTGAGCAGGCTCACCAAACACTATTGGAGGCACCCCAACCATCGACAGAATCAGGCGTCAAACAACTAGAAGCTTTGCTCGAAGTATAGCAGGCCGATAACCTACGAGTCAGACGTAACTTGGCGTTACTCAGGAAACATATGGCCACGGCACTTGAAGAGAACAAGAGACTGCAGAAACAAAATGAAGAGAATCTGGAAGCGGCAATGGAAGGCTCTCCCCACGAAATAGATCCAGAGCAGTTCAAAGCAGTTCCCACGGAGACGATGAAAACCATTTTGGAAAGCTATGCAGATCTTCTGGAAGCCCATGATGACTTGGAAAGAGAACGTGACACACTACAGAGCAGACTTAAGGAACAGGAAGAACAACCGAAGAGTGTCCCATCAACCTCTACCTCAGACGAAGTAAAGGCCTTAACTGAGTAGGTAGCAGAATTACAAAAGAGGTTACTGACATACGAGAGGCAGCCCTCTCCAGTAGTAGAACCAGAGCCAGAAGAGTTGGTCCCTATTGAGGTAGATGATTCGTACGAAGAACCGTATGTTCCTATGCCAATGCCAGGCGGGCAACGAACCTCAGAGGGACTAGACACCTTGGAAGTGGAAGCACCCGAGTGGCTTCAGACACTGGAAAGGACAGCGAACACCCACGAAGAACGGGTGGCCATTCAGATCCAATCACTAGCGAACCTAGAGGAAACTGTCATAAAGTCAGAATATTTCAGAAGCATGTCTCATCATAGATGGATCGGCACCAATAATGACCAATATGTGCCATACTGCATACTTTTGGCCGATTACAACACCGAGATTCAACGACGATGCGGCAAGCCTCCCACATTTGCTACACAATTTGGTCTAGATGATATACCGGAAAGTGCTACGCGTGGGTCCATCCATCAACCCACCTGGAGAATCAGGCTTTTGGAAACATATCCTGAAATGGTCCGAACCTGGAATAATATGCCGTTGTTTATTAAATATAATCCTTGTTACATTCCAGCTCTTCGACGATGCACCTGGCCTGAATTCACTATTGCCGTCAGAGACATCAAAGCCTGCGCAAAATGGTTAAATTACGTTTATCTAGCACCTCCACGCAGACCCCCCACGGTGAACTACATGATTGCTACAATCCGTCACTAGAGTATTCGGCTACGCAATAATCCCGATGTGATGGCCCAGATGTGTATGAAAATATTCAAATTAATGCTGATCACTTTCAGGACGTTTAAGAACATTAAGGACCCCCACTTCTCTGGAGCAGGCTTTGTGACAGGAAACCAGGATCTAGTGTACGATATGAGTACCACCCCATCAATCGAAGTAATATATGCTTGGCACGCCAGAATCAAGTACCTCCCAGCCTGCTTTAAACAGACATTTGAGGAGATGTTCATCACAGGATTCTGGGAATACCACTCCAAAATCTTTATACCCAGGCCATCACATCTCCTCCAATTATTTGCTGTGGAGAGAACTATTCATTCAAAACAATTGAGGGTGCCTCATCCGGATGTTCCCGAACTTGTGAATTGGGATGATTTGCTCACAGATCTAGCACGCGGCTTACGACTCGAAGAACACCACCTAGCCTCCGATGTCATCCAATATTATGTTCAAAAATCCTCTAGACAAGGGTCTGTCAGGGGCGACAAACGCGAGAGTGGGGGGTGGTGTTGGCAGCAGTGAGGGAACCGAAGGAGCCACAAGACGAAGAGAGTCAGAGCGAAGGGACAGCACAAGCAGACATGGCAGTCAAAGAAGATCTGGCAAGTAGGCCAATAATTTTCTTCATGAAGAAGCAAGTACGAGCATTCACGCAGATCTAGCACTAAGGCAACCTTTAATTTTTCAAAACCCTTACACCAATTAAAAGTGATTCTCATCACTAACAACCCCTATAAATACCATGTTCACCTTTTTGTGGCTCCATTTTGTGCAAGCCGAGGAGTCCTCGAGCTTGAGGAGCCTTAGAAGTAGTTGCTTACCAATTTTCGTATTTTTTGGATCTCATTTGAACCCTCAAATAAGCCCTGGAACGTAATTTTTAACTAGGCCGGACACTAGGTCTGGACAGGGCCAAAGCTAGTCAAAAACTATAAAAGGAGCTAGAGAGCTCATTTTTGAGGTTAGCTTGTAATTGAAATGAACTTGTAAGAGCTTTTTGAAAGTAATCTAAGAACTCCATTGCTTCTCATTCCTTGTCTTGCCGTGTGTGCGCGTGTGTGTGTGTATGTGTGTGCATGCTTGTGTGCTTCTCACTCACGCACTTGTGCCTCCACTTGCTCGAGGTCTTCATACCATCCTCATGTCTTCCCGGATTGACATTAAAGGAGGTGCTACTCATCACTGAGCTACAACTTGTGATCAAGTCCGTGTAAATGAAGATAAACAATGATCCAAAGCTATCACACACGCATAAAGGTTCTACGAGAGTACTCTTCTAGCATAAAAGCCGATGAAATTTTGACTACACCTGCTCGAGAAAATGGATTCTGAATCAAAATAACCATGTTGGAATATACCATCCGCTAATGCCAAGAATGAAACTAGAAAAATGACATCAAATCAATGGCCTTATGCTAACAGAATAGTCAATCAAGGTGACAAACGGATATGCAATTGAGGCTTCAATCTAGATCATGTACCTACAAAGAAAACAAGAATACAAGTACTAACCAAGATTCCAATTCAACTCATATAAATTATGTGCAATCAATAAGCTAAACCATATCCAAGTGGCATAAGTAAGATATACACCACAGTGCCACTATACCTATAGATTCATGATGGCATAAACCTAAGAGATAAATCACAATGCCATCTCACATGCCAAATACTTGAGAGGATCATGCTCTACTCTCATACAGTGGAGCTACGAGAGTGATCATACATGATTAAATGGAAAGAAGACAAAAAACAAGTAGACATATGCACTTCTCCAAAATTTCTTTGTGCCAAAGAAGCTCTAAATTAAGAGCTAAAAAGAGATTTGAAGGTAATTTGAATCCTCAAATATCTTTAGCGTTGCATAGGGAAAATATGATAGTTTGTATATTGCCTTTTTGATGCTTGAAACTTCAAAATATCCTTGTATTCTCTTCAAAGAACTTGAAGATCTACTTCTTGGCTATGTACCCATACTTTAAAAATCTCAATCAAAGGTATGTAGCTCAAGATATACACAAAAGAAGCATCTAAAGTCAATTTAATCTTCACCTACAACACTATTACTCTATATTCTGCATTTTCTATGACCTATCACTCTTAATATGTATCTGCATTCTTCTACAAAATTTGTAGCTACTATTTCAAGCTACGTATAGAAAGTACAATTGCTTCAAGCCCATCTTTAAGAATCAAGTTACAGCCAAAAAAATTACCTACTCTCCATGTGATTGTAGATTCATCTTCTACATCTGTCTAGGTTATTCAAATTTTTGGCAAACCAAAACTCTGAACCAGATTTTTTTGTCCTTCTCTAAACGTATAGTGATATATGTTACTTATGCACGAAATATTAAAACGCACCGATCCAAGCTTCCTAGCTTGTGTTATGGCCAAAATACCAACCAGATGTCAAGAGGTGCTTACCTACAGATTCACCTCTAGAACCCTAGACTTCCATTGAAGCTCCTTGCATATCATCCTTCAAACATCTCTGATACAAATAGATGGCTTTGAGGTGTTGAGCAAGAAGAGCAATGAGGAGATGAAGAAAGAGAGATGAGAGCAGAGATGCACACACATGTGTGGGAGCCTTGAAATCCATTGATGATCTCTCTTGATGCAATGCTCTATAAATGATGTATATATATGAATATAGGGGTAAAATCACATGACCTTTACATCCCGAACAAAGTGTTGATATATTTAGGTAGTCATGTGTGTCAACACACTAGGACCACCAGGATATTTTTTCCCGCTTTAGGAGGTTTTTCCCCCGGCTTGTATATACGCCTACTACTCTAATGGGCTACTTATCTATGTATATTCTCTTGGTAATACATTCAATATTGTGTATAGTGCCCAAGCTTGTTCTTCTTCCTTGTGTTGTTCACATGCCTCCGTAGACCTTGAACTTCAACAATTGGTATCAAAGCAGGTCTCCACTTCATCTTGGGTGTCGTCAACACCATTTTGGTTACACTCTAAGAATCGCATGAAAATTGGTGAGCATACTCAAGCTAATTAGGAGATCAAAACCGCTTCACTATGTGTTGTCAAAATCGTGATCTAAGCTCGTTTCAGCCTCTGAATGCACTCTCATACTGCTTATGCAAGCAGTTTCATCTTTTTGTGCCAAAGATATATACAAGTTTTGGTTCACCAGTATGAGCATCTCAAAGTGTGCTACAGATTTAGCAGAACTCAATGGGGTAGTTTTGTTCAATGTTTTGAGATATAATCATTTTCTTGCATCAAGGTATTCTAGTTAGTGGCCATGGCTGAAAGTATTGATGTATTTCGTATGTTGGTTGTTGAGGATAAGTTGGACCATACTAATTAGCCATAATGGGCTTATATGCTGCTTCATCTATTGGTTGCAAAAGGACTATGGAATATTGTGTAGAGTGCTAGAAAAAATGCCCTATCACACTTGCAAACACAGTTGCTGAAGGTGATGCAAATGGCATTGAAGATGGCAATAATCTTCATGTTCTTGTTCGTGCTACGGTTCCTACTACACCTACTATATAGCAATTTTTTTGATATAGAAGAGATGCTCAAGCACATGCATTGATAGCCTTGTCTATCAAGAATTACTATTCCTCACATTCGCTCTCACATAATAGCTAAGGATGCTTGGGATACACTTACCACTTTATAACAGGCAAGGAATGAGGCTCGTGTTGTTTACCTCCAAAAAAAATTGGAGAGTGATCATATGAATCAAGGAGATTCCATGGAAAGTTTTCTAACACAGTTCAAAGATTTGAAGGAACATTTGTTTTTTGACTGATGAAGTCTTGCTTGACAATTCATTTATGCAGACTGTTCTGAATGGTCTTGCCGACTGGTATCTACTCCAGGTTTGATGATGAAAGGCAATCCAAATGCCTTAATATTCAAGGAATTAGTCTCAATTGTGATGCACAAAGATCAATCTAGGCCAAATAGGTCCATTATGCATGTTGCAGATCAAGCTTTCTTGGCTAGTCTGAAGGGCAAAGGTAATCTACTAGTAAGTAGAAATCTTCTGGTTTTGCACAATCAAAGAAGGATGATAGAGAGGAGGAGAAAACATAAAAGCAGAAATTGTTTTGTAAAGATTGTAACAGAAATGATCATGTTATAAAGAGTTGTCCAAAACTCGCAAGGAAGAAAGAGGTTGGAACGATTGTAGCGCAGATCACTACACCCAAAATACAGTCTCCTAACGTTGTGCAGCATGAAGAGTGGGCATTTACCACTATTGTGTTTTGATTTTTCTTCTCTAGAATAGTGTATGTGTATAGTAGAATTAGATGTTTGGTACTCTGATAGTGGATCAACTAAAACATATTACTTTGGAGCATAGTTTCTTCCCTTCACTAGAGCCTGTCCCTAGAAGGAATACTATCACATGCACAAAAAACTCCTCTTATACCAAGATTTTCTTCGTTTTGAAATTTATTGATGACGGATGTAAAGTCCATGATGTGTCAATGGTGATGTCATTATTTCTTCTCTCATTTTATGTCATGGATTGTATAAGCTAATAGACTATGAAAAATCTGTGAATGATTCAGCATGTGCAATACATGATTCTCAGGCTTTGTCAGATGCAAAACTTTGGCTTGCATGCTTTGATCATCTGAATTTTTCTAGTTTGCTATGCCTACAGAGATTTGAAATGGTGTCCTCTCTTCCCAAACTTGAGGCACTTGGTAAACATGTTTCTGAAGGCTCTATTTTTGGCAAAATGCAATGTTCCTCATTCCCAAAAGATGGTTCAATTCGAGCTACTTAGAAATAGCAGCTTGTTCATTGTGATGTCTATTGTCCTTTGCAGACACCCTCTTTTGGAAACTATCTTTACTTTGTGACCTTTGTTGATGATTTTTCAAGGCATGCATGGGTATATCCATTGAAAGCAAAGTCCAAAGTGTTTATGTGCTTCAAACAATTTTCTATTGTGGCTGAAGATCTATCAACATCTAAAATGGGCAACCTCCATTCTAATCGGGTGGGGGTGGATATATGTCTTCAATTTTTAATGCATTTCTAGCTGAACGTTGCATAAAACATCAATGAAGAGTCCCATACGCACCGCAAAAAAAGAAGTGGCGAAATGGAAGAATAGGTCACTCATTGAGATGGCAAGGTGTATGGTCAAGAGTTAGGCTTTAGCACATAGTTTGTGGCATGAGGTTGTTATGGTTGCAACATTTGTACTTAAAACGTGTCCCACTAAAGAGTTCTAGTCTATCACTCCATATGAGGCTTGGCATGGTGGCAAGCCATCTCTTGCTCACTTGCGTGTTTTTGGTTGTTTGGCATATGCATTAGTACTTGAACAACAATGCAGGAAATCACATGATAAAGTAGTGAAATGTATTTTTGGTGGGTACAATTATGAAAGCAAAGGCTATCGTCTATATCATCCACATATTATATGCATTTTGGTTAGCCATGATGTTGTTTTGTGGAAGATGCTATTCATCCATTACTTTCATGTAGGAGACATTAGTTAGCTCCAAAGTCATGTATGAAACTTTGTTGCATCTTTTTACAAGTGGACAGTGTAGTGCTAGTCCCAATGAGGCAACTTCTTAGCCTTTATAGGTTTCATGTGATTATGCAAATCATTCCATTTCTAATGCAGATTTACATGATGCACTTTTTGATGAGAAAACTAATATAGAGGAGGCAAAAACTATGCATAAATGGCTGGTGGAGACTTTGAGAGATAGAAAATTCGATGCATCTTTATCATATCATACTCATTCAGTCTCTTATAGTGCTTCTTTTGCATCACGTTGCTATCCTATGGCTGTCTCTAGTCTCTATGATGAGAATAAGCATGTTTCATTTAATGAAGCTTAAAATTATGAAAATTGGACGGTTGTTAACCAATTAAATATATGATACTATTATGAAAAATTGTACGTAGTCTTTATGTGACTTGTTTTCTTGAAAGGAAGCCATTGGCACTAAGTGGGTATATAAGCTGAAGCATAATCCTAATGGAAAAACTCACAGGCATAAGGCTAGGCTTGTTGCAAAGGGTTTTGCTCAAGTAAGAGGCATTGATTTTGATGAGACCTTTGCTCCTACATGGAAAATGACTAGTGTTGGTAGCATCTGTGTACTTGCACCTCATTTTGACTGGAATGTAAATCAGTTGGACATTAAAGCTACATTTTTGAATGTTCACATGCATGAAAAATGTATGTTTTTTAGCCACATGGCATTGTGCAGAAAGGTCATGAAAACCAAGTGTGTAGGTTGAAAAAGGCATTATATGGTTTGAAGCAAGCAGGACGTGCTTGGTATGAAAAGATACATGCCTATGTGATTGCACATGGTTCTTTGAAGAGTCCAACTGAGAGAACATTATATATTAAGCATGAAAATGCACGCTTTTGATCATTGTTATGTATGTTGACGACATGCTGCTCAGTGGTTCTCATGAGAAGCATATTGCTGATTTTAATGCTGATCTACATGCCTCATTTGAGATGCTAGATTTGAGGCATTTGCATCATTATTTGGGCATTCACTTTATGCAAGTTGATGGTAGAATAGCTTTGTGTCAAATAATATATATTGACACATCATTATAGTGTTTTGGCCTTGAATACTATAAACCCATTGCCACTCCTATGGAGAGAGGTTTACAATTAAGTCTTCATGATGTTGGAGATGTACTCAATGTTGTTTTCTATAAGCACGCTCTTGGGTGCTTCATTTACTTATGCATTACTCTGTTATATATGTAGTTTTTAGTTGGATTGTTCTATCCCAAGGGGATCATTACAACCAGATTTACATGCCTTTTCTAACTTTAACTGGGTTCATTGTTATGACTCTCGTGTGTCCACTAGTGGCTTTTGCTTCATGCTTGGTAGCTCATGTATGTCTGAGTTGAGCAAGAAGTAGCCTACTATGGCCATGTTGAGATTTGAGGCTGATTATAGGGAAGCTTTCACAATGACTATTGAGTGTGTGTGTCTTAGATGCCTTCTGGATGATTTGGGTGTTGGTGAGTCTTCTACCACCACCATGTTCAGTGATAGTTAGAGTGCATTCGCAGTTGTGAGGAACTTGATGTTCCATGCTCGCACTAAGCACATTGGTGCACTATCATTATGATGTGTGTGAAAATAGCTTTTCACTTCGTATTACCCTAATGGTCTACTTATCTTTGTACATTCTCTTGGTAATTAATATAGTATTCTATGTTGTGCCCCAAGATTCTTCTTGTTCCTTGTGTTATTCACGTCCTTCTGTAGACCTCAAACTCCAACACAAAGAATGCTTCCAAAACATTCCATGTCTCTTAAGATGTTTGACAATTCCTAGTAAGAGGGAGTAAACTTTTAGACATAAACGTGAGAATGTATGACATTGCAAAAGCATCCTTGGAGCACCATGGATTCAACTTTTCTTGCTTCTCTTCTACTGGTTGGTCATTGCTTCTACGTACTAGCATCATCTCATCACCAGAATTGTATCCATTTAAGCTTCTTCTTTGTAGACAATCCTCCATTCTGGGACACCAAGCTGTGTATTTATCTTGATCCAATTTATCAATGCATGAGGGAGCCCATCTACCATAATGCCTCTGATATTTGGTGTGATACCATTGTGAATAGTCGGAGATTTGAGTGTTTGGCCAAATCCTACTTAACACTAGTGAAAATAACTTGAGGAATACTTTGTACATCCCACAAGCTTCGACAATAGGAATTGATCACACTTACATCCTTTGAAACATCATTCATAAATATCTCTAAGAAAATAGATGAGTTTGAAGACCACAAATCCTAAGAAACCTTCTATTCTTGGATCAAAAGCTCTCAAAGATCTCCTTCGTACTCACAATTTGGTAAAACGTAACCAAATAGTTTTTTCATAGTTTCAATGAAAGTGTTAAGCTAACCAAAGCACTTTATTTCATGAATTTAGACTCAATATGCACTAAGCCATAAGTTTAAGAAGTCTGTATATACAAGGAGAGGGAAAAACCTCTTAAAGAGGGAAAAAATACCTTGGTGCTCCTAGTGTTTGACACACATCACTACCTAAATATATCAACACTTTGTTGGGGATGTACAAGTCATGTGATTTTAACCTTATATTCATATATATACATCATTTATAGAGCATTGTCTGAAGGGAGATCATAAGTGGCTTTCAAGGCTCCCACACATGTGTGTGCATCTCTCCTCTCATCTCTGTTTCTTTATCTCCTCATTCCTCTTCTTGCTCAACACCCCAAAGCCCTCCATTTGTATCAGAGATTTTTGAAGGATGATATGCAAGGAGCTTCAATGGAAGTTTTTTGTCCGTAACGTGATTCTTAAAGATGGGCTTGAAGCGATTGTACTTTCTATACGTAGCTTGAAATAGTAGCTACAAAGTTTGTAGAAGAATGCAGATACAGATTAAGAGTGTTAGGTCATAAAAAATGTAGAATATAGGGTAATAGTGTTGTAGGTGAAGATTAAATTGACTCTAGATGCTTCTTTTGTGTATGTCTTGAGCTACATACCTTTGATTGAGATTTTTAAAGTATATCTACATAGCCAAGAAGGAGGTCTTCAAGTTCTTTGAAGAGTATACAAGGATATTTTCCCTATGCAATGCTAAAGATAGTTGAAGATTCGAAATACCTTCAAATCTCTTTTTAGCTCTTGATTTAGAGGATCTTCGGCGCAAAGAAATAATGGAGAAGTGCATATTTCTACTTGGTTTTTGTCTTCTTTCCATTTAATCATGTATGATCACTCTTGTAGCTATGAGAGTAGAGCATGATCTTGTCAAGTATTTGGCATGTGAGATGGCATTGTGATTTATCTTTTAGGTTTATGCATCATGATTCTAGAGGTATAATGGGATTGTGGTGTATATCTTACTTATGCCACTTGGATATGGTTTAGCTTACCGATTGTAGATAATTTATATGAGTTGTCTTGGAATCTTGGTTAGTACTTGTATTCTTGTTTTCTTTGTTGGTACATGATCTAGATTGGAGCCTTAATTGCATGACCATTTATCACCTTGATTGGCTATTCTATTAGCATATGGTCATTGATTTGATATCATTTTGCTAGTTTCATTCTTGGCATTAGTGGATGGTATATTCCAACCTTTTGATTCAGAATCCATTTTATCGAGGTGTAGTCAAACTTTCATAGGCTTTTATGCTAGAAGAGTACTCAAGTAGAACAAGTATGCTTGTGTAATAGCTTTGGATCATTGTTTATCTTCATTTACATGGAAGTAAAGAGAAGCAAAGTTATTGCCATGAAGATTTGAAGTAAAGCTTTGTCTCAAGACCAATGAAAAGCAAAGATCTGACTACAAAGACCGAATTCAAAGCTCGTGGGCATTTACTCGCACTATAGCAAGAAGTCTATCTTGTATTTGGCTGATCCGCACTATAGTGACATAGTGTATCATTGATCCACACTGTAGCGGGAATCATTGTAATATTGAGTTTTATTGCACGACATCAATTGTATTCTCATTGTATCATTGAGCATAGTTTGGTGCATCGATCTAGGAATTTCTCTTTCCTAGCATTGGATTTCTATTTATCATCCATCACACTTATGATCATACACGCATGCTTTTGTCTTTCTCTTCCAAGAGGCGGGGCTACGACATACGATTCGATCACCATACCAGGGACGAGCCACCGAGAATGCAGACGCTGCTCGCCAAACAGGGAGAATGACCCACAATGGGGCCTGAGCCAACCTCGTGATGCTCATCCCTCCTTACCTCCTTCCTGACACCTGAAACCAACATGAAGCGAGGTAGTTGCCCGGTGATCCTTGACATGCCACCCACTCCTAGAGAAGAGAAAATAGAAACCTCGACATTGATCATATATTTGTAGGTACTAGCATTTCAAATTCTTTGAATATTTGCATTGTTCCACATAGAGAAAGAGAAAGATTATCTTTGTCTGGTTGAGCCTAGCCATCCATATTTTGCATAAATTTAGATCATACGAGTGTGCACTTTTCTATTGATGCATAGATTTAGAATCTACTTCTTAGGTTAGATCATAAGTAGATGAAAATTAAATTGAAGGAAATTATTGAAGAACAATTTGGGAAATACAAAGAGCAATTTAAGGAAATGGACATTAACACGATTGAATCTATAAAATTGAAGTTTGGTATTGTTATGATTAAATGCAACTAATAGATGCAATACCTGACACTATTCAACTAATGGGCATAAGTATCAAAGATTTAAGCAAGGAAATGGATTCTGAGATTTTGGAATTGAAACATAAGGTTGAGTTGTTGACCAAACAAGTTAAGGAACTACAAGTATTGAAATGTGATACTAAACGTGTGGTAAAAGCTCAAAGCATATCTACACATAAAGAGTCATCAGGTCTTAGAAGATCCATGCCTACAGTGATACCTAGGAAATCAAGTTGGGTTGAGAAGAGACCTATATGATGTTTCTGGTGTGATCAGTATGGATATATGTTCTGGGATTGCATAGCATAGTAAGTGAACATGAAGGTAAAATCTGTAAATATTAAAAGCAAATACCTTTACATATGAATGTAGGAAAAGGTGGGATGAAGGAATATTTTGAAGACACCAAAACTAGGTCAAAGTCATTTGAAAATATATGGAAAGCAAAAACTCATGAAGATAATAGATCTAAGGAACAAACGAGTATGCTATACATTGAGAGTCAATAGAAATCTATTGAAGAAACCAAAGGTAGACAAATAAAGGCTGAAAAACAAAATATTGAGCAGAAGAAATGGAAATTGATAAAAGAGAATCTCATAGAGAAATTGGAGAGAAATCAAAGAAAGACCAGGATGTATATGTTTCATTTGATCCAAAACTTTCGAATAATGAGGATCTATTTGATCAAGAGAAGGTTATGAAATTATAGTCTCAATTAAACTTTGATAAATAGATTGAACAAGAAAAGAGTAAAGAAGAAACTCAAGAAGATATAAAATCCGATAAATTAGTTAACAAAGTAGAAAAACAGTTGCTTGGTGATATTATCAAGCAAATCGAGGGAAATGTAAGGACAAATGCAAAGCCTTCTAAGTCTTTGAAAAAGAACAGAGGAAGTAAAAATCTAACTCTTCAATATATATTTGCAAATATTGAAGGATGATTGAAGAAGAATCATAATGAAAATGTATGAGAATGATCAAGAGTTATTGGATGAAGATGATGATGATTGATGATGATGAATTATGATGATGAATGATAATGATTGATGATGATGAATTGATGATGATGGATTGATGATGAGATGACGATGAATGATGATGATTGATGTTATTAGATGATGATGATGAGAACTGATGATGAAGATGATGATGGAGGATGTTGATGTTGATATATTGATGAAGAACAATAAATCAAGAAATTAAAGAAAAGTTGGATCGAACATCAATGAAGAGGAACCAAAAATTAATCACGTGAAATGTTTCCAATTTCAAATTCTATTTTCTTTTCAAAAGAGCATATGCATTGCATTGTTGTGTGTGATAGAGATCTCCACAAGTTTAAGAAAATCAAGTACGGACCAAGATAGAAAACATTTATTATGGTTTTTCATGAAGGATGAACAAATGGAAATTATATGAATCCATTTAGTTAGCGGATTAGAGACTTTTGGGAGTCAAAGCTTGGGAATGTGATAGTATACTTAAATTGAGTGCATGTAAATGCTGATAGATTTGAACGCTTAGCGAGTGGCATTTTTTGGATCCTACTATTTATTTCTTGTGAGATCGTACCTCCATATAGATCATGATTTAGGAAAACCTTCATACTTAAGCCAACAGTATGTGGGTGTGCATGTTGTTAGTGCACTAGGATGGGCTAGTACGTTGATGGAGAAACTTTGGTCATGTGATCAAGGCCATGAGTTGACACTAGTTTCGTCGTAGGCCTGACCTATTTATTTTCATGCGCCTACATGGGTTGGTAGGTGGGTGGAGTCACTCTCGCTAGGTGGTCAAAGCCGTCAGCTAACGTCGGTTTCATGTAGGATTGATATTGTGTGTCGTGCACTCTCTCGGGTCAACAGATAGGTGGGATAAACTTGGCCAGCTGGACAAGTCCATGAGTCGCATCCAATTGCGGCATAAGCTGGCTTTATGAAAATAAAAATAAAAAGAAAAAGTGATGAGCTGAGATAAAGTGTAAAAATAAAAGAAAAACTGAAAGAAAGATAAAAGTAAAGAAAAGAAAAGTTGGAGAGTACGAGATAAATAGAGGAATTAGGGCATATTCTACAAACTAAGTTAGTAGAGCTTAGTATATGATAGTACTTAGGATAAGTTGCTCGATGTGAATGAGTTATACAAACGAAAGATCTATGAAGCCTACGGTTTATTCATATGGTTACTGATCTGATTCCAAAAGCAGAAACATAGTAATAAATTTATGAAGCTTGCATCTGCTTAGTTTTCTAAAATTTGTACTAATCTTTATAAATATGCATGGAGTGTATGAGATCACATTTCATATTTTGAAAAGAAGAACATAAAAATTAAAAAGGGTTCTCAAAAAATCTTGATATGCTTTGGTTTGATTTTGCAGTTGGGTAGATCGAGAGAATGTGCAAGTTTAGTTGCATTGGATCTCAGGATGAAATTCCTCAAGAATATTTTTGAAACTCTATTTGATTGTTTTTCTGATCATGAGATGTTGTTTTGACTGTAAGAAGACGATAAGAGTCTTGAAATGTTCATGTTATGGTTGATTTGATTGTCAGTGCACTAAAGAACCTTGTCATTTTTGTACATTAGGCCTGTATATTTGTACATAGTTCACTAACCTATCTCCAAATCCTTGAAACCCCTTGCAAACCTAAGTTTACCCCATCGAAACCTAATCCAAACCCTAGGAAACCCTAGGATTTTAGACGATAAATATGAATAGACCCTTAAGTTTGTTTGCTTGACCCTAATCATAGGCAAACCCTAACTTTTCCTGATCTCGATCTAGCATCCTCTCATACAAATCAAAAGGCTCCCTACAAGCGGTCCCAACTCCAACAGGCTCTTGGAGATTGTCAGAAAAAAAATTAGACTTCAAAAACACATCATTTGGAAGCAAGCTCTGTTGGAAGAAGCTATCAGATGCTCCACGACTCTTTGGAATGCCATCAAAGGGGAGGTGTTTATAACTTTGTCGAATCCCCCAAAGAGTGTTCGATTAAGAAATCACTATTCCTCCTCCGTAAAATAAATGCTAACTGCAAGAATTCTCCCCGCCTTCAGGCATCATGAAGTGCTCCTTTTGATCAACAACAAGCTTGAATTCAAGTGGGCCCCTCATGTGGGTGATGAGAGGGTGGTTAACCCTGTTTGTAATGCCATCTAAACTTTGTTAGATCTTGCATCGCTCTATGGGACTTGGGGGATCCCGTGCACTAGTCCACTTCACTTGTACTATTCTTTTCCTTTATTTAATACAAGTATGGGAGAATAGGCTAAGGCTAAACTTCCTTTATTAAAAAAAAAACTAAAAAGTTTCTCAACAACTTTTTGACAAAAATAATGGATGCTATTTTAAAGCACTAAAAAGAGTGGTCAACTTTTGGATGAAACTTTTTACCAAAATGAGGGCTGATGTGTAAAGTAATAAAAAAATGGTTTGGAACTAAAATGTTTCCTAAACCAAAGATGCGGAACATTCTTACCCTCAAGCTTTGCTTGAATATTCTAGCTATCCAATGAATTGTTTGAATCTTTGTATCCTTGTTCCATCAGATTTTTTTTGTCATATTTGCAAGCTGATCTTTCGAAGATATAAAAGAAATTTTGTTCTCTTTGGATACTACCTTCTCATGAACATAATGGTAATGAACTTAAATATGCTTGTTACATGCATGGAAAACTGGATTAGCTACCAAATGTATACTACTTACATTCTTGCCATAAATTTGTGGAGTTATATAAAGAAGATGTAAATCTTCCAATAACTTTTTGAACCACATTACTTTACATGTCAATTCAGTAGTGCATGAAACTCTACTTCTGTAGATGAAAGCACCACTGTTGGTTGTTTTCTTGAACTCCAAGATACAAGCCAATTTCCCATGATTAATATGTAGCCACTTGTGCTAGATCAATCATCTTTATTTCCTACCCAATTTTCATAACTAAAGGCTTTAATATCAATATTAGTATCATGTGAGTAAAATAAACCTTCGTTCAAAGTTCCTTTCAAATAGCATAGCACACGCTTAGCCACATTCCAATGTACATATGTAGGCTTGTGCATGAACTGTGAAAGTACTCCAACTGCAATACCAATATCACGTCATGTACTTATAGCATACAACAATGATCCAATTAGCGATCTATACATGTCTACATTTTCAAAATGAACACCATCATGTATACTCAATTTTACATTAGGCTCCAAAGGATTTGCAATTGCTTTACATTCTGATAAAGCAAACTTTTGAAGTAAATCATATATGTACTTTTTTTGACTCAACAATATACCATATTCATCATAAATAACTTCAATTCCCAATGCATAACGTGAAATCCCGAGATCTGAAATCTTAAACTCCTTACCAAGTTTCTTCTTAATTTCATCAATCTCATCAATAGCACTTCTTGTAATGATACGATCATCAACATAAATGAAAATATAGAGACATTGATCTGTTACAAACTTAACATACAAAGAAGGATTCACAACATTTGGTTTGTATACTTGAGCTTCCAAATAGCTTACTAATCGATGATTCCAAGCTCTAGATGCCTATTTCAAACCATAAAATGCTTTTGTTAGCTTGCCAAAGAAAAATTCAATACATTTTATCTTTATATCCTTCTAATTGCTCCATATAAACCTATTCTTATAATTGACCATTCAAAAATGCATTTTAACATCAAATTAAAATATAGTCCAATATTGACTTGCTGCAACACTTTAAATTGTTTATATAGTTGACATTCTTGCAACATGGTAAATGTATCTTCGTAAACCTTTTGCAACAAACCTTGCTTTGTACCTGGAAATACAACCATAACTATTTCTTTTGATACGAAATACCCACTTATTTCCTATTACCTTCATATTATTATCTCGTGGTACAAGCTTCCATGTGTTGTTCTCATACAATGCATCTATCTCTTCTTGCATCACATTGGACCAATTAACATTTGAATCTGCATCTTCGAAACATAGGTTCCTGTTCTTCAATAACTTTTGACATAAAAGCTGAATGTGAAACACAATAAGACTCAATATAACTTTGTGTTGGATTCCTTCTCTTGAACTTCTCCTAATTTCATGATCATGTTTTATCAAATCAGATTTAGAACTTTAATCAATTTCTACGTCATCACTTATCTAAATAATCTTTGCTTTACCTTTTCCTTTATCTTTTGATGTAGGTGATAATTTTTCTTCATTATGAACATTCTCATTTTCTAAGCTTACTCTTGTAGTATAATGTAAACCATCCTAAAGTTCTTCTTGCATTCCTTCTTGAGCTTAATAATAAGAAACAAAATTAGAAGTTACATCCAATGTAAAAAGTCTTCCTTGGCATTGACCTTTTTCCAAGGCTTTAGAATTTAGCTTTGGATTTTAAACAAAACATCTAGATTTGTTGAACCGTACTTGATAGCCATGCTCCACCATTTGACCAACTGAAATAATGTTTTACTTATCGAAGGTACATGAATGACATCTTTTAGAATTTTATTGCCTTTTTTATCTTCAATACACATGTCTCCAACTTGTGCTATTTTGTGCATTGAGCTATCACTTCTGTCAACTTTACCATCCAACAAAGGTGCATGTAGATTAGCAAACCAATCAACATTATTGCTCATATGATTACTACATCCACTGTCAACATACCATACATCATTGCTATGAGTTGCATCTATATTCACATTCATCATTTGTACATTTTCATGATTTTGTTCCTGAACAAAATTACCTTATGTATGCTTTTTGCCTGCATATCCATCTCGACCTTGACTTATTTCAACTTCCAAGACCTCTAAAAGATCCTCTTCTACCACCTCTGCGACCACGTTGATTTCGTGCATAAAGTGCATGACCTACACTAAGTTTTTGCATAGACTATCCACCATTTATATTGATTTCTTTTGTTATCATAAGTGAAATAAACTCATCAAAATCAGGCAACCCATCTCTCACAAATACAAAAGTTGTAAAATCTTTCCATTTTTCATCTTTTTTTAAACCATTTACAACAAATGCGACCAAATCATCATCTTCAGCTATGCACGAAATTGAAGCAAGTGCATCGACAATCTGCCTAATTTTTAAAGCATAATCATTTCCTGATTGTCATACATCCTTTCTCAAATTATTTAATTCATTTTTCAAATGAATTCATTGTGCCTTTGTGGGTGTTGAGAAGAGTTGCTCTAATGCTTCCCAAATCTCCTTGCTTTTTCTCAAGTCCTATATGTGCCCTATCATGCCTGACTCAATATTCTGTGACAATACAAAGATTACCTTCTTGTCACACTCATTCCACCTCTGATATTCTCAGATTTGGTGCGGGGTCATATTTTAGTTAGGCAAGTGCGGTTGAGGTTCTATCCCATTAATTAATCCTTGGAGATTCCTACTCATAAGATATGCAGACATGTAAAAATGCTAGGCTTGATAATTGGTTTTACTCAATTTCTCTATTTGGCTAGTTCCGTCAGCATCCTAAAAGAAGGTATGTGTGAAGTGGACTACTTCTAAAAACACCGTCTGACTTTAAAGTAGCGCGATCAAATTCGAAAATTTCGCCTAATTGGGCGCGCCTAGCATACTTTTTCACTGTGGCAGGATCACTAAAGCTAGCACCATCTAATTCACCGCCATAAAATTCTACGGTTACACCTACTTGCTCCACACTGTATTTTGATTCCGCCCGTCTGAATGGTACATCAGCTCTTACTATACCTTCTCCATCAACCAATACAACTAGAAATGTTTCAAAAAAGGTCGGCATACGGCGGACAAACAGCTCATGTCCTTCCTTATCCTTAAAAACAGCATGACCCAGCCAACCAACAGCTATACCATCTCCGTTGTCCATTGCACCTGCTCTAAACAACCCGCCTTTTGCGGGGTTATTGCCGATGTAATCACCTTATTCGTGTTGCATCTTATGCATATAACTCATGTATAGCAATTTGATGCATCAATTAGCTTTGATAGAAATGTAGAATATAGGAAGTTAAAGAAGTAGGAAAAAATGGAAGCATTAATGAAAGTAGAAAATAGCATAGACTATGAAGATGATAGAGGAGAGTAGACAAACAAGATTAGATAAAAAGAAGAGAATTTCTCTTTACAAAAGTGTCTGTATAATCACAATGATCAAGTATCAACTGCTCTTTACAAAAATAAATTCCTAAGCTCTTTATATAGAGTTTTGGAAATGAATATGTACCAATGATTTTCTTTCACAAAAATAGTGAAGGATAATTAAAACACTAAAGTAATGGATAATGACTAAAAAGTTGTTGAACAACATTTTCACAAAAATAATGGATGCTACTTTAATGGATGCTACTTTAAAGCACTTAAAAGAGTGGTCAACTCTTGGATGAACTTTTTACAAAAATGATGGCTGATGTGTGGTTTGAAACTAAAAGTTTTCCTAAACCAAAGATGCGCAACAAATACAAAACCACATACATAAATGTTCAACTACAATTGCATGCATGCATACGCATACCCTAGCTCTTCAATTAGATATGCAATCCATCAAATATTACGTGCTCATGTGTGGATAAATGTGTATCACACACAAGCAGAACCACACGCACACATGACATCTAGATTCTACAGGCATTCTTCGATCACACACACAAACACATATGTCTCACATTAAAACGTTGCATATAAAATCAGATTTATGAAGTTGCAGAAAGTCAATGAAGAAAAGCTTCATAGAAATAAAATGTATTCTAATCCCTTGACGCTCGAGAATGAACTTTTAATCCTCGAAAATCACATGTGTATATTTCAATCAATGCAAATGAAACAAGGTTAACTAGAAGAAACAACGCATCATGAAAAGAGAGTTAAAGTGGCACAGAAGATTGGAGACAATCATTTGAAAAAGAATCCCATCAGAAAATTTATCCAAATCACATAGTCTTCAAGATAGAACAAGTATAAAGTAGTCATCATATAAAAAACGTTCACCTTTGAATCAACCATATTCTCTCTCTTGTTGTGTGTTCATTCATCATCATCGGCTTTGTTCATCTCTCATAATCTCTCTCTCTCTCTCTTTGTCTCTCCTTGTCTATCTTTTTTTGGACATGCACAGCAACATCGATCCCAATAACGCATCCTCCGTTGTATTTCTTGGAGATGAGGCTACAAAAAGCTTCGTAAATCCTCAGCCACGTGAGAATCGAAGGTTGCATTTCTATCCTGCTATAGGGCCTTAAAAAGAAGGAGGCCTTGGATTGAAGCCCATTTTCAAGTGTGCCTTCGCGACGTGGTTCATAATAGTAGCACAGAAGAAGTCATCCCTCTCTATCTCTATCTCTCTCTCTCTCTCTCACACACACACACTAGGATCTGCTACGTGATCAATTTCACAACCTCTGCTATCTCTTGGTCTCTCTCTCTCTCCCCTCTATCTCTCTCTCTCTCTCCCTCCCTCTCTCTCTCTCTCTATCTCAGTGCAATCTACTACGTGGTCAATTTCGTAGCCACTGCTATCTCTTGGTCTCTCTCTCTCTCACCATATGTCATGCAATGCTCATCATAGTGTTTCTCTCTCTCCGGCCCTCTCTCTCTCTCCATCACTTCTAATCTTTGCTACCTCAATTATTGAGTCTGCCATTGCCTTTTTCTCTCCGTGAAAAATCTCTCTCTCTCTCATCTTCTCTCTCTCTCTCACGATCTATCAAGCAATGTTCATCACACTGTTTCTCTATCTCTTTGGCTCTCTCTCTCTCTCTCTCTCTCTCGTAATCTCTGCTACCTAGATAATTGAATCTGCCATGGCCTTATTCTAATCTCTATGCAACAGCTCTCTCTCTCTCTCTGTCTCTCTCTCTCTCTCTCTCTCTCTCTCTCTCCATGCCCTGTCCCAATAGCGCGTGATCATCGATCTCTTAAGGTGACGAGGTCTCTCTCTCTCACTCACTTACTCTCTCACTCAATTAACTCACTCGCAACTTAGACTCATAACACTTGTTCATACTTTACAAATATACATGCATAAAAGAAATACTAATTTACTTATTTATAATATTATGTTTTAATTTTTCTTTGATGTTCTTTTTTTAAGAAATAATTTAGATATTAGGGTTTAATTTAAGTACTATATATTTCTTAATAGTTATATTTTTGAAAGTTTGAATTATGCAAGCTCAGGTGGACATTGAGGGGGGTGTTAGATATGCCCAATGTGTCACCTTATGTAATACCACCATTGTTCCATAATAATCTATTTTGTAAGGCCCCCATTATGAGGAGAAGCCATGTGAGAGTGCTAGAAATTGGTAGGTTCTGGACTTAGACATCACATGAGGTCTAGAATAGACCATAGATGGATAGATAGAAAGGTTACTTCTAAGCCATTGGATTAGGGATCGATCCTATGTGAGGATCAGCTTAAATCAAGGGATAAAAACAAAAGTAGCTTTCTTGAATTGGGGAAGGGCATATTTGATGTGGACCATTGGATGTAGACTTGATCCTTAAGCAAGATCAAGGACTACAAACAAATGATTGTTGATCCTACCTTTCTACTATTGGATTTACCCTAGTGATCAATGGTGCATATTATTTTGGGCATGGATCAATCTATCACAAGCCTAGAACATGGGTAGGCAGACTTAGGCTTGAAGGATGTTATAAGGATGGTCCCATCCCCATGGAAGTGATCGAAGTCTTATAGGCCATTGAAGAAGAAGAGACATATACTCAAGGAGGCTCAAGGAGAGAGTGATCCAAAGATCAAAGAGCTTAAGCACATCTATCCAAGCTAGGAAAACAAAGAGTAGGGCATTATAAACATAGAGGAGGAGTAATGAGGAGCTATATAGCCAACACTCCCTCTAGTCTCTTGTAGGTATAACCATACTCTACTAGAATTATAGGAGAAGGACACAAAAGCTTGCACATCAAGGATAAGAGGCACATTTCAATGTGACCCTCATTTCCCATTCATTATGGTACATTTAGGTAAAAAAGTGGAGTTGCTTGACAAAGACAACTATAAGCCATGGAGTTTCATAGTCATTAACTACCTCATGAGCAAAGGCTTATGGCCTATTGTGTGTGGAGTCAAAGATAAGTGTGATGTGGATGCTAAAGATTAGAAGGTCACAAATCAAGAATTGAAGATGTTGAAGGATTAGGAGGAAAGAATTAGGAGAGCTATCTTTTACATATCACAGGTAATTTCTAAGACTATGAGTGGTCATATATCAGAGCTTGGTCATGCTAGAGATGTTTGGCAGGCATTAGAGAAGATATATGACACTTTCACAAGAACAAAAAAGATGCACCTCAAGAATGAACTCCATTCTTTGAAGAAGGGTAGTCATCAATCTATTGTTGACTACACCTTGAGGGTAAAGGACATGAGGGAGCAATTGGAATCCATTGGATATAAAGTAGGTGAGTACGACCTTGTGGAGATTACTCTCAATGGGCTAATAGGGGAAGACCGGTGGAAACCACTCATTATTATCATCTGTATAGAGATGATCTACCAACTCTTGAGTAGTTAATTGCTCACCTAGTGGCAGAAGAGGTTACCATAGGAGACACATCCAAGAAGGATGGTCACTGTTAGGTCGTATATGCTAGCAAAGGCAAAGGAAAGAATGGCAACAAGGGGAAAGGAGGAAAAAGCAAGTGGAAATAGTCCAAGGAAGAAGACTAAGATTCAGAAGGCGATAGCAAGGCATCATCTTCAAGGAAGGATAAGAATGGCAAAGGGAAGAACAACCATTATCAAGGTAAAACGTCTTTTATATGTGCTAAGCACAATCATATTTCTTCAAATTACTAGTTCAAGAATGAAAAAGGCAATAAGAAGAAGGAGGAAGAGAATTATGCTAAGAAATCCAAAAAGGATGTTGAGAAGGAGACCCTCCTAGCCATGAGACATGGCTACAAGACACAAAGTGGTACATGGACTCTAGATGCTCTAATCACATGTCATGTGTGGAGGAATTGTTTGTTCATATGCAGGTCCCAAGCTCAAAAGGTTGGGTGGAGACAAGAGACAACACTCAGCCTCCCATTACACATGTGGGACATGTGCAGCTAGGTGAAGGTAAATCTTTCAAAACTACTAAAGATGTGCTCCATGTTCCATATATTTCAAAGAACCTGTTCTTTGTAGGATAGATGGTAGAGAGAGGTATGCAGGCTATATTTGATGCAAAAGGATGCATGGTGAACCAAGGAGGCAAGGTAATTTCCAAGGGAGGGAAGCAAGGTAGATTGTTCACACTAGATGTTGCTCCTACACACAACAAGGTATGTTATGTGATGATTGGAAACAGAAGCATTACACAAATTAATCTTTAGCACAATAGGATAGGACATATGAATATTCCCAAGTTAAAAAGCATGTGCAAAGTAGGTTTTGTGTAGGGAATACCAAATCTTGAAGGCCAAGATCTACATGAATTTTGTGATGCTTGTTAGGTAGGTAAGGAAGCCAAGAAACCATTTCCAAGGAGTGATTAGAGAACCTCTAAGATTTTGGAGCTTATACACTGAGATGTATGGGGCCCTCGTAGAGAGGCTTCATTGGGAGGATCTAGGTGCTTTGTCACTTTCATTGATGAACAGTCAAGAAATGTATGGCTATATGTTATCAAGGAAAAATCAGAAGTGTTTCCATGCTTTCAAAAGTTGAAGTCCCTTATGAGAAAGAATGTGGTGCACACATCAAGACATTGAGTTCAGATGGATGGGTAGAGTATTTCTCCAAGGACTTCACAAAGTACTTACAGGTCATTGGCATAAAGAGGCACAAAATGATGTTGTAGAGAGGAAGAATAGGCATTTGGTTGAGATAACTAGATGCCTCATAAATGAAGGTAAGCTACCATTCTCTTATTGTGAACAACTTCTTACTTGATAAAAAGGGTTCCAACATGTGGTATGCACAACTTCACTCCACATGAAGTCTATTATGGCAAGAAACCAACCATGGAGCACCTTAAGGTATTTGTATGTGTATTCTTTGTTCATGTTCCTAGTGAAGTGAGTACAAAGTTAGAACCCCAGAGTGAGAAATGTGTGTTCATTGGCTACTCAAATGAGCAAAAAGGCTACAAGTGCTACAAACCTTTCTCAAAGAAGTCTCAAGAGATGGTGTGTCTGATGAGTCATGGTCATGGTATGGACACATGGGCAAGACAAAGTTAGATGAAGAGGATCAAGAGGAGTATGTAGACTTTGATGTATATATTCAACCTCTACACTTGTGATTGTGAAAGATCATCCCCTACTTAAAAGTATAAAAGGGTACAAGAGATAGACTATGACACTAGGGAAGCCCAAGAGGAGTTCAAAGAGGAAGAGCTTGAGGAGGGCAATACTCCTAATGTAAATCCCAAAAGACTCAAGACGTAATATCTCAAACCTCAAGGGAGGTCTACAAGGAAGAAGGCACCCAACAAAGGTATACACATGACTCTTTCATGGAAAAGCACTACGCAAACATGATGAATGTCATTGCAGATCAAGAGCCACATTCTTATGAGGAGGAAAAGATCAAACTAGACTGGAGGAAGACTATGTATGAAGAGTTCAAAGATCTCAAGGAGAACAAGACTTGGTAACTAGTACCTAAGAAGGAAGGCATGAAAAATCACTTCCAAAAGACACAAAATCCAAGTAATGTTTAGTAGATCAACTAAAGAAAACCTGTTGTCAAATGTATCATTTCATCAAGAGATGTAGGGAAGCAATTCTTCATTGTTCTTCTTTCTCATCATCATTCAATTTCACTCGTATTTTTGAGATGTATGGAGAAGTTTAGATTCCTCATAAGAATACTCTCATTCGATTGAAATGATCGCATCTTCTAGAAGCTCAAATTTTAAAGCTTCAAATATCTTAAAGTATGGAGTACCCGAATTATATGTTGTAGGAAGGGGAAACATCCAATTCATAGGATCATGTATTTCAAATGTTTCAGCTGATTTTATGGAAAAGCATGAAAGGTTTATAAGCCTTAAAAATAATTCTTTAATATAAAAATCTACAAAAACAATTATTTCAGGCCACATGGATCGAAATCAAGTTAAAATTCATGGCTCATACTTTATACATTCGCTTCATGTTGTGTTCTATGGAATATATCAATTTTTGATAGAGCTTTTAAATGAACAAAGCATAAGGTTGTTCTTTTGTTTCCACTATATTACTTGGCTACCTAGTCTCAAGACCAACCCACATATAAGGTGGCACCATAAGCTTATAAAATTGTTCTACAGCATACTTCTCATGGCCATGAGTCATTGGCTAGCATGGAGACACACACTTGAGTATGCTAAGCCTCGTTGCGACAAGATTTGCACTTTTCACGAACAAAAAGATCAACTATTGCTTTGTGTTTAATGCAAGAATGGACTTAATTGCTCTAGAAATCTTATTATTAAGCACATGATAAAGCATTCATCATGTAAGCAGTATGTATACATAATCCATATGAAGTAAAAGAAATCCATGATAAAGCGTAGAGAACTTTGATGGGACTCTTATCACCTTATCAAATCCATTATCACACTCGATAAACATGATATATGTTCTTTGATATAGATAGTACATTCCTAAAGAGACTAGGAAAAGTTTGAAACTATACATCAGAGAGACGTAAATATGAAACCATCATTCCGAGATATGGTAGCTCTAGTTGCTCATAGTTTTCAAAGTGATTCAATCGTATAATAGAGTTAAGAATTTACAAGTCTCATGATATGTATTGCACAGATAGTATCCATGGAATCACCAAAATAAGCAACCTTTTGAAATATTGTGTACCAAAATATTGAACACCCAAGTCACTGGCTGCTCTCTCTCTCTCTCTCTACCATCTTTTTTTTGTTTGTAAGCTTCTAGAGAGGAGTAGTTCCGTCTATTCGATCGAATTGATCTCTTTGGTGCTAAGCTTACAAACGCCAATATGCATCCAAAAGTTCACTAGTGCGTCAATCTCACCAATGGCCAACATGAACCACTAGAAGTGATTGCATATTGTTGCGATTATTCTTGGCATCCATGCACACACAAAGCGTATCGATGCAGAGAGGAATGCCCAAGAAAAGGACTGAATGCAGATATTTGGTGTGATACATCTTCTTACCTTCTTGATCCTTAAACCTATAGCCACCCACCTCTATTCACTATATGGGAAGCCAAATAGCTTGTGTGTGTGTATGCATTATGTAGAGGAAATACTATATGATAGATGGGTCTTTTTGTTTTTTACATATGACTTGACATGTATGAGTTTCTTCGACGCTACGTAGTTTAAGTGCGAGTGGAAGAATTTTCTCATATATCTATAAATTGTGTGAGCTCATGCTTATCTTATGTATGTGGGAAATGTGTGTGCGCATGTATTATGTCATTATGTTTATGTGGGATGTTATACATATCGTGATGGTATTAGACAATGAAATGAAATATCAAGCTCAATGCATGATCATGTATGGTAACTCTATATCTCTTTTCCCTTGCCTATAAGGTTTCAGGTGGTTACATGGATGTGCATGCTTTATGTCCCATCAAAGGACTCGTCCTCGTAGTTGTAAATAATAACAATGAAACAAAAGCCTTGATGGTTTGAGAAATGCACTTCATGTGTGTGGAGGAGACTTCTGCAAGGCTATAGATATAATGATGCATGGTAGCATAATGATATAATGTGGAGGAGCCTTCTTCACGGCTATAGATATAATGATGCATGGTAAATAATCAGTACATCCAAGTCACATTGTACAGCTACACATACTTCTATTATAAATCCCACACTCTCTCTCTTTGCAAGAGATGTGATTGAGTTAAGAAACGCATTTGTCGCAATGTTGTGCTGCAAGAGTAAGCTCCGGCATTCTTTTGCTGCAAGAGTAAAGTCTTTCTTCATGTCGATCAAATCGATAGATCAGGGGTTAGTAATGTCAAGATTTTCGTTGTACAATGTTTCATGATCGCATCTGTACTACTCACATTTTGCCATTTGCCACCAATGTATATCTTACCTTCTTCCTTGAGTTTGCAAACATATGTTCAAAAAAGATCAAGAATCAAATGATGAAGGAATTCAAAATTAGTGACCTTGGATCACTAAAATATTTTTTGGACTTGAGAGTTAGTCTATACTAACTCTGGATTTCACATTACTCAGAGAAAGTACATACAGGATATGTTGAAGAAGTTTCATTTGCAGGATGCCAAAGTTGCAAGTACTCCAATGGAGGTAAACCTAAAATTAAGTGCTCATGAAGGTGATGTACTTGAGGACATTGTAGGTTATCAAAGCATAGTGGGAAGCTTGAACTATTCTACCTTGACAAGGATAGACATTGCTTATGGAGTAAGTGTGCTAAGTCAGTTTATGCATAAGCCTAGGGCACCTCACGTGGAGGCTACCAAAAGGATCTTAGAATACCTTAAGAGTACTCAACATCATGGTTTGTATTTCCCTTATACATCTTGGACATTAAGATTTATTAAGATGTAGATTGGGCAAGATGCAAAGATGATAGGATGAGTACCTCAGGATGCTTATCATTTGCAGGTGATAAGCCAATATCATGGTCATCAAAGAAGCAACCTACTGTTGCTTTATCTTCTACAGAGGCAGAGTATAGTAATATTGCAGCTAATCCTATTTATCATGCTAGAACCAAACATATAGAGGTCCACTACCATTGTTTTGGGGAGAAGCTATTGAGCAAGGATATTTAGCTGGCATATGTATCAACTAATATGCAATGTTCAGACTTGTTGACTAAAGCATTAAATGGTAGATACCCTCAATAAGTGCGGCAGCCGTCATGATTCTGGAAACCCCAATTAGCGCTCCCACGCTGCCAAACAATTGCATCAACGATCCACCCACCTCTTCTCCTCCTTCTCTTCCATATCCCTCTTTGCATTTTCTTTCATGAATTCGCCTCCTGCTTCTCTTTGTACCTAGTTTGGTAGTACCACTGAATATGAATAAAGTTGGCTTCGTCGTCGCACGGTCCTTAAGAAGATATCGCAATGTCGCTAAGTGCGCAGAGAGAGAGAGAGAGACGTGCAGTTTGATGTGTACTTGTAACACATAGAGGTAGATGGTGGAATTACTATCTCTCACGCCACCGTATCTTCACATGAGCAAAGAAGATCACCTGTATTGCATCACGATGTCTCCTCACAGAGGACAAAGTCCATTTTAGGACCACACAAAGAAGAAGGATACGTGTGTCATGGCTTATCATGAGTACGTGTGTGTGTGGATACATATGCAATGGCTCAAGACAACCATCATGCTTATTAGTTTATCTCAATCCATAAAGAGCTTTGTTCAATTTATATACATATGTTACCTTGTTTGGGTCCTCATAGCGAGGAGGTTGACACATGTAAACCTCCTCTGAAATCAAGCCATTTAGAAATGCATTTTTTTACATCCAACTGATACATGTTCCAATTCTTTGATGTAGCCACACTTACCAACACCCTGATGGTTGGCATTTTGGCCACAAGTGAGAAAGTTTCTTCATAATCAATTCCTTGGGTTTGTGCAAAACCCCTAGCCATAAGTCTAGCATTGTACCTACTTATTGTCCCATCAGAATTCCTTTTGATCTTATAGATCCACGTAGAACCAATTACCTTCATAGACTCCTTCTTTGGTACTAGTGCCCAAGTATCATCCTCCTTGAGTGCTTCAATCTCCTCATCCATAGCTTCTTTCCATTTTGTCTTGGCCTTTGCCTTCTCATATGATGCTAGTTCTTCAATTGAAATATCTTTTGCAAGATAAACAGAGTGTTTAGTAACTAGGGAAGTGTCATACCCATATCTGATTGGCTTCTTGCTCTCCCTTTGTGATCTTCTAATTGCTTGGTTGGATGATTCAGGTATGTCCTTCAATTTCTTCATCTTGACTTTGCCTTTGGACTTCCATGCCTTGAATTCTTCAAGATTGATGATGTCCTCAATATCTCAATTAATGTCTTCATTCTAAGTAGGCTCCTCCTTAGTGAGGCTTGGAAACTCCTCTTCCAAGTCATAAGGTAGTTTTATCTTCCTGCATTCACTATCAAACCAAGATTCATTGTCATCAAAGACAACATCTCTATTGACCATGAATCCCTTGATTGAAGGATTGAAGGAGTGTCTAGCTTACCTCTTATCTAAGAAGGGATATGCACATATGCTACACATCCAAATATCCTGCAATGATCAAGTGAGGGTCTTCTACCATGCCATGCTTCATATGGGGTCATCCCATCAAGAGATTTGGATGGCAACCACTTTACAAGATAAGTTGCAGTAGATACACTCTCTGCCCATAAGTAGTTAGGCAATTTTTTCTCATTTAACATTGACCTAGTTGTCTCAACAATTAATCTATCTCTCCTTTCTGCTAACCCATTTTGCTCAGGGATATACCTTGTGGTAATTTATCTCTTGATTCCTCTCTCCTGCAAGAACATATCAAACTCATTTGAGAAGTACTAACCTCCTCCATTTGACCTTAGCCTGTTTAGATTTCTCCCTATTGGATTCTCAACAAGTGCAAGATATTTTATAAAACAACTGAATACTTCGTCTTTGTGATTCATAAAGTAAAATACAGTCCATCTACTATAATCATCAATGAAAGATACATAATACCTTGATCAAGAGATTGAGGGATCCTTTCTTGGTCCCCATACATCTGTATGGACAAGCTCTAGGTAGTCCTCATGCATGTATCCTTTCCTTGAGAAGGGTAACCTGTGAGACTTTCCAAATTGACAAGCACCACATTAATAAATCATGTGTTACTTGCATACATTAGGTATCCCAAGCACACATTGATCTCTGCATATTTTTTCAAGGTTCTTTCACCTACATGCCCTAATCTTTTATGCCAAATTTCAAGCTCTGATAATGTTTTATCTTTATAACTACAAAGTGCAAGGTTCCTTGTATCCTCAAGTTCAAAAGTGAATAGTGTTCCTGTCTTTTCACCTTTGGCAATTCTCTTGAACCCATGCTTAGGATCCTCCCCAAATGCTCCATATTGCTTGAATCTAACCTGCAAAGCTTTTTCCACAATCTGCCCAACACTCATCAAATTCTAGGTAATAGTTGGTACATATAGAACCATACTCAACATATTCTTGTTTCCATCAAAAGTCTTAACATTTCCAACTTTAATTACTGAGTGCTTGGTGTCATCACCTGTTTGTACCTGATGTTTACGCTTTGATTTCTCAAGATCAGAGAGAAGAACTACATTGCCTGCCACATGATTTGAGCATCATGAGTCAATGTAGAAGAGATGGTCATCATTTATACCTAGTTTTGAAGTCATGCTCATGATTAAAAGAGAATCTTCTTGCTCCTCTATGTAGTTGTTGTAACCCTTCCCGGATTTGTATCCTCCTTGGTAGTTGCTATTGTAGTTGTTGTTCTATCCGTGGTGGTCATTGAATCTGCCTCTTGATTGTGTATATCCACCTCTTTCATATCCTCTACCTCTCTGATTCTTGAAGTTCCTGAAACACTCATCTGTAGTATGATTTGATAAAGCACAAATATTGCATGGTGAGGAGTTATAAGGTCTACCCCTACCTTGCTTACCTCCTCTGCCCCTTCCTCTTGATGATTTACCTCTCCCTGCATAGATGGCTTGCGAGGTAGTTCCTTCATCTTCTACCTTCTTGTTCCTGCCTTTCTCTTTAGACTTATTCTTATGAGTATATAGGGCAAAAGAGCTATTACCTCTTGATGAATCTCCATTCTTGTTGAGCTTGGCTTCATGGGTGAATAGTTGCCCCATGAGTGTGATAAGGTCTGGAATCTGCATGTCCATGTACAAGTCCATGGCATTTGTGAAGCTCTCCCATTTGTCATCAGCTTTAATACCATTGATTACTTGCCTTACAATCTGCTCCTCTACAGTTTCTTCTCCTATGCTTGCCAACTGATCTGCTACATCTTTAACTTCGGTCACATACTCTGAGATAGCTTGATTAGGTTGCTTTCTTTGAGTGGTGAACTCAATCCACAATCGATTCTTCCTGGCCCTTGTGTTGGAAGAGAAATAAGAAGACAATGTTTCCCAAGTCTCTTGGGATGTCTTACAATTCCTAATATAAGGAAGAATAAAGTCAGAGATTGAGTTAAGTAAGTAGGACCTTGCTAATGCATCCTTTGCACACCATGTGTTGAGTCTTTCTTGCTCTTCCCTTGTGGGTTGTCCTTTACTTCTGAATATGGGCATCTCCTCATCTCCTGAGATGTATCCATAGAGGCTCCTTCCTTGTAAGTATTTCTTCATCCTTAAGGACCATGCTTGATAGTTGTTCCTGTCCAATTTATCAATGAAAGAAGGAAAACCATCTCCAATTTTACCTTAGCTTTGCTCTGATACCACTATTGGGATAGATGCATGGACACTTCAAGTGATGAGTAGGTACTGCCAAATCCTAATTAGTACCAACCCTTTGTAGCTTCAGAGTTGATTTGTGGGCCCTCGTAGCTTTACAATGACACCATAAAAGTGTCTATGTACTTCGGAAATGATGTATGAGAAGATTGAATCAAAACAGACTACTTCCAAATAGAAGACTCAATGAAAACCTTCTTTTTTTTATCATAGTACACCTCCTTCTTGTAATGCTCAGTGCTATTAGTACAGTAGGAATTGGAAAAATTCCTTTTAGAGGTATCTAATTAGCGTAGCAATCTAATGATTACAAGTGGAATCACTTGAAATGTAGATAACTTCAAGCTGATTCCAACAAGCTATAGATTATTGAAATTGGTTGAGAAATGACTGAGATATGACTAGCACAAGTGGACAGTTAAGAATGACTATAACAAAGAGGTCATAGATGAACAATGTAGATGTATTGTATTAATGAACAATGTTGTACGGGGTCATAGGCTTGATAATCATAGCCTGATGATAGAGATTAGTGTAGGCTACAATGTAGACCTTACACACATACAAAATGGCAATGGAGAGCTTGGATGATGAAGCTTCTTTCCATGACTTTTTCAGGTGACTTTATATAAGTGTTGTATTCAAATTTGAGTTTGAATTCTACCTTTGGATCTCTCTAAAAGTGATCCTTCATTATAGGAGATATTCCCTCAATGAAGTAGTTACTTTTCTAACTACCAAGTCCACGAGTTTTTGGTAGGTAATTACAAAGATTTTCTCAAGTCAAATGAATGACTTTTACAAATGCAAAAGGATAAATTTCCACTAGCAATGGTTCCCATGGAACTTCATGTCTTTATGAACCTCAAGCCAAATGTGTGAGCTTGGACTTTGCACCAAGAAGTTTGAAAATCAAAGATGTTAGTGATGCATTGGGTTCCATAGGTTCTTCCATAGATGATGTTGATGACCTAGTTGCGTACACCTTGAATGGGCTTACCGATGATGAGAAGTGGAAGTTGTAGTACTTTGTGATACACAATCATCTTCTTTGAGTCAATTCTCAGTGTCAAGGTACCGAATGTGTAATCTATCATGTGTATCAATTAGCCAGGATGATTATGATCTTGGTTACAAAGTTTCATTGACATTACTTATGAAAAACTTGAGATATCAAAGGAGGTCTCCAATTCATCTTGGGTGTCGTCAACACCCTTTTGGTCACACTCTAAGAATCGCATGAAAATTGGTGAGCATACTCAAGGTAATTAGGAGATCAAAATCGCTTCACGATGTGGTGTCAAAATCGTGATCTAAGCTCGTTTCAGCATCTGATTGCACTATCATAGTGCTTATGCAAGCAATTTCATCTTCTTATGCCAAAGATATATACAAGTTTTGGTTCACCAATATGAGCATCTCAAAGTCTGCTACATAATTAGTAGAACTCAATAGGGTAGTTTTGTTCAATGTTTTGAGATATAATCATTTTCTTGCATCAAGGTATTTTAGTGAGTGGCCATGGCTGAAAGTATTGATGTATTTCGTATGTTGGTTGTTGAGGATAAGTTGGATGGTACCAATTACCCATTATGGGCTTATATGGTGCTTCATCTATTGGTTGCAAAAGGACTGTGGAATATTGTGTAGAGTGCTAAAAGAAATATCCTATTACACCTGCAAAGAGAGTTGCTGAAGGTGATGTAGACAACGTTGAGGATGACAATAAACATCATGTCCTTGTTCGTGCTACCGTTCCTACTACACCTACGATCGAGCGAATTTTTTGGTATAGTAGAGATGCTCAAGCACATGCATTGATAGCATTGTCTATCAAACATGCCATTATTCCTCACATTCACTCTCACATAATAGAGGAGGAGAAAACATAAAATCAGAAATTGTTTTTCAAATATTGTAAGAGAAATGATCATTTCATAAAGAGTTGTCCAAAACTTGTTGTTGGAATGATTGTAGCATGGACCACTACACCCAAAATACAGTCTCCTAATCTTGTGCAGCATGAAGAGTGGCCATTTACCACTATTTTGTTTTGATTTTTCTTCTCTAGAATAGTGTATTTCTATAGTAGACTTAGATGTTTGGTACTTTGATAGTGGATCAGCCAAACATATTACTTTGGATCATAGTTTCTTCACTTCACTAGAGCCTACCCTTACAAGGAATACTATCACATGCACAAGAAACTCCTCTTATCTTGTCGTCAGAGTTGGTAAGATCATTCTAACTACTACTGAAGGTAGTTCTTTTACATTCTTGGATGCTTTATTTGTGCCATGGATCAAGACGAATCTAATATCACATTCAACTTTAGCCAAGATTTGCTTGGTTTTGAAATTTATTGATGACGGATGTAAAAATCCATGATCTGTCAAATGGTGATGTCATTATTTCCTCTAGCATCTTATGTCATGGGTTGTATGAGCTAATAGACTATGAAAAATCTGTGAATGATTCAGCATGTGCAATACATGATTCTCAGGCTTTGTCAGATGCAAAACTTTGGCTTGCATGCTTTGATCATCTGAATTTTTCTAGTTTGCTATGGTACACAAATTTGAAATGGTGTCCTCTCTTCCCAATCTTGAGGCACTTGGTAAACATGTTTCTGAAGGAGTATTTTGGGCCAAATGCAGCGTTCCTTTTTCCCAAAAGATGGTTCAGTTCAAGCTACTTACAAATAGTAGCTTGTTCATCATGATGTCTATTGTCCTATGAAGACACCCTCTTTTGGAAACTATCTTAACTTTGTGACCTTTGTTGATGATTTTTTGAGGCATGCATGGGTATATCCATTGAAAGCAAAGTCAAAGTGTTTATGTCCTTCAAACAATTTTTGATTTTGGCTGAAGATCTATTAGCATCTAAAATGGGTACCCTCCATTCTGATCAGGTGGGGGGGGGGGGGGTTTATATGTCTTCTACTTTTAATGCATTTCTGGCTGAACCTTGCATAATACATCAATCAAGAGTCCCATATACACCACAAAAAAGGAGTGGTGAAATGGAAGAATAGGTCACTCATTGAGATGGCAAGGTGTATGGTCAAGAGTTAGGCTTTAGCACATAGTAATTGGCATGAGGTTGTTATGTGTGCAACATTTGTACTTAAAAAGTGTCCCACTAAAGCGTTCTAGTCTATCACTCCATATGAGGCTCCGCATGGTCGCAAGCCATCTCTTGCTCACTTGCATGTTTTTGGTTGTCTCGCATATGCATTAGTACTTGAACAACAATGCAGGAAATAGTATGATAAAGTAGTGAAATGTATTTTTGGTGCATACAATTATGAAAGCAAAGGCTATCATCTATATCATCCACATATTATATGCATTTTGGTTAGCCATGATGTTGTTTTTGTGGAAGATGCTATTCATTCATTACTTTCATGTAGGAGACATTAGTTAGGTCCAAAGTCATTTATGAAACTTTGTTGCATCTTTTTACAAGTGGACAGTGCAGTGCTAGTCCTAATGAGGCAACTTCTTAGCCTTTATAGGTTTCATGTGATTATGCAAATCCTTCCATTTCTAATGCAGATTTACATGATGCACTTTTAGATGAGAGAACTAATATAGAGGAGGCAAAAACTATGCATAAATGGCTGGTGCAGACTCTGAGAGATAGAAAATTCGATGCATCTTTATCATATCATACTGGTTCAGTCTCTCGTAGTGCTTCTTTTGCATCATGTTGGTATCCTATGGATGCCTCTAGTCTCTATGATGAGAATGAGCATGTTTCATTTAATGAAGCTTAAAATTATGAAAACTGGATGGTTGTTAAGCAATCAAATATATGATACTATTATGAAAAATGGTACGTAGTAGTTATGTGACTTGTTTTCTTGAAAGGAAGCCATTGGCACTAAGTGGGTATATAAGCTGAAGCATAATTCTCATGGAAAAACTGACAGGCATAAGGCTAGGCTTGTTGCAAAGGTTTATGCTCAAGAAAGAGGCATTGATTTTGCTGAGACCTTTGCTCGTACATTGCAAATGACTAGTGTTCGTAGCATCTATGTACTTGCAACTCATTTTGGGTGGAATGTAAATGAGTTGGACATTAAAGCTACATTTTTTAATGGTGACTTGCATCAAAAAGTGTATGTTTTTTAGCCACATGGCATTGTGCAAAAAGGTCATGAAAACCAAGTGTGTAGGTTGAAAAAGGCATTATATGGTTTGAAGCAAGTAGCACGTGCTTGCTATGAACAGATATATGCCTATCTGATTGCACATGGTTCTTCAAAGAGTCCAACTGACAGAACCTTATATATTAAGCATGAAAATGATGTGCTTCTAATCATTGTTATGTATGTTGATGACATGCAGCTCACTGGTCTTCATGAGAAGCATATTGCTGATTTTAAGGCTGATCTACATGCCTCATTTGAGATATCATATTTGAGGCACTTGCATCATTATTTGGGCATTCACTTTATGCAAGTTGATGGTAGAATAGCTTTGTGTCAAACAAAATATAATGACACATCATTGTAGTGTTTTTGCCTTGAATACTATAAACCCATTGCCACTCCTATGGAGACAGGTTTATAGTTGAGTCTTCATGATGTTGGAGATGTACTCAATGTTGTTCTCTATTAGCACACTCTTGGGTGCTTGATTTACTTATGCATTACTCTGCTATATATTTAGTTTGTTATCTTACAGATGAGCAGTTTTATGCAGTGCCCAAGTGTCAAGCATTGGAAGATAGTTAAGCGCATCGTTTGCTACTTGAGTGGCACTTGACTACTTGGATTGTTTTATCCCAAGGGGATCATTATTACCAGATTTACATGCCTTTTCTAACTTAAACTGGGTTCGTTGTTATGACACTCGTGTGTCCACTAGTGGCTTTTGCTTCATGCTTGGTAGCTCATGTATATCTGAGTTGAGTAAGAAGTGGCCTACTACGGCCACGTCGAGTTGTGAGGCTGATTATAGGGCAGCTTTCATAATGACTCTTGAGTGTGTGTGTCTTAGATGCCTTCAGGATGATTTGGGTGTTGGTCAGTCTTCTACCACCACCATGTTCACTGATAGTCAGAGTGCATTTGCAATTGCGAGGAACTTGATGTTCCATGCTCGCACTAAGCACATTGGTGCACTATCATTATGTCAAGCAGAGGATCTCTATTGGAGGAATTAGTTTGGCATATGTGCCGACACAATAGAACATTGTAGGCCTTTTGACAATGCCTCTACCTAGGGAGAAGTTTGAAACTTTCTTCAAAGCTTTGGACTTACTTGCTTTTGTGGATTGATTCCACATAGCTTGGGACTTCCTTATACTTAAGTGCAAGCTCCTTGTTCACCACATCACTTCAAGGGGGGATTTGTTGATATATTTAGGTAGTGCTGTGTGTGAAACTAGCTTTTCACTTCCTATTACCCTAATGCTCTACTTACCTTTGTACATTCTCTTGGTAATGAATTTAGTATTCTGTGTTGTGCCCAAAGATTCTTCTTCTTCCTTGTGTTGTTCGCGTGCTTCCATGGACCTCGAACTCCAACACAAAGAATGCTTCCAAAATATTCAATGTCTCTTAAGATGTTTGACAATTCCTAGTGTGAGGGAGTAAACTTTTAGACATAGACTTGAGAATGTATGACATTGCCAAAGCATCCTTGGAACACCATGGAGCTTTTCTTGCTTCTCTTCTATTGGTTGGTCATTGCTTCTACGTATTAGCATCATCTCATCACCACAAATGTATCCATATAAGTTTCTTCCTTGTAGACAATCATCCATTCCTGGACACCAAGCTGTGTATTTACCTTGATCGAATTTATCAATGCATGAGGGGAGTCCATCTATCAGAATGCTTCTCATACTTGATGTGATACCATTGTGAATAGTTGGAGATCCGAGTGTTTGGCAAAATCCTACTTATTACTAGTGAAAATAACTTGAGGAATACTTTGTGGATCCCACAAGCTTCCACAATATACATTGATCCCCTAATGAGCTATATATTCTGAACCTCCATGAATGATATTTATTCTTACTTAACTTCTCAATTTGAGTGCTATATTCTAACATGGTGAGCTTTAATGAACTTTACTAGATCGCCTTGATGCAAAGGAAGTAACAAATAACAATAGCTTTTACCTATGTTTGTAAAAATTAACACACTCATAAGATTGATCCTCTACTTCCTAATAGGTAGACTCCCCTTCACTTGGTGTGTGCTTTTGAACTTGATCCAACAGCTCTTCTTCCTTCAAGGTCCTTTATTGGCTTCTCATGGTCCTCCTTTAATGCTTTTGCATCTTGAAAACCTTTGATACCATTGATGGGAGAAGAGGCAATATCCCTATGTTGCCTTGAGGCATAGGTGTCCTCACAACCATGCCCAACCACCACTAGTCTTTCAAAAAATAAATTTTCTAAACTCTTTGAGATTAAATATGAGAGCATTTTTATACATTAACTAAAATTAGATTACTTTCCAATGCAAGTTATTTCACTCAAAATAGTTACTCCTACTTAGAGAATCAATGCTTCCAAGACAAAAAAGTTATAGCCGTCACTAGCCATACATAGATAGACCACTTCTAAGTGATGGAGATGGTTCTCTCAAAATTTGTAGAGATTCAACATGCGCTTTGATGGAACTTTTGAAGTCTATAACAGATTTGTAAAAAACCAAGAAGTAGAAGAAATGTTTGAGAAATGATAATGAAATGTTTCTCAACACTCAAAGAAATCTAGCTCCTACACACAAAAATTTATGAGCTAGATATGTTTGCAAAAGTCTACTAGAAAATTTCAAGCCAGTAAGGAAGGTGCTTGCTTAACTGAGGGGCCTACTAACTTGCTTTCAAAACTCTTAGAGAACTCACACACGTCGTGATCAACTACTCAAATTTCAATATGTCTTTCTACTTATTTGAGAAAGATTCCCTATACATTAGAAACTACTTTTCCTTAATTATAGGCTTTATCACACCAAAGTGTGATAGATGGAATTATGTTATTTTTAAGAGACATTTGAATTCAAAATCTAAAGGCAAGATCCCATGATAATCTCCTTGCTTCTCATTGTTCCACATCCCATCCATTTTAAGGGGTCTAAGAGTCCTCAAATTTGAAGCTTGATTTTCAACATATATAAATTGAGGATAAAATGAGATTACAATCATTTTTTCGCCTATGCATAAGTCTTATACTTTCTTTAAATTTTTCATCATACTGATTACACTCAAAGAACTTTCTTTGAATCTTGAAAAAGTGAATAGGAGTGCGCCAACAACATGCATCAAGAACGAGTGGCCTACTCTAATACCAATTGTTAGATGGAATTATGCTATTTTTAAGAGGCATTCGAACTCAAAATTAAAACATGATCTCTCACGTTAATCTCATTGCTCTTATTGTTCCACATCCCCTCCATTTCAGGGGGTCAAGGGTGCTCAAATTTGAAGCTTGATTTTCAACATATATAAAGTGAGGTCAAAACAAGATTAGGATCATTTTTTTGCCTATGCCTAATTCTTATACTTTCACTAAATTTTTCATCACATTCATTACACTCAAAAAACTTTATTTGAATCCAGGAAAGTGAATAGGAGTGCATCGACAACATGCATCAAGAAGAAACGGCCTACTCTAATACCAGTTATTAGAGTCTAGGGAGTAAGAATGGACACAACCTATAGAACAAAGAGCGAAACGTTTAGGAGCACAACATAGATTGCATTAGTCATTCTATAATAATAAAAGATAAATATATTGTAGGTTTTTTTGCACGAAAAGAAATAGCACACAATATTCCATCCAATCTACCACCATGCACTCTGTTATAAAAGTCTCTAGAGTGCATGTATTTACAGGTTTTGATTACATGTACAGATAGAAATCTAGTGAGGGCGATGGCCTAGAAAAGGAGATCCAACTATATTTACAATCTTAGCTATATTTACAATCTCCAACTTCTATTTACAAATATCTAGAGCCACGTTTCTATGTGAGTCATCCACTTATAAGGTATATGGAGAATATAATATCTATAATTACAAATGCATTTGCACCGTCATGAAGCTTTACCTAGTAAATCAAACCATTAAACACATGAGATCTTGGAATTCAACACATATACTACTATCAAATACTCAATATTTCGTTAATAATAACAAGCAATATTGTTGGGTATGCTTCTCTAAAAGTATGGAGAGATTCAACACAAGCTTTGATGCAAATTTACAAAGTCAGGAGTAGATTTTTGACCTACCAATGGTCACAAGAAATGAGTTAGACATGATACAAAAAGCTTTCTTAACATGCAGAGAAATCTGGGTCATACACACAAAAATCAGGGAGCTAGATATGGTTGTACAAAGTCCACTAGGGAGCCTTGGATGACTCGCTCCTTGAGCCTCCTTGAGTATATGTCTCTTCTTCATCAATGCCCTACAATACTTTGATGACTTCCATGGGGAGGAGACCATCCTTATAAGGTCCTACAAGCCCAAGTCATCTTTGCCATGTTCTAGGGTCATGGTAGCTTTATCCATGCGCAAAATAATCTCCACCTTTGATCTATGGGGAAAATCCAACACTAGAAAGGTAAGATCAACAACCATTTGTTTGTAGCCCATCTTGCTTAATCCAGACTTAGGATCAAGTCTAAATCTAATGGCCCGAATCAAATACACCGGCGTCCCCAAGTTAAAAAAGCTACTTTTTTCTCTAGCCGTTGATTTAGGTTGATCCTCATGTAGGATCAATCCAAAATCTGACGGCTTAGAAGTAACCTTCCCAACTATCCATCTATGGTCTACTCTCAACCTCATCTAACCTCAAATTCACGAACTTAACAATGTCCAATAGTCCCACATGGCTTCTCCTCATAATGGAGCTGTTACAAAATAGAGTGTTATGGAACAATGGTGGTATTACATAAGGGTGAGGCATTGAGCATGTCTAACACCCCCCCCCCCCTTAGTGTCCACCAAGAGCTTGCATAGTTCACACTTTCAACACACCCCCTCAAGCTTAAACTGGTAGTGTCCATATCAAGTAAGCTCATAACTTTTGAAAACTTTGTTAACTTGGTCACATCCAAGCTTTTGGTGAAGAGATCTGCAACTTTGTCCTTTGTACTTAAATCTGAGATTTTGAACTCTCTTTCAAGCTCGTCTTTGATGGTCGCTATGCCTGCATCATCATCTCTTGTCACAATGAGATCATCTACATATATGCATATCAAACATATCTTGTCATTTATCTTCTTCATATACAAGGATGGATCAACATCAATTGGAGAGAAACCACATCTCTTCAAGAAGACCACTAGCCTCTGATTCCAAGCCCTTGGGGCTTTCTTTAGGCCATATAAGGCCTTCTTCAACCTACAAACATAATGATGTGAATCTACATACCCTTGAGGTTGTTCCATGATCACCTCTTCTTGTAACTCAACATTCAAGAAAGCATTCTTTATGTCCATCTGGTAGATATGCCACCTCTTTGCTGCACATAGGGCTATGAGAGGTTTAATAGTAGCCTTGCTTGCCACAAGGCTAAAAGTCTCCTCATAGTCCACTGTTTCTATCTGTATGAAGCCTTTGCCTACTAGTCTAGCCTTCTACCTTGCCAAGCTACCATCTGCATTCCTCTTGGTCTTATACACCCACCTATTTTGGACTATCTTCATGCCTTCCTTCTTGGGTACTAGCTTCCACACATAGCCTTCCTCCACTCTAGTTTGAATTTTTCCTCCTCATAAGAGGTGGCTCTTGATCTGCAATGACATCCACATGTATGCATAGTGCTTTGCCATGAAAGAATCATATGTTTACCTTTTTTGGGTGCCTTCTTCCTTGTAGACCTCCCTTGAGGTTTGGGATCTTACATCTTGAGTCTTTTGGGAGTTACATTAGGAGTATTGACCTCCTCAAGCTCTTCCTCTTCAAACTCCTCTTGAGCTTCCCTAATGTTATCGTTTGTCTCTTCTAGCCTTTTATACTTTGAAGTAGGGGATGATCTTTCATAATCATAAGTGTAAGAGTGATCATATGAGTGTACACTAGATGTAGAAATCTCTCCTCCACTGATTTTGATTGACTCTTGAGGTTGAATCTATACATCAAAGTCTACATACTCCTCTTGATCCTCTTCATCTAACTTTTTCTTGCCCATGCTCCATACCATAACCATGACTCATTAGACACAACATCCCTTGAGACATATAGCTTCTTTGAGAAAGTTTTGTAGCACTTGTAGCCTTTTTGCTCATTTAAGTAGCCAATGAACGCACATTTCTCACTTTGGGGCTCTATCTTCACCAGGAACATGAACAAAGAATACACATCCAAATACCTGAAGGTGCTCCATGGTTGCTTTCTTGTCGTAATAGACTTCATGTGAGTGAATTTGTGCATACCACGTGTTTCAACCCTTTTTATCAAGTAACAAGCTGTATTCACAGCCTTAGCCCAATAAGAGAATGGTAGCTTAGATTCATTTATGAGGCATCTAGTTATCTCAACCAAATGCCTATTCTTCCTCTCTAGAACATCATTTTGTGCCTCTTTATGCCAATGTCCTGTAAGTACTTTGTGAAGTCCTTGGAGAAATAATCTACCCATCCATCTCACCTCGATGTCTTGATGTCTGTACCACATTCTTTCTCAATAAGGGACCTAAACTTTTGAATGCATGGAAACACTTCTGATTTTTTCTTGATAACATATAGCCATACATTTCTTTACTGGTCATCAACGAAAGTGAAAAAGTCTCTAGATCCTGCCAATGAAGCCTCTCTGCGAGGGCCCCATACATCTCAGTGTCTAAGCTCCAAAAGCTTAGAGGTTCTCTAATCACTCTTTGGAAATAGCTTCCTTGTGTCCTTACCCACCTGACAAGCATCACAATACTCATGTAGATATTGGCCTTCAAGATTTGGTAGTCCTTGCACAAAAATTGATTTTCACATGTGTTTTAACTTGGGAATATTGATATGTCCTATCCTATTGTGCCAAAGATCAATCTGTGTAATCCTTCTGTTTCCAATCATCACATAACATATGTTGTTGTGTGTAGGAGCAACATCTAGTGTGAACAATCTACCTTGCTTCCCTCCCTTAGAAATTACCTTGCTTCCTTGGTTCACCATGCATCCTTTTGCATCAAATATAGCCTGCATACCTCTCTCTACCATCTGTCCTACAAAGATAAGGTTCTTGGAAATAGATGGAACATGGAGCACATCTTTAAGAGTTTTAAAAGATTTACCTTCACCTAGCTTCACATCTCCCACATGTGTAATGGGAGGCTCAATGTTGTCTCTTGTCTCCACACAACTTTTTGAGCTTGGGACCTGCATATGAACATGTTGGAGCAAGTCTATGACAAGCATAAGTATTGGCATGAGGTTTAGATTGACTACATGGGAAAACATCCAATCCTAACCCAATACAAGAGATTTGGTGAGATCCTCTTCTTGACACACTAGCACCTTGATGGTCATTAGAACATCTTGAATGTAGAGGGGAAGCTCCACCTCTACCATGCAAGGGGTTTCCACACTTCCCAGTCCTGTTAAATATGCTTCAATTATGCCTAATGCTTGGCACATGTCAGTGTTATATTTCAGAGTGTCAAGAGTATCAAACGTAGGTTGGTCTCTACCCTCTTTTCTAAATTTCATTTGTCAAATGCATTCTAAGGCTTCTGCCTCTACTTCTTCTCGAATTCATTTTTCTTCTTCCTTACGTTTCTTTGTAGTGTTGAGTTGATTTAACATTTCCTCTGTGAGAGGTTCTTGATATGGTTTGACTTTGCATCCGCTCATGTAGCTTGGTATGATATCACCTTCTACAGTGGCTAATTGGACTAGTCGACTTGTTGATACTCTATTAATAATCACGGGTCCATAGCCACACTTCTCTAACTTCTATGCATGTTGCTTCAGGGTGTATACTAAGACTAAATCTCCCGCTTTCAAGCCTTTATCCTTCACATGGACATCAAAGTATGCCTTTTTCCTTTTCTTGGTTGCATATGTTGTTAGAGCTTCTCTTAATCTTGATTCACCTAATTGTTCACGATCAAAGAGTCTATATGAGAGTTCATGGCTTGTCCATTGATGTTCTTGTCCTACTTTCAGTGTGGGTATCAAGAAGTCTAATGGGAGCACTACATTTTGTCCAAATGCCATCTGAAAAGGCACGGCTTGGAGTACCATTTTATAGGAGACTCAATATGCCCAAACAACATGGTGTAGCTATCTGTCCAAATCAGAGCATTTGATATTCACAGATTTTGTCAATACATTACGTAGGATTTTATTTGTGCTTTTGGCTTTTTTGTTTGCTTATGGGTGATAGGGGGTAGACTTTTTATGTACCACCAAGAATTCTTGGAGAAGGTTTTCAATGACTTCGTTCAAAAAGTGCATGCCTTTATCACTTACTAAATCTATTGGTAACCTGTATCTCGTGAACACATTCTCGAATAAGAACTTAGCCATCATCTGAGCATGGTTCTTTGTTTTGGCATTCACTTCTACCCATTCGGCTAGATATTTTGTGGAAACAATAATGTATTCGGCATGTGAACTCTTAATTGGGGGATTAATAGGACCTACAAATTCTATTCCCCACTTAGAGAATGCACGTCCACCCATCATGGGTTTTAATGACATCTGATCTTTATGTATAGGATATTGAGTTCATTGACAAATATCACATATGTTCACGTAGGTATGTGCATCCATGTGAAGAGTTGGGCACCAAAGACCTGCAAATAGAATTGCTTTGATCACACGATCTGGTCCAAAATGTCCCCTTGCCACACCTTGGTGAGCCATTTCCAAGATTTTGAGATATTCACTCCATGGACACATATTCTTAGGTATCCATCTCTTCCACAAAGTTGTATAAATGAGTGCATATTCTAGTGCCTCTAGCCAATTTCATCTGTTGAGGGAATGTTTCCAATGTCATCTCTTGAGGGAATTTTTTTGTCCTCAAGAAGTTTACCAAAGATTCTCTCCAATCTGGCACTAAAGACACATGGTATAGAGTGGCATGTTCCACTAGTGGTGTACTAGAACATATTGGGCATTCCTTGCACATCCTATGGACACTACTTCCATTGTTCACCAATATACACCTAATCTTCACAGAGTTTGTAGGGTTCGATGTCTGGAGTGATGTTGCTGCAGTGCACCCACATGTGCTATTTACAACCATTTTGCATGCTCATCTTCATCCACAGAGAAAGCTAGTATGCCTTGATCGATGTGCTTATACACATTGCTTGCTAGTATGTGGTATTTTTGAGATCTCACTAGTTCTTTATCTTTGGTTCTGAGAACAGGATGTTTAGGTCCCAAGGTGAGAATAGGCACTATAGTTTTAGCTCAGTCAGGCACTACTTCTGGATTGAATAAGTAAGCATCAGGAAGGTCATCTGACACTCCTTGAGGAGTATCTCTTGAAGTTAGTCGAGAAAGGTGATCTGCCCTAAGGTGTGTCCTACCTTTCCTAACCACAATCTCAAAGTCATATTCCAATAATAAGAGTAACCATATTCATAATTGGCCAGTATTGCATGGTTTGCTCACTAGATATAATAGCGCTTGATGGTCTACAAAAAATTTAAACTTATTTGCAAGCAAATAATGTCTAAACTTCTTAACTGCATATACCATACCTAATCCTTGTATTTTATTAGTGGTGTAGTTTCGTTCAGCTGCATTAAATTATCTATTGGCATAAGTGATGGGGGAAGTATCTCAACCCCTAAGCAACGATGAAACGCGAATGACCTCCACAGGTATCCTTCTTTGACCTCTGCACACCAAAAATGCTCTTACTCAGAGCTTATGCAGAGAACTCCAGTGAGCTTTTGTAGACCTGTAGTAGACACCAAGGGCTTTCCAACAAAACAAATTTCACTTGAAATGGATGCTTACACAAAGAGAAACAATGTCTACAACATGAGCTAGTTGAATGCTCACAACTGCTAGTCAAGCAGAGACCTCACTTCACTCCAGCAAACTTTTCTCAGAGATTATACAGAGAATGAATCTCAAACTTGAGTCAACTTTAGACCACTTTACTAGCTACCCAATGACACCAAAATCATAGCAAATGGATACATAGAGAAGGCGAACCAGCCCTTACAACAGAGAGCAAAATATTTCCAACAGAGCCTACACAAAGAGAGAGATATCAATCACACAACTTCACTAAAATGAATGTTGCTCCCAGCTTACTCAGAGAATGCTCCAGAGAATTGGTAAGCATAAACTAGACTCTTATAGCTATCCAATGCGACAAGAATTACATCAAATGGATACCATATGAGGGAGAACCAATGCTAACAACTCAGGGGTAGAGAGTTGCAACACTGCCTGCGCACACACATAGATATGCCTACTAAAAGAAAACAAACAAGCAAGCAAGGGGGTTGCTTAAGCAAGGGGCTTGCTTATCACAACTCCAGCACTTAGTGCTCACTTTACATGAGCTAAAACTCCAAGAAGATGGCCCAAAAGAAATCGGGATACATGCTCCTTTTATAGTGAGAGGTGTGCCCCTAAAATCTAGGAACTACCTTTCCAAATCAGCCTCCTAACTTGGAGGAATTAGTTGAGATGACTTGGGGAGTGGTTGAGTGACTTTTCTTGATGGAATCTTGTGGCTTTTGGCTTCCTTTGATTGCTCCACATGTCCATAAAAGATTCCCCACGAATTTTTAGCTTGGAGCTTGACTTTTAACACTCCCCCTCAAGCTTCAATTCTTCATCCTCATCCAAGCTCCTTCATGTTGATGCATTGCTTGAATTTTGAAATCTTCATCCCATCCAAAGCCTTTGTAAACATGTCCGCAACTTGGTCCTTGGTACCAATATGATGTACTGAAACTTCCTTGGATATCACCTTTTCCCTTATGAAGTGATAGTGCACTTCAATATGCTTGGTTCTAGCATGATAGACAGGGTTCGATGCTAGATGAATGCTACTCATGTTGTCACAAAAAATTGGATATGTGTCAACCCGCAAATTAAGCTCCATAAATAACTTCTTAATCCACATTAGCTCACATGTGACTTGAGCCAAAGCTCTATACTAAGCCTTGGTGGAAGATAATGCCACCGTGGGTTGCTTCTTTGAAATCCATGAGATGATCTTGCTACCTAGCATGACTAGGTAACCACTTGTACTCCTTCTATCTTCCTTCGAACCGACCCAATCGGCATCGGAATAAGCTTTGACTTGCATATCATCATCAAATGAGTAGAACAATCCTTCATTTATAGTGGCTTTGAGATATCGCAACATTCTTCTTGCAGCTTGCAAGTGTGTAGTCCTTGGACTATGCATAAATTGTGATAACACTCCAACTCCATATGCTATGTCGGGCCTGGTTATTGTGGCATAATTGAAAGAGCCTACAATAGATCGATACAAAGTTACATCCTCTAATGGCTCTCCATCAATGGAGCTTAGCTTTACATTAACTTCCATGGGATTTGAAATAGGCTTGCAATGTAGCATCCCAAACCTCTCAAGTAGGTCTAGAATATACTTCCTTTGTATGAGCATAATACCTTCTTCTTTGTATACAACTTCAATGCCAAGAAAATACCTAAGATCTCCAAGATCAGAGATCCTAAACTCCTTTCCAAGCTTTGCCTTGATCTCCTCAATGCCCTTTGTATCATTATCTGTAATGATAAGATCATCTACATACACACACATGTAGACCACAAGTTCTCCTCTTTGTTTGATGAAGAGAGATGGATCCGCCTTGCATTGATTGTAACCACATTTGATCAAATAGTCCACCAATCTTTGGTTCCAAGCCCTTGGAGCTTGCTTTAGGCCATAAAGTGCCTTCTTCAACCTACAAACATGATGTGGAAACTCTTTATGAACAAAACCTAGTGGTTGCTCCATGTATACCTCTTCTTCCAAGTCTCCATTGAGAAAGGCATTCTTGATATCCAATTGGAAGAGCTTCCATCCTTTGCTAGCAGCCATTGCAATGAGTGTCCTAATGGTGCTCATCTTTGCCACGGGGCTGAATGTCTCTTCAAAGTCCACTCCATAGGTTTGTGCAAAACCCTTGGCCACCAATCTTGCTTTGAACCTAGAAATAGATCCATCTGAATTCCTCTTTACTTTATACACCCACTTATTACCTATTACCTTCATGTTCTCCTTCTTGGGCACTAGAGTCCATGTTTGATTTTCCTCAAGTGCGTCGATCTCTTCTTGCATTGCCTCTTTCCATTCGGTGTACCTGCTTGCATCTTCATAGCAATCAGGCTCATGATCTTCTACTACTTTGTTCATATATGCATAATGTGTTGCCATGTATGAATCATAAGTAAACCTTTGAGTTGGATACTTAACTCTAGAAGACTTCCTTTCTTCACCTTTTGGAGGAATAAACCTCCTTTGCCTTGGGAACTTGATCTCTTTCTTTGACGTGGCTTCTTTCTCCATCATGTGTCCTTCATCATCTTCAACTTCATTACCTTCTTCATCCAACTCCACCAATGTTGCTTTGCCTTTGTTGATTGATTGTGCTTCATAACTTGATGAAGATCTCCCCCTCCATGGTGAGTTCATGCTTGAACTATCTTCATTGATGGAACACCTTGGGCCGCTTAGCTCTAGGTCGATTTGTTCTTCATCATGTCCATGCTTTTCTTCTTCATAGTCTTGCATACAATCATACTTCTTATACCAAGGGAGTAGCTCATCAAATGCTACATCCCTTGATATCCTCAAGTCCTTTGTGTTTGGGTTGAAGCACCTGTAACCTTTATGATCATTTGAATATCCTAGAAACACACACTTTTCTACCTTTGGTTGTAGCTTGTGCCTCAATTCACTTGGCACATGTACATAACAAGTACATCCAAATATCTTCAAGTGGGAAAGATCAGGTTTCTTACCATAATAGGCTTGATATGGTGTCAAGCCATGGATCCCTGAGGTAGGAGCCCTATTCATTAGATACACGGCGGTATTTGCTGCATCACTCCAAAACATGTTAGGTACATTCATCTCATTAAGCATTGCTCTAGCGATCTCGGCAATGTATCTATTCTTTCTCTCTGCTACTCCATTTTGTTGGGGTGTGTACCTGCATGTTACTTGCCTCTTGATGCCTTGATCCATTAAAAAATCAGAAAACTCATTTGAGAAATATTCTCCCCCTCCATCGGACCTTAGCTTCTTGATATATGTACCTGTTTCCTTCTCTACCATTGCCTTGAATGCTTTGAAACATGTAAACACATCTGATTTGTTTTTGATGAAATAAACCCAAACCATCCTTGTGCAATCATCTATAAAAGTGACAAAGTACTTGTTACCTCCAATGGATTGCTCTTTCGTCGGCCCCCACACATCTGTATGTATCAACTCGAATGGATGTTGGCTTATGTAGCCACTCTTCTTGAATGGAAGTCTCGCTTGCTTCCCTAGTTGACAAGATTCACATAAATGCTTCATACCTTGTCCTTGGAAGTTGGGAAGACCTTCAACCAGCCTCTTGAATTGCATTTCCTTCATTCTTTGTATGTTGATGTGACCTATCCTCTTGTGCCACAAGTCCAACTCCGAAATCCTCTTGTTTCCATATGTGAAGTAGACATGTTGAGTAGAATGAGAATTTACCTCCAAAGTGAAGAGTCTCCCTTGCTTCTTTCCTCTTGCTATGACCTTGTAACCTTGCTTAGGGTTCTCCACAAAGCATCCACCTTTGTTGAACCTTACTTGATAGCCTCTTTCAACCATTTGCCCAACGGACACCAAGTTCTTTGTGATGGTAGGTACATGCAAGACATCCTTGAGACATCTTCCTTCCTCCTTGTCATCCAAAGCTACATCTCCAACATGGGAGATCTCATGGGCTGTATCATCACCTGTTTCTACATGTCCTTTACCTTTGGGAACATGTAGATTAGTAAACCAAGAAGCATTGCAACTCATATGGTTGCTACATCCACTATCAATATACCAAGTGTTATTTACTTTGCTTGAATTCCCATTCATGTGCATCATCAAGAGATTGTCATTTTCTGAACTTGTAGAAGCATAATTACCTTGGCCTTTGTATGAAGAACCTTGATTATAGTTCCTTTGGTTTCCTCCTTGGTAGCAATCTCTAGCATAGTGGCCAAACTTGCCACATATGTAACATCCTTCGCCATCTTGATTCCTGTTTTGTTGATGTCGTCCTCCTCTTCCTCTTGATCTTCCTCTCCCTCTTTGTGATGAGGTGCCTTGGTCATGTCCTTGATTTCTTGAGTGGCCTTGCCTTCCTCCAAACCTTCCTTTGCCCCTTCCTTGTCCTTGTCTTCCTTTGCCCCTTTGATTACCTGCATAGAAAACTTGTGCATCTTTGCTTTTAGTTGAACTTCCACCTATGTTCATTTCTTCGGTGACCATGAGAGCAACCAATTGCTCAAAATCGGGAAGATTATCCCTTACATAAACTGAAGTGGTAAAGGGTTTCCACTTCTCATCATCTCTCAAACCATTGAGAGTATAAGCCACAAGATCGTCATCGTCTACGTGGCTTCCAATGGATCCCAATGCATCTGATAACTCCTTGACCTTAAGTATGTAGTCATTTATGCTACTCCCTGAGCTCTTCCTAAGGTTGTTGAGCTCATTCTTGAGTTGGATCTTCCTTGCTTTGGTGCTTGTTGAATAAAGCCTTTCAAGTGTCTCCCATACCTTCATGCTTGAATCCAGGTCTTGGATATGGCCGATCATGCTATTGCTAATGTGTTGGGAAAGAATAAAGATAACCCTCTTGTCTCTTTCATTCCATTCCCTAAAGGCCCTTCTCTAGTCATTGGTTGGATTCTCATCCAACCTAGGTCTTGGTTCACTTCCACTAATCAACCCCCAAAGGCCCTTGCCCATAAGATAGTTGGAGACCCTAAATCTCCATGGTTGATAGTTACCTTTGTCTAGCTTTTCAATTTGAGTGTTGAAGTCTCCCATATCTAGTCTTTGATACTTGACCTAGCCCTTGGCTAATGCTCCAATGTGTGTAAAATGAAAATGAGGCTCTGAGGTTACCTCAATCCAAAGCTTTCCTTAGATGGACACCTTGTGCTCTTGCAAATTTGAGTAGAATAGCTCCCCCTTGATGTCAGCTACCTCCAAGAAGCTTTTGTTGATGCAACTCTTCAAACACCAACTCCAAGAGGTCTTCTTGCTTGTATGTGATACCTCCAAGATGCCCAAATGCTCTGATACCACTGATGGGGGAAGTATCTCAACCCCTAAGCAACGATGAAGCGCGAATGACCTCCACAGGTATCCTTCTTTGACCTCTGCACACCAAAAATGCTCTTACTCAGAGCTTGTGCAGAGAACTCCAGTGAGCTTTTGTAGACCTGTAGTCGACACCAAGGGCTTTCCAGCAAAACAAATTTCACTTGAAATGGATGCTTACACAAAGAGAAACAATGTCTACAACATGAGCTAGTTGAATGCTCACAACTGCTAGTCAAGCAGAGACCTCACTTCACTCCAGCGAACTTTTCTCAGAGATTAGACAGAGAATGAATCTCAAACTTGAGTCAACTTTAGAGCACTCTAATAGCTACCCAATGACACCAAAATCATAGCAAATGGATACATAGAGAAGGAGAACCAGCCCTTACAACAGAGAGCAAAATATTTCCAACAGAGCCTACACAAAGAGAGAGATATCAATCACACAACTTCACTAAAATGAATGTTGCTCCCAGCTTACTCAGAGAATGCTCCAGAGAATTGGTAAGCATAAACTAGACTCTTATAGCTATCCAATGAGACAAGAAGTACATCAAATGGATACCATATGAGGGAGAACCAATGCTAACAACTCAGGGGTAGAGAGTTGCAACACTGCCTGCGCACACACATAGATATGCCTACTAAAAGAAAACAAACAAGCAAGCAAGGGGGTTGCTTAAGCAAGGGGCTTGCTTATCACAACTCCAGCACTTAGTGCTCACTTTACATGAGCTAAAACTCCAAGAAGATGGCCCAAAAGAAATCGGGATACATGCTCCTTTTATAGTGAGAGGTGTGCCCCTAAAATCTAGGAACTACCTTTCCAAATCAGCCTCCTAACTTGGAGGAATTAGTTGAGATGACTTGGGGAGTGGTTGAGTGACTTTTCTTGATGGAATTTTGTGGCTTTTGGCTTCCTTTGATTGCTCCACATGTCCATAAAAGATTCCCCACGAATTTTTAGCTTGAAGCTTGACTTTTAACAATAAGCAATGGGGAGATCCATGTTACCTTCACCAGTAGGTTGTGCTAGTACATACCCAATTTCATAATTAGATGTGTCCACATGAACATGAAACGGCTTGTTCCAATCTGGTGCGGTCAAGATTGGTGTTGAACATAATCGTCATTTAAGATCACTAAAGGAGTTTTCACATTCATCCATCCACTCAAAGTTAGTCTGAAGGGAGAATAAAGGCTTTGCTATGATCACATACATATGAATGAAATGTTGATAATACCCGCAATGCCCCATGACAACTTGTGCTTCCTTAACATTCTTTGGCCTAGCTAACTCTACAATAGCTATAACTTTCTCCTCATCCATGGATATCCCATTCTTTGACACTATGTGTCTTAGAATCTTGCCTTGGCTAACCATGGAAACACACTTTTTTGGGTTTAGGCAGACCTAATATTCTCTACATTTTTCAAATACTTGTTTGAGCTCAGGTATATGTGTTTGTTGAATTTTGGAATGAGTGCATAGGCCATCAACATAGAATTCCAAGTTTTATGCAATAATTCTTTAAATACATGACACGTCTACCTTTGGAAGGTAGCTTACGCATTGGTGAGCCCAAATGGCATTATTCAAAAGAAAATATGCCCCACTCTATGGCAAAAGCTGTCTTATGCTGATCCCTTGGGGAAATGGCCACTTGATTGTAGCCAAAGAACCCATCAAGGAAGTTGTATACTTCCTTGCCCGCTACCCTTTCCAATAGGTGCTCAGTGATAGGAAGTGGATGACTATCTGTATTGGTGGCTGTGATAACCTTCTTTAGGTTAATGCATACACATAAATTGCCATTCTTATTGGGCACCACTACAATGGGTGACACCCATTGAGTGTGCTCAATCTCATAGATAAGTCTGGCTTCTACCAAACAATCTATTTCTTCCTTAATCTTGCCTACATAATTTTCATTATATGTGTCTGGCTTCTAATTAGAGGGTTTGGCTTCTAAGGTCATGGGGATAGTATGTGAGCATATGTCAGGCTTTACTCCTTTCAAGTCCTTATAACTCCATGTGAACATGTCTCTATATTCTTTTAGCAAGGCTATCAACTCTTCCTGCTCGTCCTGTAAGCTGACGGACTGTATTTTCATAATTCCTATATTTTCCTATCCTGCACGACATGACAGTGACTCTCCGGTGATGACGAGCGAAATCGCCAGACTGTCTGTCTGGGTGATTGCGGTCATTGGGACGCTATGGTGTATGATTCGTGAAATCCTGAATAAAGTTAACTCTTACTTTGTTTAATTGCATTGATTTGTGATTAACTCAGTATTGTTAAGTGGCCGATAATAAGTCTATGCAACGGTGTTGAATAACTCCTGCGTTGAGTATTGTGAAAAGTCTAACCAGAATTTTGCAGGAAGTTGTATAAGGATTCGATATTGAACATTAATGTACAGCTGATTGGATAAGTTAATTAGGAAAAGTAAGTTACAGGGCTTCTGATTTATCAAACCCCTACCACTCCCAAGAAGCCAAAAGAACTTAAAAGTGCCTGTGACGGAAACACACTTTTAACATTGCCACCATCTGTGGGAAGGTGGCATAGACGATGAATAATCACTAAGGTGGAGTAGTACGCACATGGTGCAGAGGTGATATATGCAGGTTACTCGGTCTGATGAGTCTTATCCGAAGTACAGGAGAGACCAGCATCCATGGACGGTACTAAATTTTTTAGGGACAGCCCCAGGCGGCAGAAGTATAGACCAATTAAGCCTAGTTGTCAAAGGAGCGGAGCCCGTTAGCAGTGATTCCGGTAGAATTCTGGTGACACATGAGGAATTTTCGGTAGATTCGGGTGTAATTTTGGTGCAGTCTGTAGAAGGTACAGTAACTTCGGGGTGTATGGGGACGTAGTGCGTAGTTGACCCAACACCGTCTCGTCAGGATTCAAAGTTTTTCGAGGATAAAGTTATGTTACCCAGAGGGATCATTGCCGGTGAAAGAATACCCTGTTTTGGGGACAGTTCGACAAATTCCGGTGATAGTTCGGTCCCAGTTGCAGGGAATTTACAGTTTTTCGGTGATTGTGTGATACTCCCTGGTGAATCTTCATTTCGGACACCACTGTTCGGGGCAAATTTTCCTACCTGGGATATTAAGGCTGAGGATAGGCTCTTCGACTTGGAGATCCGTAAGAGATTGAACGCTATTTTCAAGCCGGAAGGTGAGTAGTCTGACCACACAGATTTCGAAGGACCAGAAACACCTCCTAAGAACTCAGGAGATAGCAACGGTACCACTAATAGCACCATGAGTGGACAACAACAGCAGCAGCAGCAACAACAGCAGCAATAGCAACAACCACTCCCACTTCGACCTGTTCCAACAGGGGTGACGTACACAAAGTTCGGTGGATTTCTAGGTGATGACCCTGATGCACATGTGCGTACCTTTGAGATAAGTTATGGCGTACTGAACCATCCAATCCATCCGATGTACAAGGCCATCGTATTCCAGCCAACATTAGTCAATGAAGCAGCGAGGTGGTTAACAGAGTATGATATCAACCATTTCGTTACCTATGAGGTGGTAAGGGATGCGTTTTTGCAGAGGTTCTGGCTGAAGAAGAACCCTGCCGAAATTTTCGATTACTTGCGGAACAATAGACAGAAGCTGCACCAGACTGTTCAGGAATATGCCACATTATTTAGAACTCATTTAAGACAATTGCCTCCGGCACATGCTAATTTACCGGATGATATATAACCCAGTGGTTCATTAATGGTTTGACCCCACAGCTAAGACAAATCATGATCATCCGCTGTGTGGGTGCTATGACACTGGATGCTCTTATCGTGATGGCCTTGCAACTAGAGCATAAAGTTGGAGGATTCACTGAAGACTTGGAGTGGCTGAAGGCCAGTAAAAACGTTACAGATGATCCGGCTAAACAGATGTTTTGCACCAAGTGCAAAAATCCAGGGCACACCAGTGCTACCTGCACCCTTAATCAGATATATTGTGCCATCTACAATACCACCGGACACTCAACCGAAAATTGTGCGTATAATGCCAAAGTGTAGGGACGAGCAACTGTAAAGGCCATCATACAAGAACCAGGTCAGCCAGCAACCCACTATGTGCCACCGCATATGCGAAACAATCAGCCGCAAGGATACAGAAATTACCGAGGATAGCGGGATACTAAGTTCAATGCAAATCGATGGCAGGCAGGTACATCAACAGAAGATACTTCTCTACCACCACCTCGATGTCACTTTTGCGGTGAGATTGGCCACATCCGGAGATTTTGCAAGGATGCAGCAGAATATGACAAAAGGAAGAAGGAACATCAAAACCCGATGACCAACATGGTCTATATCTCACAAGTGGAATCACAAGCAGTAGTGCTCCAGACAAGATCAGGTAAACAGCTGCAGCCAGCCGCTGAGGTGTTCGAACTTGGTATCTGTGAGCAGTAGTGTATGTATACAACGGCTAGCTAATGGACTGTTAAAGAGCCAACGGTGTTTCCCGATCCAATTCCGGTGACCCAGGTTCCCTTGCCAAAGGCGTGGCCAAATGAACAAAACACTGATCCAGTAACAGTAGCATCATCATCAGACTCGGTGAAGAGTACGATGCAAATCGATCAAGTATGGGAGATTCTCACTAAGGCTTCAATTACACTCCCCTTGGGACAGTTACTTGCATTAGTGCCAGGAGTTCGGCAGCAATTCCAGCAACAGCTCAGTCCTGGGTCTTCCTGTACTCCGGCGATGGCAACAATACAACCGGAAGCTGATCCTACGGTGGATCATTCAGTCCCCTTAATCACGGTATGGCATAAAAATCACAAGATTACTCAAGTGCTAATTGATGGTGGTTCGGGTGTGAATATAGCAATTGCAGCTCTCTGCAAGAAATTGGGGTAGACCCAAATCGAGCCTGTCCAGTTCTTTGTCAGAATGGCAGACCAATCCCGAGTCCATCCGGTGGGATTAGTACGGAATATCCCGATTACTTTGCAGGGTACCACGTTCAAAATGACTTTTGAGGTCTTAGAACTACAAGAATCCAGCCTCGACTATAATTTTCTTCTCGGTCGACCCTGGTTGAAACAGGCCAAAGTTATACAGGATTGGTCAGCTCAGGAATTGGCTTTCAAAGTTAATCACCGTAAATATGTTGTCAAACTGGATGCCATTCAGCCCTGTGAGCTTCATGCCAGACCCTATGTAGCAGAGCCGGTCCACATGTTGGATGGCTTGTCTGACGATGAAGAAGAGGTGTTTCTGAAGAACAATAAAGATTTGATTTCCTTAGGTACTATAGATCTTCAAGCTGTAGCAGACAATTGGAGTCCGGCAGCTTGTACGGTTGTTCCCGTGACCGGAGATGCAGATGCAGATGATAGTGTCGCTATGGATGGAGCCACTCTACATCAACTTTTAGAATCAGCTGATGACTTGGGGAAACCTCGTCAATCGTATGTCCCGGAAGACCAGTTAGTAACCTATAATTTGGGTGATGAAGTTAACCCGCGACCTGTTAAGATTAAGGCGGGACTGTCCGAGGCATTTCAAGATGACTTGATCCGACTCCTGCATGAGTTTTCTGATGTTTTTGCTTGGTACTATCGCGATATGAAAGGTCTTGATCCGCGGATCTATCAACATCGGGTCGTGCTCAAACCTGAGGCAAAGCCAATTAAACAATCTAGTTATCGAATGAATCCCAATTATGCAGCACACATCAAAGCAGAACTCGATCGGTTATTGAAGGTGGGATTCATTGTACCAATCGAGCACGCTAAATGGATATCTCTGATTGTGATTGTTCCGAAGAAAAATAAACAGCTACGTATCTGTGTGGATTACTGGAAATTGAATGAGGCCACGGTACTTGATCCATTTCCTCTCCCCTTTCTCGAAACAATGCTAGACAGAGTGGCCGGACACGAGATGTACTCCTTTCTAGACGGCTACTGTGGTTATAACTAGGTTAGAATGGCTGAACAGGACATACCAAAAACAGCTTTTATTACGAACTAGGGTGTTTTTGCTTGTACGATCATGTGGTTTGGGTTAAGGAATGCTCCCAGCACATTTCAACATTGTATGCAAGAAATCTTTTCACCCTACCTGACTACTTTTATGCAAGTCTATTTAGATGACTTCTCCTTTTTTGGCAAGATTGCGGCGCACCTGTATCATTTACGGTGTTGAATACCGACTCTGCCTGAACCCAACAAAATCTGTTTTTGCGGTTTCTTGTGGTAAACTACTTGGACATATTATATATGCACAAGGTATCCAAGTCGATCCAGACAAAGTCGCAGCTGTGTTGGAAGCACTCGTCCCTACAACACCGAAAGAAGTTATGCGCTTCCTAGGTCAAATCCGGTGGCATGGCAGGCATCTACGATGGCTAGCCCATTTAGAAACACCACTCAATCGGCTAATGACTAGTACTCCATGACAATTTGAATGGACTCCGGAATGCCAAACTGCATTCGTTCGTCTAAAAGGATTATTGACGCAGGCTCCAATTTTGCAACCTCCTGATTGGGACCACCCATTCTATGTCTTTGTAGATGCATCGGATATAGCCATTGGCAGTGTTTTAATGCAGCAAACGGATAGATGGTTTCGGCCTGTCTATTATGCAAGTCGCCGTCTAGCTCCTACTGAAAGAAATTATTCATTGACCGAAAGAGAATGTCTCGGGTTGGGGTATTCTGTGAAGAAATTCCGGCATTATTTGCTCGGCCGAAAATTCACCTTTCACGTGGATCATGTTGCACTTGTATATCTGGTCCGACAGCAACATTTTGTTGGAGATAGATGTATGCGGAAGCACGCGAACAGCACAAGGAAGAAGAAGAAGCTTGGAGCACAAACACACAATAGTGAATGTATTACTAGAGAATGTACTAAGTAGCCCATTAGGGCAATAGCCATATATACAAGCCGGGGAAAAAAAATCTCCTAAAGAGGGAAAAAAGTGCCCCGGCAGTCCTAGTGTGTTCACACACATCACTACCTAAATATATCAAAAAATCCCCCTTGGGAGTGATGCGGTGAACAAGGAGCTAGCACTCATGTATAAGGAAGTGCCAAGCTATGTGGAAATAACTCCACAAAAGGAAGTAAGCCCAAAGCTTTGCGGAAAGCTTCAAACTTCTCCCTAGGCAGAGCCTTCGTGAAAAGGTCTGCAATGTTCTCCTGCGTGGGCACATATGCCAAGCTGATCTCCCCAGCAGAGAACCTCTCCCTGACATAGTGATAATGCACCTCAATGTGCTTAGTGCGAGCATGGAACACAGTGTTCCTCGCAACTGCCAATGTGCTCTAACTGTCAGTGAAGATGGTGGTGCAGAAGACTGGCCAACACCCAAATCAGCCATAAGGCGTCTGAGCCACACACACTCAACAGTCGCTGTGAAAGCTGCCCTATACTCAGCCTCACAACTGGAAGTGGCCACAGTAGGCTGCTTCTTGCTCAACCAAGATATACATGAGCTACCAAGCATGAAGCAAAAACCACTGGTGGACACACGAGTGTCATAGCAACCAGCCCAATCTGAGTCAAAAAAAGCATGCAAATCTGGCGGTAGTGATCCCCCCTTGGGATAAAACAACCCAAGTATCCGAGTACCACTCAAGTAGCGAAAGATGCGCTTAACCGCCTTCCAATGCGTGACTCCTAGGCAATGCATAAACCTGCTCATCTGTGAGACAGCAAACTGAATATCTGGTCGAGTAATGCATAAGTAAATCAAGCATCCAATAGCGTGCTGATAGAGAACAGCATCAAATGCATCTCCAGCATCATGAAGACTCAATCGTAAACCTGTCTCCATAGGAGTGGCAATAGGCTTACAGTCTTCAAGGCCAAAACGCTGCAATAATGTGTCAATATATTTTGTTTGACACAAAGCCATTCCACCATCAACTTGCATAAACTGAATGCCTAAATAGTGATGCAAATGCCCCAAATCAGACATCTCAAATGAGGCATGCAAATCAGCCTTAAAATCAGCAATATGCTTCTCAATAGGACCAGTGAGCAACATGTCATCAACATAGACAACAATGATCAGAAGCACATCATTAGCACGCTTAACATATAAGGTGCTTTCAGTTGGACTGTTCTCAAAACCATGTGCAATCAGATAGGCATGTATCTTCTCATACCAAGCACGTGGTGCTTGCTTTAACCCATATAACACCTTCTTTAACCTGCACACCTAGTTTTCATGCCCTTTCTGCACAAAGCCACGGGGCTGAAAAACATACACTTCTTCATGCAAGTCACCATTCAGAAATGCTGTTTTAATGTCCAACTGATGTACATTCCAACCATGATGGGCTGCAAGTGCACAAATGCTCCGAATAGTTGTCATACGGCATGTAGGTGCAAAGGTCTCATCAAAATCAATGCCTCTTTCCTACGCATAACCCTTTGCAACAAGCCTAGCCTTATACCTGTCAACTGTACCATCAGGTTTACGCTTCAGCTTGTATACCCACTTAGTGCCAATGGCCTTCTTGCCAAGAGGCAAGTCACATAAAGACCATGTACCATTCTTCATTATAGCATCATATTCAGATTGCATAGAAGCCATCCAATTTTCTGAATTTTGTGCTTCATCAAAAGAAACAGGCTCATTCTCATTACAGAGGCTAGACGCAGCCATAACATAGCAATTTGATGCAAAGGAGGCACTATGAGAGCCTGAACGAGTACCATATGACAAAGGTGCATCTAATTTGTTGTCAAGCAAAGTCTACACCAGCCATTTTGGCATAGTTTTTGCCTGCTCAATATCAGCTCTCATCAACAAGTGCATCATGTAAATCTGCATCAGAAATGGAATGATCTGCATCATCATATGAAACCTGCAAAGGCTGAGAAGTTGCCTCATTAGGACTAGCACTAGATTGTCCACCTGTAAAAAGAGGCATCAAAGTCTCATACATGTCTTTAGAGCTAACAGATGTCTCCTTAGTACATGAAAGCAATGGCTGAATAGCATCTTCCACAAAGACAACATCACGGCTAACTAGAATGCGTTTAGTCTGTGGATGATACAGACGATAGCCTTTACTTTCAGAACTGTACCCAACAAAAATACATTTTACTGCCTTATCATCCAATTTTCTGCGATGTTGTTCAGGCACTAGTGCATATGCCAAACAACCAAAAACCCGCAGATGAGCAAGAGATGGCTTGCGATCATGCCAAGCCTCATATGGAGTGATAGATTGTAGCGCTTTAGTGGGACACCTGTTAAGTACATATGATGCACACATGATAACCTCAAGCCAGAAACTATGTGGTAAAGCCTGACTCTTGACCATACACCTCGCCATCTCCATGAGTGACCTATTCTTCCGTTCAGCAACTCCAATTTGTTGAGGTGTATACGGCACTGTACACTGGTGTTTTATCCCACGTTCAGCCAAAAATGCATTAAAATCAGAAGACATATATTCCCCCCCTCGATCAGAACGGAGGGTGCCCATTTTACATGCTGACAGATTTTCAGCCAAAACCAAAAACTGTTTGAAGCACAAAAACACTTCGGACTTTGCCTTCAATGGATATACCCATGCATGCCTGGAAAAATCATCAATGAAAGTCACGAAGTAAAGATAGTTTCCAAAAGAAGGTGTCTGCATAGGACCATAGACATCACTATGTACAAGCTGCAATTTTTGCGTAGCCCGAACTGATCGATCTTTTGGAAAGGAGGAACGCTGCATTTTGCCCAAAATATAGCCTTAACATACATGTTTTCGAGGTGCCTCAAGCTTGGGCAAAGAAGACACCATATCAGATTTCTGCAGGCGTAGCAAACTAGCAAAATTCAGATGACCAAAGCGTGCATGCCAAAGCATTGCATCTGAGATAGCCTGAGAATCATTAACTGCACATGCCGAATCATTCACAGATCTTTCATAGTCTATGAGCTTATATAGCCCACGACATAAAATGCCAGAAGCAATAATAACATCACCATTTGATAGATCATGAACTGTACATCTGTCATCAACAAATTTCACAACCAAGCCAATCTTGGCTAATGCAGAAACTGATAACAGATTCTTCTTGGTCCCTGGCACAAATAAAGCATCTGACAAGGTGAAAGAACTACCATCAGCAGTAGTCAGAATGATCTTACCAACTCCCATAACATGATAAGAGGAGTTGTTGGCGCATGTGACAGTATTCCCTGTAGGGGCAGGCTCGAGTGAAGAGAAGAAACTGCGCTGCGAGGTAATATGTTTGGTCACCCCATTGTCAAAGTACCAAACATCTGAGTCCACTGTAGACATGCACTGCTCATGAGAAGATGGGTCAAAACTGCAAACAGTAGTAAACGCCCATTCTTCTTCTTGCACAAGATTTGCAGATTCTGTTTTTGGTGTAGAGGCCTCTGCAACAACCATTCCAGCCTCTTTCTTCTTTGCCTCTTTTGCAGCCAGTTTTGGACAGTTCTTTATGATATGATCATTCCCTTTACAGTACTTGCAAAACAATTTCTGCTTTTCTGATTTCTTCTCATCTTTATCCTGGTCCTTCGAATGTGCAGCATTTGCAGGTTTCTGCTTACTAGTAGAAGAGCTCCATTTTCCTTTTCCCTTCTGACTAGCCAGGAAAGCTTGATCTGCAAGACGCATAATGGACCAGTTCTGCGTGGACTGATCTTCCTGCAAAAGAACAGAGACTAACTCCTCAAATGATAAGGCATTCGGATTGCCTTTCATCATCAACCGAAGCGTAGAAGCAAAACTCTGATATGAATCAGGAAGATCATTCAGAACGGTCTGCACAAGTGAGCTATCTTGTATAACCTCATCATCAGAAATCAACTATTCCTTCAAATCTTTGATCTTTGTTAGGAAACTGTCCATAGAATCACCTTCATTCATGTGCTCACTCTCCAACTATTTTCGGAGGTAAGCAACACGAGCCTCATTCCTAGCTTGGTACAATGTGGTTAGTGTATCCCAAGCATCTCTAGCTGTTCTGCAAGAGCGAATATGAGGAATAATGGCACGTTTGACAGACAAGGCTATCAATGCATGTGCCTGGGCATCTCTGCCATCCCAATGAATTTTCTCTGCAGTAGGTGCAACAAAAACAGCAGCACGAACAAGAATCTGCGGAATATCATCTTCGACACCATCTTCATCAGCTCCAACACCTGTATTTGCAGTACCTGTAGTTGCAGGTGTAACAGGACGTCTTTCAACACCCTGCACAATGTTCCACAGTCCTTTTGCAACCAATACATGTCACATCATATAAGCCCATAATGGGTAGTTGGTACCATCCAACTTATCCTCAACAACCAACATACGGAATACATCACTGCTTTCAGCCATGGCCGGTGACTAAAATACCTTGATGCAGAAAATCGACTGTATCTCAAAAAGTTGAACAAAATTGCCCAGACGAGTTCTAATAGACTTGTAGCAGACTCCGAAACTAGCAAACAGAAACTGGTATATACCTTTGGCACAAAAAGATGAAATAGCCTGCACAAGCGCTGCGATAGTGCGTTTGGAGGCCGAAAGGAGCTCAGATCGAAGCTGTTTTGATCTCGGAAACACGCTGAGTATGCTCACCAAAATTCGTGCAATTCTGAGACTGCAAACGGAGGAGTGTCGACGGCGCCCTAGATGAAGCGACGACCTGCTCTGATACCAATTGTTGGAGATAGATGTCTGCAGAAGCACGCGAACAGCACAAGCAAGAAGAAGAAGCTTGGAGCACAAACACACAATAGTGAATGTATTACTAGAGAATGTACAAAGATAAGTAGCCCATTAGGGAAATAGGCGTATATACAAGCCGGGGGAAAAAAACCTCCTAAAGAGGGAAAAAAGTACCCCGGTGGTCCTAGTGTGTTCACACACATCACTACCTAAATATATCAACACATTTAGGTGGTCTCTTCGCTCGTTGGGTTTTATTGCTACAGGAGTTCGACTATGAAGTGATTCATCGACCCGGTACAACAGATGCCTTAGCAGATTTTCTCTCTCGGTTGGATTCTCGGTTGAAAATTTTGCAAAGTGGGCTTTGGTGGCCAACCATGTATAAAGAAGTGACTCAGTTTGTGTAGTAGTGTGACACTTGTCAACGGTCTGGACAGCCATTACAGCACCACTTCTTTCCTCTGCAACCTGTATTACCTTTGGAACCCTTTCAAAAGTGGGTTCTTGATTTTATTGGGCCAATAACACCACCAGCAACCCTTAGCAACAATCGATATATACTGACTTGTACAAATTACGCTATCGAGTGGGCAGAAGCTTGGGCCTTACAGTCCGCCACAACTGTTTCGGTGGCAAAATGCCTGATGAAGGACGCTTTTCCGTGTTATGGATTACCTCTAGAACTTGAGACAGATCAACGAACACACTTTGCTAACAATTTAATGTGCATACTAACGCATACTTTTCAAATTCTGCATAAATTCAGGTCACCATATTATCCCCGTGCTAATGGTTTAGCTGAAAGTACCAACAAGATGCTCTTGAGTATGCTCCGCAAATTGATCGTGGAATCTCTAGAAAGATGGGATCAGTTACTACCCGCAGTGTTATGGGCATATCGGACTACATACAAAGTTGCAACCGGAATGACCCCTTTCAAGCTTGCTTATGGGTTAGAAGCAATCGTGCCGATGGAGACTATAGTACCAAGTCTACACGTGGCTATAACTCAGAAGCTGTTACCCGAAGACTCTTTGTCATTTCAGTTGGATACAGTCAGAGCCTTGGATGAACATCGTTGGGAAAGCTTCCTAACTCTTCAAGAAGTTCAGTTGCGGCAAGCTCGGACTCATGATCGTTTCCTCAAGACTCTAGTTTTTATGGTGGGCCAACTTGTGCTGTTTTATAATGCTAAATCAAATCATTCTGCCGGGAAATTTAAATTACCGTGGTTCGGTCCTTACCGGATTAGTGAGCAAGTGGAACCAACTACTTTTTGGTTGACTGCCTTGACCAGAGTTCCCCTTCCCAAAGTAATTAATGGTTCAAAGCTACGCCCATATCAGCAACAGCCTGATCATCGCTGAGGTGTTCTTCGTTTTTCTCACGTGTCACTTATTTTCTTTTTATTTCCATATTACAGTGAATATCAATTATAACTCTCCTCGTTTTGATATCTACTTATGATTAATCGCCGCCCTATGTTACTAATCCTGCACATGCATGCACGCTGTAATTATGGTGGTTATCATTTCAATATTGCGCGATGATTAAGGTTTTCGATCGCCTCACGTTGCCATGTGCCTACTTGATTGTATTCCTATCACTGTTAATCGTTATTGTGTTTGTGTGTTCTGTGCATTGTGTTTTCTGTATTCTGTGTGTTATTGAGCTTTCACGTGCGCCTCATGGAAGCACTAGCTAATTTTGCTACCTTCCCTGACGGACTCCCTGAGGACGTGAGTGAGTTCTTACGTATCTGTGGCCTGTTGAACTTCGCTGAATTGCCTTGGCATTCAGTGGAGTGTCAACCCTTTTATGCACAGATCATATCTGCCATAGCCGCCACATCTGCCACAGAGCAATGTTGGTCGATTACATGTTTACCGTCTCGTGTAGTAATCACGTTAGCGTCATTCGCTGAAGCATTTCGTCTGCCCATGGCAGGATTGGAGAATGGTCCTCTCCTTCCTATTTCCACCATGGTTGAATTATTCCCAAGGCACTCATCGAATGAGTACGCCATTTTGTGTCGCCCTGACCCTCAATGCACTGCATTACAATTCTTAGTTGCTATCCTTAATTTACAGAAACGTACGAGATTTCGCGTCCCTTTTATTCGATGATTGATATGGCTTCTCGTGAGCCTGTCAATTTTGCCTCTTTTTATTTCCGACGCATTCACCATGAATGCGTTACGATCATTAAACACGTTAATAAGGGTGATATTCTGCGTTCTCGCCTTCCCCATATCCTTACATGTCTTTTTCCGATACTCCAAGCCGCACAAACGCCTCCAACCGCTCCCATCCTATTCCATGAAGACTCTGTTCAAGTGCTCGATGACGAAGAGGATGAAGATCTTTTCCAACTCCTTCGCCGGAAATGCAGTCGCATAAGCCCGTCTGAAAGTCAAGTACAAGGTTCCACCGCAGCCAATGAAGAAGAGATCTTCCATGACCGCAACTTCGATCCACCTTGATTCTTGTGCTCACTCTTCTCCCATCCGGCAACAGGCTGAACAAGGCGCGTCCACTACTGATTCCGAAGAAAGCTCTTCTCGGGAGAATTCTCAGCAGCAGACCCACGAAGATGTGCAAGCCATTGTCGTCGACATTGTTAATGAAGTGATCGCTTTGGTGGATACGATAATTAACAGAACTGAAACCACAACGCAATAGACAACTGGAATTGTGCTGGTACCTATCATGCATTCTGATGCACCAATTATCCCAATTCAACCTATTGTCCCTGAAGCACCGGATTCCTCATCCTCTTCGCCTAATTATTCCCCACCATCCTCCCCTCACCTCTTATCAGCCTCTTCATCCCAACCACTTCCTCCTCCTCCTCTTTCGGTTCCCGTGTTTACTGAATTAGAGTCCATGGGTCGTATGCTAATCCAATTCTCACAGCAGTTACCGATGCAACTTAGAATGGTCACTGATAATATTCGTCAAGAATTGCAGCATAAAGTCGATATCTTAGAAGCAGATATTACTCCACTACAGGAAGAAGTCAATGTAGTTAAGGCAGAAAATCTGGCCTACACTTACAGATTCAACAGTTTCAAGATCAGCTAGCATAGAAAGATGCTTTGCTGTGTCAAAAGGATACAGAAATCAGCACGTTGAAGCAAGAAATCATTGATAAAACAGATGCAATGACTACCATAGGCAATGAACTGCATAGCACGCGGGAAGCATACAACATATTAGAAGAAGCCTCTCAGTCTCTGGCCGCCAATGTACTTAAAGCTAAAGCAGAGCTGCATAAAACTATGGTAACTCTGTTCAAGCGTGATCAAGAGTTACAGGAAGAGCTTGGCAGATATCTCCGTTTGAAGAACGAATTGGAAGGAGTGCAGAAGGAAAGAGAAGCCTGCTACAAAACCATGCAGTTCTAATATGAAGAACTGGAGAGAAGAGAAAAGCAGCTCGGTTATCAAGCAGAGCGTTTATCCAGAATAGATAAACAGGTTGAAGATATGAGATTGAGCCGTGATGCAGCTCTTGCAAATGATTTTTACTTGCAGGAGCCATTTTTGCAGACGTAGACAGAAATTTTGATGAGTCAAGTGATTGCAACAAGTTCTGTTCGCACTGACGCTCAGTTAGTAGAGCCAGAAACTTTAAAGTTAATGCTGGACTCTTTGAAACAGAAGATTTCGAGAACTTTTAAATTAGCTCGCACCATGTATATACAGGGCATAGTAGATGAGCCCTAAATTTTGTTTCCGTTGCGGGTTCAAGTCCACCGTGCGTACCAGTGTAAGCCGTCAGACTGTATTTTCATAATTCCTATATTTTCCTATCCCGCACGAACCGAAAGGTCATAGCAAAGTGTTATATCTTTTTATTAATCGATGAAAAGACATGGCAATGACTCTCCGGTGACGACGAGCGGAATCGCCAGACTGTCTGTCTGGGTGATTGCAGTCATTGGGATGCTATGGTGTATGATTCGTGAAATCCTAAATAAAGTTAACTCTTACTTTGTTTAATTGCATTGATTTGTGATTAACTCAGTAATGTTAAGTGGCCGATAATAAGTCTGTGCAACGGTGTTGAATAACTCCTGCGTTGAGTACTGTGAAAAGTCTAACCAAAATTTTGACAGTAAGTTGTATAAGGATTCGATATTGAACATTAACGTACTCCTGATTGGATAAGTTAATTGGGAAAATTAAGTTACAGGGCCTCTGATTTATCAGACCCCTACCACTCCCAAGAACCCGAAAGAACTTAAAAGTTCATGTGACGGAAACGTACTTTTAACAGTCCTCTGTCAAATCATGTCCTATGCATGTACATCATTCTTCGCCTTCTTCTATGGTCATGATGATTTTCTTCATTGTCTCTTTATTATCATAAGCCACTTGTATGAGTGCTTCTCAATTAGGAATTCTGATCATAACTTTTCTATCCTCTACCTCATACTTCTTAAAGTTTTTAGACACCTTGAATAAGGATTCTTCTTCTTCTAGTGGAAGTTCTCTCTTCTTTCTTTTCTTGTCTTCGTTCTTGGTGGTTACATGTGTCGCTAATCTCACATCTTTCGTAAGCTTTTCTTGTCCTCGAGGGTGAGCTTCTACTATGTGCAAGTACAATGGCAAGCACCAATGTGAGGGGATCCACCTCATAAATGTAAATTCGTGGAGACGTGAGGACTAGTATGATGACTAGGAGCAAGTGCATGAGTGAGAAGCACACTATCATGCACACACCTACACACACGTGCACACAAGGAGAGAACATAGAGAGGCACAATGCAGTGCTTTCTATTACTCAAGAAATTTCTTACAAAAGCTCTAATCTCTAACAAGCTAACCTCAAAAATGATCTCTTTAGGTGTTTTTATAGTTTTTGACTAGCTTTTGGCCTCTCCAAACCTGGTGTCTGGCTTAGTTAAAAATTAGGTTCCATGCCTTATTTGAGGGCTCAAATGGAGTCCAAAGATTATGAAAATTGATACATAGGTGCTTCTAATTCTCCTCAAGCTTGAGGACTCCTCCGATTGAACAAAATGAAGTTTAATCTACCAAAAAAGGTATTTACAATTTTGGAGTAGTGATGAAAATGATTGAAAATAAGTTATGAAAAAAATGATTCGGCCTCTTCTTGTCGGATTGTGTTTGACTGCTCTAGCTCCTCATTGCTTTCCAAGCAACACCTATTCAGCTCTTAAGACTTGTTTGAACTTAGCCACATGTTCATAAGGATCTCCTTTAGATCATGGTGGTGAAAAAATCAATTCACCCTTGCAAGTGTATGTATGCCTACCCTACTCTGTTACCAAGAACATTCTCTCCGATGTGTTATCTAGATAGATAACTTTTCCTGGTATCTCAGGATCTTTGAACTTGTAGATGGTGACTCTCCCTATTTTGCTAAGTTGATCTCGCTTGAATCTCCAAAAAGCTCCCTTCATTTCTCTACTAAAGAATAGTTCTATGCTTTTGTTGTCTTGGGGAACCCACTCTGAGGTAATCACTCTAGTCAAGATGGATTTGCCTTGAGAATTCTTGGTTTCTCGTCTTAGGTCTCCTATCCCGTTCTCAAAAATTGACATTTCCAAACTCATTTGTCATAAATGGTAAGCTGGTAACCACATACATGGTTCCTTGCTTGTCAATATAAGAACTCTCTTCAAGTTTAACCACTGGATGTTCAAGCTCGAAGGGTTGATCCAGACTTCTGAGTTGGACATCTAATCGCCTCAAGCCATCCTCATAGATGCATGCACCTAATCGGTTGGCCCTAATATATTCCAATTGCATTTTTTAGGGACCTTCTGGCGTCTATAAATAGGCAATGATTGAGCTTCCTACAGGTCTCTCCATGCTAAAAGACATTTTTAAATCACTTGTTTTTTAACTTAGCACATAGGGATAACCACTGAGTTGTTGTTCCCATGACCTAGCTATATGGTTGACACTAGCTTTAGAAGATCTGATGCTTTGTCTATCTAGGCCTAGGTATCTACCTCACCTAAGTTTCATAAGCTTTGTCTACTAGTCCCAATTTTCCAACTATAGCTACATTGCAATGTTCGTTCAAATCAGTTACTAATGCTTTTTATGGATTTCTCCAGTGTAATCGTTTCTAACAAATATCTTCGAGAGGAATACTTGAGTTTTGTTGCACTTTGAGATCTGATCCATCAACTTAAGTCCTTTTCCTTTAGGGTTTGTCACAAGAATATCTTAGCTATGCTTGAACTTGAGAACTTAAGATTTTCTTGGACTTGATTTGTACCTATCGCAGCCCTAATTAATCAATATCACTACTCGTATTTAGCCTAAGCTAAGAATTGACTAAAGGGGTTAAGAATACTTCCAACCTCAAGTCGATCCTCCCTTGATCACACTTGAATGGTGAGGACATGCATTTCCATGCTTGCAATGCACTTGCCACCTTGCTTTGACACCCTTGAATGGCTCTCAATGGCCATGCAAAAGTCCCAAAGTTAGATCAAGCTTTAACTCTAGTTTATTTGATAGTTAGTTTGATTCAAGCATTTTAAAGACCCATTTTCCCCCTTGTATTGCTAAAAGAATCCTTGGAACTCCCTTGGCTTCCTAATCCCACTTGCAGGTCAACTTCAAATTACCCTATCTAAAAATCAACATAGTCGAGCTTTCCAACACACTCTAGATCTCAAAAAATGGATTTTGGATTTTCTGTGTAGAGTGTCGTAGAAAGCACAAAAACTCACAAACACAAACACTTTGCCTCTCTTTCTCTCTTTCGCATGGCCACAAATGAAAAATGAGATGTAAATAGGGAATATTTACTCAAAAATACAAAATCTCCGCAAAGATGAAGATGGGAGAAGACGGAGAAAAAAAATTAGAAACTTAACAAAACATGACTACTTTTTACCTTCCAACATCGCAAATCCCTGATCTTACCATCACAATGCTCATCATCGAGAAATCCTCTTAAATTTGGTGTAGCCCAAGCATGAGCGCCACCTCCTTTACTTGTCAATCTGTAGAGATGTGAGGAGGATATGAAGATTGTGAGCAATTGTCATGAGCAAATGTAAGTGATAAGCACATACATGCACACACACACACACATGCACACAAGTCAAGATAACAAAGATAGGAACATTGGAAGCTTAGCTCTCAATAACTCGATTAAACTCTACAAGAAGCTATCTCTCTAACTTGATAACCTCAAAATGCTCTCCTCAACTGACTAACCCCAAAAATGAGTTGTCTAGAACTTTTTATAGTTTTTTTACTACTTTTGGTCCTATCTAGACCTAGTGTCTAGCCTAATTAAAAATTTGGTTCCAGGGCTTATTTGGGGGCTCAAACGGAATCAAATAATTATAAAAATTGATACATAGGTATTTCTAATACTCTTCAAGCTTGATGACTCCTTGGCTTAAACAAAATGGAGTTGCAAAAATGTGAAATGATATTTACAATGGTTTTTAGTGATAAAATCACTAATTTTATAGGGGTTTCTTCTGAAAATTTGACATATACTTCTTGGAGCTCCCTTTATGCTCCCTCTTCTTGTGTCTCCACCTCTTCAATGTTGTTCTCGCACCTTGTGCTTGACCTTGAGTGCCAACAATCCTCTCATCTAAAGGTGTAGATTCAAAGGTGCCTTTCCTTTTTGAGGGCTTATTCTCAGCCATTAGATCCTCTTTAGATCCAATGGCCATGATTTTGGGCGCTCAAAATTTCCTACATTCCATCACAAAGGTCGTATTAAAAGCAAGATCCAGCAGATAACATTCAAAGCTGCATTTTGGAGGAAGAAACACATCTTAACTATTGAGAGTCAAACAAATGCAAGGGCCTATATTTAGAGATGCCTTGACTTTTGCACTGAACCTCAACCTTTGGATCATTGAGTCAATCCAAGGGCTCTACTTTGTTCCCAAGCCTTCCAAAACCATTCACACAACTAAAATCATGAATGCAAGGTGGTTTTCTCCTCTTTGACCCCACAAAAACCATGGAATCTTATGCCTAGCCTAGGCAATTAAGGGACTAGAATGTGTCCACCACCCTCTTCTCATTGGTCCATCCCTTATCACTCCTTAATCTAAAAGTCTCATGGAGGATCCATTTTTCTTCCTAATGTTAGATGGACTAGCTAATAAATGGTTCAGCCAATTCGAGGATAACCATTTTGCAACATGGCATGAAATGAAGACAGTGTTTTCTTCCATGTTCAGACCAAGGAATTCCACAGAACAAGTTTTGGATGAGCTAGAAGATTTGAATATGAGAAACAACGAGTCCTTTTCAGAATTGATGATCTAGATGAAGGCACTAGTGGCAAAGCTACCGGTGGCTCCAGCAAATTTCCTGATAAAGAAGTAGTTGGAAAAAGTGCTACCAATGAGCACCATGCACAAGCTAAGAGACTTATTAGCAGTGAGTTACCAACAAGCATCTATAGTGACACACCATAGACACACAAGAAGAAAGGGAGAAGGATA
>CM035426.1:29694431-29789431 GCA_020310875.1 Ceratopteris richardii | reverse complement strand
AACGATGTCACAAATCAAGAAGACAAAATTTATTATCAAAAAATGGTTTACATGTGTCAATGTGCTCTCGTGCATGGGAATCTTAATTGTGTCTATGCACGGCCATGTAATGTGGCCCTATATTAATGCATACTTTGGAAATGCATGACCTGAATGGTGCAAAAGACAAGGTTGTGCAAGGAGCACATGGTTGTCGCTCGTCGAGGCTTTCGATCTTATTTGTGGAGGTTGATGCTGACCTTGGTGGAGGTATCCATTGAGTCTCGAACTGATGTAATCCTCCTTATTGGAGTCCATTTTAGAACAGCATTTGGCACTGTAGAGATCACTTCAGGCGTCTTCCTCTTTGGGTGCTTTCTGAACTGTGGTATCCAGTGTGATTGGCGCGTTGGTTTGGTGGAGGCTACTTGTACTCTTGGCTTCCAAACCCATACCCTTTTTACACGTCTTCGTACTATGGTTGAAGAGGTGATTTGATCTTCTTTCAATCTCTGTATGCAGTTCCTACCCTTTTCTCTTTGTGGCTTCTTTGTTGAGACCTTTTGCATGTGGGAGAACATAGGTTGTTGTGGATGTAAGAGCTTCTTAGGTACCCACATCTCTAATTGCCCTTGTTGAGCGGCAGCTAATTTCTTAGGCACCCAAACTTATCGGATACCTTGTGGTTGAGCTTGTCGAAGCTTCTTCTTTCGTCTTCTGGCCTGGTTGGCTTGCCTGGATGGGATTTGTGGGGGCAAGGCTAGTGGTTGCTCTCCTTTGCGTACCCAGATCTGCTTCATGCTTGGAACAGCTTTCGCGTTCAATGGTGTCTTTCTATTTGCTATAGCTGTTGTCTTGAATTGTTGCGCTTGCTTCTGCGGTTGAACTACTGTGGATGCTCTACCCCTCAAAAAAGAAGGATGGTTTGCTTGCCTTTGCGACTGTCCTTCCATGATTGAGTCCTTCTGGATCATAAAGCTTTTGACACATACAACATCTTGCTCGTGAAGATTAGTCTTACAGGAACTAAGAGAGTATGGTGCCATGATCTATAAGCATGCAGTTCTCTAATTCTAATGTAATGCATTCTTCATGTACCCAAACTTGAAGAATTTTACTTCTTAGGTTTAAGTTAACTGCATGGTCATAGATCCAATCTTGACCCAAGACAAGTGATTTTGTAAGGTTCTCATCTTGACACACTAGCACTTTGACTTTCATTGGAACAACTTGAAGGTAGATGGGAAGTTACACCTTGCCCAAACAAGGGGTTTCCACACCTCCCAACCCTATGAGATAAGCTTCTATGGGATTGATGTTCAATTGCAAGTCTTGGCAGTAGGACAGTCTAACTGCACTACTTGCTGCACCTGAGTCAATCAATGCTTTCACAGTCCTGGCACCCTTTCCTTGTCCTATCTCTATGGTCACAAAGGGACGTTGGTCAATGACTTGAGAAGTAGTTATGCCTGATTTTTGGCACATATCCATGTGATATTTTGGGGCTTTTGAGTTGAAATCTAGGCCTAGTTGCCTTAACTTATTTCGCCTAATACGCTCTCTAGCCTTTGCCTGTGCTTCTTCCCTCACCCTTAACTCCTCTTCTTTTTGCGTCTTAGTAGTGTTGAGTCTCGTAAGCATATCCTTTGTAAGAGGTTATTGGTATAACTTGACTCTACATCCACTAATATAGTTTGGCAGGATGTCTCCTTCTAGAGTGGCTAACTCAACTGCACCGCTAGTGGAAATTCTATTAATGATCATGGGTCCGTATCCTCTTTTTTCCAACTTACGGGCATGTTGCTTTACCGTATAAATCAGCACTAGGTCTCCCTCTTTCAATCCTTTATCTTTGATGTGTGCATCAAAGTATGCCTTTTTTCTTTTCTTTGCAGCATAAATGTATGCCGCCGCGCGTAGCCTTGTCTCACCTAAGCGTTCTAGATCAAAGATCCTAGAGGACAATTCATGTCCCTTCCACTCATGCTTTTGTGCTACTTTTAAGGTTGGGATGAGGAAGTCCAATGGTAGTATCGCATTCTGTCCAAAGACCATCTGAAATGGGGTGGCATTCAGTACCGTTTTATAGGCAACTCGATAAGCCCAAATAGCATGATGTAGTTGTTTGTCCCAATCAGAGCGTTAATTATTTACCAGTTTTGTCAATATGTTACAGAGGATCTTATTGGTGCTCTCGGCTTGTCTATTAGCTTGTGGGTGATAAGGGGCAGACTTCTTATGTATCACCAAGAATTCTTGAAGAAGATTTTCAATGACCTCATTCAAGAAGTGTGTGCCTCTATTGCTCACTAACTCTATTGGTAGCCTGTCCAGTGTTTTGCATAATTCTCTGAGCACGACAGCAATTAACTTAATTCCTCTTGGGGAAGTCTAGTTAACTTAAAGAGCTAACTTTCAAGAGTAATCTCATCAAAAATAATAAACCACACACTGAGATCAAAACAGATAAGTTGGAGTTAGCTCAGAGGTGAAGAACAGATAAGTTGGAGTTAGCTCAGAGGTGAAGAACTTGTTATTCTTGGTACATACACCTGTCCAGTGTTTTGCATAATTCTCTGAGCACAGCAGCAATTAACTTAATTCCTCTTCGGGAAGTCTAGTTAACTTAAAGAGCTAACTTTCAAGAGTAATCTCATAAAAAATAATAAACCACACACTGAGAATGAGTTTTAACAAGTGATGACATCATCTCGATTTTCACGAAATGAACATAACTCAAAATGTAGGAATCCAATGATTATGAAAATTTGTATGATTATACTAGACAGCCAGCAAAATCCAACAAGCTTTGAATCATTGCGGTTGGATAAGTAACCACTGAGAAATGGCTCTGACAAGATGAGTAAAAAAGTCGGGTACCTGACAGACAAGTGAAGATGAACACACCCTGTTGACTTCAAATGAGCATAACTGAAAATTGCAACATCAAAATGACATGAAAATTTGTGAGCCTATAGTAGACTTATATAGCTAACTTTACCAAGCTAAATCACTGAAAAGGATGCACCAATCTCAGAGAAAACATCTCTACAATCTGACTGAGAAAATTGAGAGTAATGGCAGTGAGTAGTACACTTCATAAGAACATGGAAATGTGAACTCAAATGATCATGAAAATAAAGTAAAATTGCTTGTACAATACAATGGACTTACTGATACATATGTGTGCCTTGTAATCACACCTTGATATGGCATAAAGCTCAACTCTTGGAGGTCTTCACATAGGTATCTCTAACCATGACTAAAACTGCCATCTATTTATAGTTGAGTTTGGGAGGCTAACTTCCCTCAATCATGTTGGTGCAGACCAATCACCAATTGAAGGCTTGGAAGATTAAAGGATGAAGGAAGAATCAATTCTTAAAGTTTGGAAGAAGATTACATTTAGAGGATAAGAGAAGTGTACACATATGTACATTAGCATAGTCATAGATGACTTAGATCTTTTGTTTAGTAAGAATCATGTACAAATTTATCTATAAATACTTTGAGAAAAGTCGGGGCAAGTATGAGAGCATATGTGACAATAGTTAGAAGTCAAGATTGAGGAAGTTAGAAGTCATGAGATAGAGGAAAAGTTAGTTGAGTTAGCTCTCATCACTCAACTGTATTTCTTTTGAGTAAATGAAAATATTTGCGCCCGATGTTTCTGCGTGTTCTCCTTCTACAGTAGATCAATTGTGAAATGCTTTTGTACAAGTCTAAGTTGAGAGTTGCTTGACCTCTGTGCAAAGTTTTAGCTTCCAATTGTAATCAGGCTTAGAGAATTAAGTGTAGGAACATTCATATGTGAAGTGCATTCACAGGTTCCTAAAACAGGCGCAGATTTCGAACTTAATGTTTTGGTCATTTCTCCTAGCACAGTTTAAAGTTTTGCATGAGTGAGGACTTAATCTTTAAGTTGAGAGATAAGCTACTCATGGCTAGAAGCATTTTGGAAAACGGGTTCTATTCAAGGAGAACCAAGTCTTAAAAGTTGCAGGTGTAAAATCGACTGTTCTGAATGACAGTTTCTGATATAGGTAACTTGTGAAGTCAATTTCTCAAGTTATACTAAAGCTTTTGAAGTAATTCAACTTGGAGGAGATGTGCAATATCTAGGAGATGATTCGTACAAAGTTTCATCAAAAACTTTACACGTTTGATAGGTCAATGTGGAGAAATAGTGCAGCAGACTTTTCTGTGTTTCATCTTCTTCACAGATTTGTTAATCTTTTGATAGTTAGCAATTGATCCTCTAAATTAGTGGAGTGTTTGACTTACTCTTGGTATAGAGGTGCTCTAATCACAAGAGTAAGTTGTTCTTTTGGAGATTAACATTCTCCATGAGTGGTATCAGAGCAGGAGACATCAATTTGAGGAAAGGAGGATCCCGACTGCTGCAGATTCAAGAAATTCAACAATTGAAGGACTAAGAAGTGAAAGCTTGGAGTCAAAGCTTGAGGAGAAGACTATTTGACATCAAGAAAGGCAAAAGGAGTTCAATTCGAAGTAAAGGTACATACATTGTTTGTAAAGCTTGAAGATTTCAATACACAGGTGGACATAAGATGGGAGAAAGCTTGCAGATTGATAAGCTAGATAGGGAGAACTATCCAGCATGGTCCATGAGGATGGAAGCACACCTCATGAGCAAAGATCTTATATCATTTATTACAGGAGATGAAGAAAAACCTGAGTTTGCAGATCCAAGTATTCCTACTAGGGAAGAGCTTGCAATGTTGAAGACTTGGATGAGAAAGGATGCTCAAGCAAGGAGTATCATCTACATGGCTGTAAATGATTACCTTTTACCTCACATCAGAGGTTTGGAAAGTGCTACAGATGTTTGGAATGCCTTGGAAGAGCATTTCCAAAATACAACTAAGTCAAGGAAGTCCTCACTATGGGCTGAGTTCACAACCTTCAAGAAGAAGAGCTCACAATCAATTTCAGATTATGTGGCAAGGATGAAAGATATTGCAGATAGCTTGGGAGCAGTGGATGAAGACATTGAAGAGGAAAAGTTGGTAAGACAAATACTTACAGGTTTGAGAGGAGATGAGAAGTGGAAGCCTTTTATATTGTCCATAGAATTGTCACTTGATCACTTTACTCCTGATCTTAATCAATTGCTAGGACACATGCTAACCTTTGAGCAGGATCTTAAAGGAGACAATGATAGAAGTACAAGCCAAGCTATGTACTCCAAGGACAAGAAAAAGAATGGCAAGGGAAAGCAATCAAATGATGATGAAGGGAATTCAAATCAAGCTAACTTCACAAAGGGAAAGATGAATTTCAAAGGTAAAGGAAGAGGAGGTAAGAATAAAGATAATGCTAAAGCTTGTTGGATTTGTGGCAGAACAAATCATTTGGCAAATGATTGTTGGTATAACAATCAAAATGGTGGAAACAATAATCAGAATTATAGTCAAAGAGGTAGAGGAGGCAGAAACCAAAGAGGCAATTTCAGAGGAAGAGGAGGTAGGACATCATATGGTAGAGGAGGTGGAAGAAACTTCCAATCTCAGTCCTACAACAATAATTATTACAATTATGCATCAGATCAGAAGGATGACATGACTCTTATCTTGAATGCAACTCATGAATCAATGGGAGAAGATCAAAGAGTGTTTTATATTGACTCAGGGTGTAGCAACCATCTGAGTGGGAATCTATCCTTGATGACTGATATGGAAGCAAGGGTGAATGGACATACAGTTCAGACAGGTGACAATACCAAACATAAAGTGGAGAGCATTGGATCAGTGAAGACAAAGAGTGGAAGTACACTTCTGAGCAAGGTACTTTATGTTCCTACTATTCCTAAAAATCTGATAAGTGTAGGGCAAATTGTGGAGAAAGGATATGAGGTAAGATTCACAAATGATGGTGTTTATGTATAAGATCCAAATCAGGGATATAGAAACATAATTGCAGGTAAAAAGGAAGGAAGATTGTTCACTCTCAAAGTCCAAGGTAATGTGGGACATGCATTATTTACCTATGGAGGTCAAAAGGTGTCTGAATTAGACCTATGGCATAAAAGGCTAGGTCATTTCAATGAGAGAGCTATAAAGGAGATGTCAAAGAATCAGATAGTGCTTGGATTGCCAAACATTGAAGGACAACATATGGTGTACAAGTGTGAAGCTTGTCAATTAGGTAAAGCACATAAGAGTTCTTATAACAAATCAGGGTACAAGCATTCAAATATGCTTGACTTGGTTCATACAGATGTATGGGGTCCCTCAAGGGACTATAGCATAAATGGATCCAGATATTATGTGTTGTTTGTTGATGATGCAACCAGGTGGATTACTTTGTATGTAATCAAGAACAAATCAGAAGTTTTCAAGACATTCAAACACTTTCATGCTTATGCAGAAAGGATCACAGGACAAAAGCTCAAGAGGTTAAGATCAGATGGAGGGGGAGAGTATTTCTCTAAAGAGTTTGATGATTATTTGTGGAATGCAGGTATAAAAAGAGAAGTAACTTGCAGGTATTCCCCTCAACAGAATGGAGTAGCAGAAAGGAGGAATAGAACTCTTGTAGAGTTTGCAAGAGCCATGATGAAGGAAAAGAATTGTCCAAATTACTTATGGGCAGAAGCCATTAACACTAGTTCTGTACTAGGACACTTGAGTGTCCTGGGACACTTAAGTGTCCTGCTTTTACACCAAATTGATTGATTTTTCTTGATGACACCCTTGAGGCTTTGGTGGCATACTCACTTGGATTTGATAGCCCACATCATGTACTTTTACAGAAAAATATAATCTTTGACATTTTACAACTTCAAATGTGTTATTAAATGAAGAAGAAAATGGGGATTTTTGAAAACTCAACTTTTTGCATAACTGAAAAAATAACACAATTCAAACATTTTGACAAATTGGATATGTTTTAGGAAATGGAAAGCTATTCATGGACTTTGTCAGTGTAAATCAAGTGTCTAGGGATCTTTGGAGAAGGTTGAACACTTACATAAGTGATAAACATGGACTCAAACCTTGTCTTCTCTAGAGCACTGCCATTTATCGCAACTTTTAAAGAATGGCTCACTATAACTTGTGTGTAAGTGAGATTGTTGAGAATTGGCAAGTTATCAATGGATAACCTTCATACTAATTGAATGCATATTTTTATTCAAAGTTAGAAGGCCTCCACTTTGAACTAGTAGCCATTCCATTTGGTGCTAACTTTCATGCTGAATTGGCAAAGCATATATTTCTATGTTCACAAAAAGAACATAGCTCCAAAGGTGGTATAAAAAATTATGATGAAAAATGATAATTATTTAAATGATATTCTAAGTATTAAACCTTCCAAAATATGCTTTCATGCCATGTTTCATTCTTAATCTCGTCAAATAATATATGATCCGTAATGGTGATTGTGATAAGAATGAAAATAATTGGCATACATATTTCATTTGACAAAAAGAAGATGGCATCTATGATGGAAATGATGAAATGTTTTCAAATGATCCTTATCATTTTATGATATCAAAGATTATATCAAAGGCTTTTGAGTATGTGTCCACAAACTATTCATGATTGTATGCACAGAATTTGGTTGATGCCCACACAACAAAAGATTCTTGGTTCTCTCTAAAGACATGAAAATTTTGGTGGATTTCAATAAATTATTTAGCCTCGTATATGTAACCTTTGGTTTGTTATGTCACACATTTTTTACTTGGTAACTTGAATGTGTACACCTTGAATGATGTCCATAAATTCTTTTGAGTCATATATTGGCTTTAATTTTCTATTTTTGGTGACTAGAGTCATATGAGTTGATTTTATATGTGTATACCTTGGTTGTTGTCTTCATAACTTGTTTGATTGTTGGCACATTTGTACAATTCTATGGATTCCCATAAGTTTGTTTGAACCATAATTAGAACTACTTGCTGTTTTTGGTGTACAGAGTAAAAATAATTGATTTTATTTGAATTGAAATGATTTTTCTAAGTTATTTTGAGGCTCATACCATGTGATCTATGTTTCAAGGAATGTGTATAATTTTTTCTTTCATATGATGATTTTTTTTCTTTTGATAAAAATACATTTGATCAGGAATTTTCATCATATTCACTACCATAGCATGTTGAGAGGCTATTTAAATGAACACAAAACATGATTTATTGTGTTTTATATTTTGGCATTAACCTTTGAATTATATTTAATATGTGTGTTAAAGGATTTTTTCAAATTCTCTTTGTAGAAGGTATGTCATTTTTTGGAAAATTGTCAAAAAAGGACACTTAAGTGTCCTGTTTTGGTACCAAACTAGTGTTAACACTGCAACATATCTTGTGAATAGGTTGCCTTGCAAAGCTTTGGATGGAGGAACCCCTTATGAAGCATGGTGGGGTAAGAAGCCTACTCTTGATCATTGTAAAGTATTTGGATGCATTGCATATGCTTATGTTCCTTCACAATTAAGACATAAGCTAGAACCAAAAGCAGAGAAGTATGTGTTTATTGGATATGATGATAGACAGATGGGTTACAGGTTATGGAGTCCATCCACAAAGAAATTTCTTGTTACTAAAGATGTAACATTTGATGAGCAAAATATGTGGTATACAGGATCACCAAATGAGTATACAGGTGTTGAAGAAATACAAAGGAAAGGAAAGGCAAAGGTAAAAGTATGTGAAGAAATTGTTGATGAAGTTGACTCTAGATGTAGAGTGCAGGATCATGTAGAAGAAGGGCCAAGATTTGATCCAGAATCAAATGAGGCTGAAACTTCGAGAAGTGCAGAAATCAAAAGATCTACAAGGGAAAGGAAAGAACCTATAAGGTATAGTTATGATACATCTTTCCTAACAACAAAAGATTATGCCTACATTGTGAAAACAGAAGAAGATCCAACAACTTATGAAGAAGCCAAAGGTAAACAGAATTGGGAGAAGGCAATGCAGGAAGAGTATGATGCTCTACTTGAAAATGAAACTTGGGAACTAGTACCAAGACCAAAGAATCAGAAGGTCATTGGATGTAAGTGGGTATATAAAACAAAGAGGTTTGCAGATGGTAAGGTGTCTAGATACAAGGCTAGACTTGTGGTCAAAGGATATGCCCAAACTTATGGGGTAGATTATGATGAAACCTTTAGTCCTGTTGCTAAGATGTCTACAATTAGGACATTGATTGCTATTGCTGCTTGTAAGGGATGGAAATTATCACAATTGGATGTGAAAAATGCATTTCTAAATGGATACATTGCAGATGAAGTATATATGGAGCAACCAGAAGGCTTCATGGAATCAATTGGATCAGATTATGTGTGTAAGCTCAAGAGAGCTTTATATGGGTTGAAGCAAGCCCCAAGAGCTTGGAATTACAGATTGGTCAAGTTCTTGAATGAATGTGGATTTCAAGCATCAAAGGCAGATAGTAGCTTGCTAGTGAAGGCAAGTGAAAATGGATACATTTACATGTGCATTTATGTTGATGATATTATTGTTACAGGAACAGATGCTCAAGGAATCAATGAACTCAAAAGACAAATAGAGAAGGAATTTAAGATAAGTGATTTGGGAAACTTATCTTATTTTCTAGGAATGCAGATTGTGTATACTCAACATGGAGTATATGTTTCACAAGAGAGATACTTGAAGAATCTTTTAGTCAAGTTTAACATGGAAGATTGCAAGACCTCAACTACACCATTGGAGGTAAATCATAAATTAAGCAGGTATGGAGGTGAAGAGTTCAATGATATGAAGAAATATCAGAGTTTGGTAGGTAGTTTAATCTATGCTACCTTGACAAGGCCAGATCTATCATATGCAGTAGGTGTGTTGTCACAATTTATGCATTGTCCAAAGAAGACTCATTGGATTGCAGCCCAAAGGGTACTCAGATATATCAAAGGAACCCTAAGTGAAGGTTTGTATTATGGTTTCACTTCTGACACAAGAATCAAAGTGTTTAGTGATGCAGATTGGGCAGGTGACTCAGATGATAGAAGGTCTACTCATGGGTATCTTTGTTATGTTGGAGATAAGCTAGTTTCTTGGTGTTCAAAGAAGCAACATATAGTTGCTTTATCATCCACAGAAGCTGAGTATAAAGGAATGGTAGAAGCTGCAAAGGAAGTGATATGGTTGAAGACCTTGATGAAAAGTTTTGAGATTGATCATAGTACTCCAATAATTTTTGGAGACAATATGAGTTCTTTGTATTTGGCAGCTAACCCTGTTTTTCATGCCAGGACTAAGCATATAGAGATTCAGTATCATTTCTTGAGAGAAAAGGTACTAGATAAAGAGATTGAAGTGATGTACACTCCAACAAAAGAACAAGTGGCAGATATGATGACAAAGAGCTTGGATGGACCTAAGTTACAAAGGTTCAAAGACATGGCAAGTATAAAGAAGACAGAGAAAACCTCAATTGATGATTGAGGGGGAGCTGTTGGTGCAGACCAATCACCAATTGAAGGCTTGGAAGATTAAAGGATGAAGGAAGAATCAATTCTTAAAGTTTGGAAGAAGATTACATTTAGAGGATAAGAGAAGTGTACACATATGTACATTAGCATAGTCATAGATGACTTAGATCTTTTGTTTAGTAAGAATCATGTACAAATTTATCTATAAATACTTTGAGAAAAGTCGGGGCAAGTATGAGAGCATATGTGACAATAGTTAGAAGTCAAGATTGAGGAAGTTAGAAGTCATGAGATAGAGGAAAAGTTAGTTGAGTTAGCTCTCATCACTCAACTGTATTTCTTCTGAGTAAATGAAAATATTTGCGCCCGATGTTTCTGCGTGTTCTCCTTCTACAGTAGATCAATTGTGAAATGCTTTTGTACAAGTCTAAGTTGAGAGTTGCTTGACCTCTGTGCAAAGTTTTAGCTTCCAATTGTAATCAGGCTTAGAGAATTAAGTGTAGGAACATTCATATGTGAAGTGCATTCACAGGTTCCTAAAACAGGCGCAGATTTTGAACTTAATGTTTTGGTCATTTCTCCTAGCACAGTTTAAAGTTTTGCATGAGTGAGGGCTTAATCTTTAAGTTGAGAGATAAGCTACTCATGGCTAGAAGCATTTTGGAAAACGGGTTCTATTCAAGGAGAACCAAGTCTTAAAAGTTGCAGATGTAAAATCGACTGTTCTGAATGACAGTTTCTGATATAGGTAACTTGTGAAGTCAATTTCTCAAGTTATACTAAAGCTTTTGAAGTAATTCAACTTGGAGGAGATGCGCAATATCTAGGAGATGATTCGTACAAAGTTTCATCAAAAACTTTACACGTTTGATAGGTCAATGTGGAGAAATAGTGCAGCAGACTTTTCTGTGTTTCATCTTCTTCACAGATTTGTTAATCTTTTGATAGTTAGCAATTGATCCTCTAAATTAGTGGAGTGTTTGACTTACTCTTGGTATAGAGGTGCTCTAATCACAAGAGTAAGTTGTTCTTTTGGAGATTAACATTCTCCATCAAATCACTCTCCAATCAATCAATGATTGATTTGATTCTCTACCTACCACAGATCACAAACTCGTGGCTCCTCTTTCCCTTTTTGATCAAGTGGACTCAACCACTTAAGATTCTTTCACTTTTACATTAAGTAAACTCTTCAAAAGTTACAAGAGGTAGTTCACAAGTGAACTTTACATAGTCTTAATTTTAAAGCTTCTTCTATGACTTTGTGGGACTCAAGCCAATACTTAGGCTTGTCATAGACTTGCTCCAACAGCTCCCCCTCAAGCCAAGTATGCTTGAGGTCTTCAATCTTCCAAGATTACCTGTAAACCAATCATAGCCTTGAATTTGCAAAGCTTTATACCATCCAATGCTTTCGTTAGAATATCTGCACATTGTTGATGAGTGGACACATATGATATTTGAATCTCTTTGCTTAGGACCTTCTCTCGTACATAGTGATAATGAACTTCAATATGTTTAGTCCTTGCATGAAAAATAGGATTAGCAGCCAAATGAATAGAACTCATATTGTCACCAAAAATAGTTGGAGTTCCAAACTCCAATCCAAGATCTTTGAATAATGTCTTCATCCACATAGCTTCCTGAGTAGCTATGGCAAGAGTGTATTCAGCTTCAGTAGAAGAGAGAGCAACTGTGGGTTGCTTCTTGGATGACCATGAAATAAGCTTTGAACCTGCAAAGGTAAGATAACCTGATGTGCTCCTTCTATCATCTTTGGATCCAGCCCAATCTGCATCAGAAAATAGCTTCAAACCTAAATCAGATACATAAGGATAATAAATTCCTTCATTTATGGTTCCTTTGAGATATTTGAGTATCCTTTTGGCAGCATCCATATGTGGTTTCCTTGGTGTGTGCATAAATTGACTTAGCACACTCACACTGTAACATATATCTACTCTTGTCAATGTGGCATAGTTGAGACTACCCACTAGACTTTGATATGATGTGATGTCCTCTATGAGTTCACCTTCATGTGAGCTCAATTTGTGATTGACCTGCATTGGAGTACCTGCAATCTTACAATCTTGCATCTTGAATTTTGCCAACATGTCCTTAATGTACTTTCTTTGAGTGAGAAACAAACCATGATCTTTGTAGAGAACTTCCAAACCTAGGAAGTAGGTAAGTGAACCCAAATCACTTATCTTGAACTCTTCTCTCATCTGATCTTTGATCTTCTCATACCATCTACATCATGTCTAGTCAATATAATATCATCTACATATACACATAAGTAGATGACCTCAGAGTTACTCTTTTTAATAAAGAGTGAAGGATCTGCCTTGCTTAGTTGAAAGCCTTTGTCCTGCAAGAATGAAACAAGCCTGAAATTCCAAGCTCTTGGAGCTTGCTTGAGACCATACAATGCTTTGTTAAGTTTACACACATAATCAGGATAAACTTGATTCTCAAAACCATGTGGTTGTGCCATATATACCTCTTCTGTTATCCAACCATCCAAGAATGCATTCTTTACATCTAGTTGAAGTATCTTCCAATTCTTGAAAGAGGCAATACTAAGCAAAACCCTAATAGTAGGCATCTTTGCCACAGGAGAGAAAGTCTCCTCATAATCAATTCCCTGAGTTTGTGCAAAGCCTTTTGCTACAAGCCTTGCCTTATACCTGTTAATGGAATCATCAGAATTCTTCTTGAGTTTATAGACCCATCTTGAGTCGATTACCTTCATGGATGAAGTCTTGGGCACCAAATCCCAAGTGTTGTTTTCCTCAAGTGCTTCAATCTCTTCCTTCATTGCATGCTTCCATTCTGATTTTGCTTTGGCCTCTTCAAAGGATGATGGCTCCTCTTGGTTTATGTCTTGTGCTATGTAGATAGAATGTTTAGTTACTAATGAGGTGTCAAACCCATACCTTTCTGGTTTTTTCTTTTCTCTCATAGATCTTCTTAAGCCATGATGTGATGATTCTGCCTCATGTCCAAGTTCCTGCAATTTTTCTTTACCTTTAGACTTCCATGCTTTGATCTTTTCCATCTGAGATTCTTCATCATCTTTCAATGTGTCTTGTTCTTCAATCTTTGGTTGTTCTCTACCAAGATTTGGAAAATCTCCTTCAAGATCATATGGTAAATTGACCTTCCTGCATGAATCTTCATACCATGAATTGTTTTCATAAAATACTACATCTCTGCTTACCAAGAATCCTTTTTGGGTAGGGTTGTATAACCTGTAGCCCTTTTGATTGTTGTCATATCCAATAAATACACACCTTTCTGCCTTTGGATCCATCTTGCCTCTAACCTGTGAAGGAACATGAGCAAAAGCAATACATCCAAAAATTTTACAATGATCTACGCTTGGTCTTCTTCCATTCCAAGCCTCATATGGAGTCATCCCATCAAGGGATTTTGAAGGCAACCTGTTAATCAAGTAAGTGGCTGTAGATACAGCCTCAGCCCATAACTAATTAGGTAAATGCTTTTCATTTAACATAGACCTTGCAGCTTCAACAATTGTCCTATTCCTCCTTTCTACCACTCCATTTTGCTCAAGAGTGTACCTTGTAGTTACCTCTCTTTTGATTCCTCTTTCTTGAAGAAAAGAATCAAACTCATGGGAGAAGTATTCTCCCCCTCCATCTGACCTTAGCCTTTTTAGTGATTTACCTGTTTCATTTTCCACAAGAGCCAAATATCTTTTGAAACATGAAAAAACTTCATCTTTGTGTCTCATAAAGAATAGGATAGTCCATCTGCTGCAATCATCAATAAAGGAGACATAATACCTTGATCCAGATATTGAAGCTTCCTTGCTAGGTCCCCATACATCTGTATGAACCAACTCCAAGAGATCTCCATGCATATAACCTTTCTTCATGAATGGTAACCTGTGAGACTTTCCAAATTGACATGCACTATACTTATAAATCATATGTTGTTTTGACAAATTAGGGAGTCCAAGTACACTTTGATCCCTGCAAATTTGCTTCAATGACCTTTCACCAATATGTGCTAACCTTTTGTGCCATACTTCCAATTCTGTGAGTGTCTGACTACCATAATTAAAGAGAGCAATGTTTCTAGTGTCCTGTAATTCAAATGTGAAAAATCTACCTGTCTTTTCACCTTTTGCAATTTTTCTGAATCCTTGACTTGGATCTTCAACAAATGCTCCTGCCTTTGTGAACCTGACTTGCAGCCCTTTCTCTACTATCTGCCCAACACTTATCAAATTCTTTGTAATGGTAGGGACATAGAGTACCTTACTGAGTAGGTTGATGTTTCCATCAGGTGCTTTGACATTGCCTATTTTCTCCACATGATGTTTTGTATCATCTCCTATTTGTACCTCATGCTTATTCCTCGGATCTTCTAAATCTGATAGGAGTGCCACATTTCCTGCCACATGATTTGAACAACCTGAATCTATGTAGAAAACATGCTCATCAGATTTACCTTGTGGCATAGCCATGTTCATGATCAATAATGAATCCTCTTTGTTTGAGTCTTCTGTGTAGTTATTGTAGTCTCTCCTTCCTTTGTAGCCTCCTTGATAGTTTGAATGATTGTAGTTGTTGTAATTGCCATGGTAATTGTTGAAACTTTCTCTTGAGTAGCCATAACTTCCTCTATTGTATCCTCTGCCTCTTTGATTCCTGGAATTCCTAAAGCAATTTTCAGTTGTATGATTAGTTAGTCCACAAATAGAACATGAGTTGGAGTCTTGGGATCTCCCCTGCCTTGTATACCTCTTCTTCCTCTACCTGTGCCATGTCTTCCTCTACCTGCATAGTTAGCTTGATATGTACCTGCTTCATCATCCACTTTCTTTGACTTTCCTTTGTTATCTTTGGACTTGCTTTTATCAGTGTATAAAGCTGAAGATTGATTACCTTTAGAGCTTTCTCCATTTTTGATAAGCTTTGCCTCTTGAGTAAGTAGTTGTCCAATGAGTGTATTGAAATCAGGTACATGCATGTCCATGTACAAATCCATAGCTGTGGTGAATGCTTCCCACTTGTCATCTGCCTTCAAGCACCTGCCTTACAATTTGCTCTTCATCTATTACCTTGCCAATGCTTCCCAACTGATCTGCTATGTCCTTGAGCTTTGTGACAAAATCAGTCACATTTTGTTTGGGAGCCTTCTTGAGAGTTGTGAAATCCAGCCATAGTTGATGCTTCCTAGCTTTGGTACTTGAAGAAAAGAAAGCTTCAAGTGCATCCCACACTTCCTGAGATGTCTTACAACTTCTAACGTGAGGCAACAAAAAATCTGAGATAGAGTTGAGGAGATAAGACCTTGCAAGTGCATCCTTGGAGCACCATGTGCTCAATCTTTCTTGCTCTTCTTGTGTTGGTTGAATTTTGTTCCTGAAACTTGGCATAACTTCATCTCCAGCCACATAACCATATAAACTTCTACCTTGGAGATAAGCTTCCATCCTTAATGACAAAGCTGAATAATTACCTCTATCCAATTTGTCAATTGATGAAGGAAATCCATCTGCCATGTTTTCCAACCTTGCTCTGATACCACTGTGAAGAGATGGATACGTATGTGCTTGAAGATGAAGAGGTGTTGCAAAATCCTTGATCTACACCAGCCAATTGAACTCCAAGAGTATATGGTGGGCCCTTTTAGCTTGCCAATGGATGTATTAGACACCCTATGCACCTTGGAAGATCACTCTCAAAAAGATAGATCAAAACAGATAAGTTGGAGTTAGCTCAGAGGTGAAGAACTTGCTATTCTTGGTACATACACCTGTCCAGTGTTTTGCATAATTCTCTGAGCACAACAGCAATTAACTTCATTCCTCTTCGGGAAGTCTAGTTAACTTAAAGAGCTAACTTTCAAGAGTAATCTCATCAAAAATAATAAACCACACACTGAGAATGAGTTTTAACAAGTGATGACATCATCCCGATTTTCATGGGCTGCTACAGTTTGAGACCAGTGAGCAGAAACATGAACATAACGCAAAATGTAGGAATTCAATGATTATGAAAATTTGTATGGTTATAGTAGACAGTAAGCGGAATCCAAAAAGCTTTAAATCATTGCATTTGGATAAGTAACCACTGAGAAATGGCTCTGACAAGATGAGTAAGAAAGTCGGGTACCTGACAGAGAAGTGAAGATGAACAGACCCTGTTGACTTCAAATGAACATAACTGAAGCTTGCAGCATCAGAATGACATGCAAATTTGTGAGCATATAGTAGACTTATAGAGCTAACATTACCAAGTTAAATCACTGAAAATGATGCACCAAGCTCAGAGAAAACATCTCTGCAATCTGACTAAGAAAACTGAGAGTAATGGCATTGAGTAGTACACTTCATAAGAACATGGAAATGTGAACTCAAATGATCATGAAAATAAAGTATATTGCTTGTACAATACAATGGAATTACTGATACATATGTGTGCCTTGTAATCACACCTTGATATGGCATAAAGCTCAGCTCTTGGAGGTCTTCACATAGGTCTCTCTAACCACGACTAAAACTGCCATCTATTTATAGTTGAGTTTGGGAGGCTAACTTCCCTCAATCACTCTACAATAATCAATGATTGATTTGATTATCTACCTACCACAAATCAAGAATTTGTGGCTCCTCTTTCCCTTTTTTGATCAAGTGGACTCAACCACTTAAGATTCTTTCACTTTTACATTAAGTAAACTCTTCAAAAGTTACAAGAGGTAGTTCACAAGTGAACTTTACATAGTCTTAATTTTAAAGCTTCTTCTATGACTTTTTGGGACTCAAGCCAATACTTAGGCTTGTCATAGACTTGCTCCAACAAAAGTGTCCACCTGCAACACCATTGTGTGCAGTTTCTAAGATTTTCAAATAGTCTGATTCGTGAACACACAATCTTAGATAACCATCCTTGCCTCTTCGATATAAGTTGTCTCCAACTAACACATAGCCCTGAGCCTCTTGCTCCATGCTTTGTCTTCTTGCTAGACTAGCCTCTTTGGGTAAGGTTCCCGATCTCATAAACTCTACCAATGGAGCACTCCAATTAGGAATTAATGACACTTGATAAAGGGTGGCATGCTCCACTGGTGGTCTCTCTCTGCACATTGGACAATTCTTAATCCACTCATGTATTTGTTTGTCCATGCTAGGCCAATACACTCCTAAGCGTTTTAGATTTTGCAATGTTCATTGTTTAGAATAGTGATTTCCTAGAAATCCTTCATGGGCTTGTTGCAACCAACTACTATGTTCATCATCATCAACGCAACATGCGAGTACACCCTCCGTATCTTGTTTGTACATGCTTCCTACCAATATGTGATATTTTTGTGATTTGACAATTTCTTCTTGCAAGGTTTTCACATTCTTATTTGTGGGTCCGAAGGTGAGGACGGGTACCAACTTATTTGCCCATTTAGGAACAACCTCCAAATTGAACAGATAAGCATCGGGTAGGTCATCAGACACTCCTTGAGGTGACTCTCCTGAAGTAATGCGAGAAAGGTGATCTGCCCGGAGGTGGGTTCTACCATTCCTAACAACAACTTCAAAGTCATATTCCATTAGTAAGAGGAACCATCTTACTAAGCGTCTTGTATTGCAAGGTTTATTGACCAAATATAACAAAGCTTGATGATCAGTAAAAAAAACTTGAACTTGTTAGCCAATAAATAGTGTCTAAACTTCTTCACAGCATAAACCATGCCTAAACCCTCTCGCTCGGTGGTGGTATAGTTTCGTTCAGCTGCAGTTAGCTGTCTGCTAGCGTATGCTATGGGTAAATCTAAATTTCCTTCACCTGTGGGTTGTGCTAGCACACATCCTATGGTGTGATTGGATGCATCCACATGGACATGGAATGGCTTATTCCAATCAAGAGTGGTCAGTATTGGTGCTGTGCACAAATGTTTCTTTAGTTCATTGAAAGAATTCTCGCATTTGTTGTTCCACTCAACATTAGACAACAAGACATAAAGTGGTCTAGCTATGATTGCATACATGTGGATAAACCTACGGTAATATCCACAATGGCCCATAAAGGCTTGTACCTCTTTAGCATTCCTTGGCCTTGGTGGCTCCGCTATGGCTCGTACCTTATCTTCATCTGTTGAGATTCCATTCTTAGAAACAATATGACCTAAGATTTTACCTTGACACACCATGAACACACACTTTTCTGGGTTCCGACACACTCGGTATTCTCTACACTTGTTGAAGATTTGTCTGAGCTCAGGGATGTGGAATCTTCTTTCTTGGGAATGAGCACATAAATCATCCACATACACTTCTAAGCACTTTCGCAAGAACTCTTTGAAGACATGACACATGAGCCTTTGGAATGTTGCAGGTGCATTGGTGAGCCCAAATGGCATCACAGAAAATGCAAAGATTCCCCACTCTGTGGCAAAAGCTATTTTGTGTTAATCTTCTGGGGCAGTGGCTACTTGATTGTAACCTGAAAATCCATCAAGGAAGCTATAAAATTCCTTGCCCGCAACACGCTCCAATAGGTGTTCCATGATTGGAAGTGGATAACTATCTCTGATCGTAGCGGCATTAACTTTTTTAAGGTTAATACACACTCGCAACTTCCCGTTCTTCTTGGGCACCACTACAATGGGGGACACCCATTCAGTATGCTCAATCTCATAGATGAATCCAGCTTCAATCAGCCTATCAATTTCTTCTTTTATTTTGGCTGCATATGTATCATTATATGTGTAGGGCTTCTGTTTGGTGGGCTTGGCATCAGCAGTCATGGGGATAGTATGAGAGCAAATTCTTGGATCTACCCCTTTCAAGTCTCTATAGTGCCACGCAAACACATCCCTATATTCCCTTAATAGAGCTACAAGCTCCATTTCTTCTCTTGCACTTAGGTCATCTCCTATATATGTGCATCTCTCTTCGTTCTCTTCAATGGTCACTACAATTTTCTTGGTCTTTTCTTTATTATCATATGATTCTCCTATGATGGCCTCTCTTTTATGCATTCGTACCAAAATTTTGCGGTCGTCAACTTCATATTTCTTGAAGTTTTCTGGTACTTTAAACAATGATTCCTCGTCTTCTTGTTTCACTGCTTTCCTTTTCTTTTTCTTTTGACTGCTCTCACTTCCATCCTTTGAATTTACCGTTTTAATGCTTGTGAGAGGTTCTTCTTGTTTTTGGTTAAACACTCCTACATCTTCTAAATAGTGCTTTTCTGAGTTAAAGCAACTATCCATTACAATGGACTCTAGATCGTCATCGTTCTCTTCTTCTTCTATGACATCACTAGGGTCACATTCTTTTAGCAAGGGCTGACACATCAATACTGAAATATCATAACCCTCCTCATCACAATGAGGTGTTCATTGTTCTTCATTGACTGCAATGTCCATGGTAGCTAAGATTTTTGGCCAGCCATGAGGCTCAAATTCCTCATCTGGAAAGATCATCGGTGTGTAGGCTGGGTCTCTAACTGGTCTATCTCCTGGCGAAGTTCCTTCTTCTCTTGCCTTTAAACGTTTTTCCTCTTCCTCTATGACCTTGCACATCCACAAATGAGTATCTTAATGTAACCATGATGGATCAGGTGAACTTTCAGAATGCACAGAGATGGAATCTTCTTTTGCTTTGTGGATAGGATTCCACTGTAGGGGTGGTACATCTCTAAAGGAGTAATCCTTCAAATTGACCTTGGTGGTGACCCCTAAGTGTTGTAAGTACAAGGATTTGGTTCCCCAATCCTGTACTATTTGCAATTGGCGTAGGAAGGGTCTTCCTACGATCATCTCATAGAGGTTATTTTTTTCAAAGTCACATATAGCAAATGTATGTTCAAACTCCACACCACAAGTGGTTAGAGTTATCCCTTCTAGCAATCCTAGAGGTCTTTCAAAATGACCGTCAGCCATTTGAAGCTTCATTCTAGTTGGTCTTAATGTGGGCTTGCCCCATTGCTTCCACAAGGAGGTGGTCGCAATAGCAACACCAGCACCTCAATCTATGATTGCTTTGGTTGTGTAACCTTGGTAGGTGATTGGAAGATAAGTATTACCTTCTTCACCCTCACACATGTCTCCTATTTTATCGAGAGGTATCTCTGGAACTTTTTGCTTAGAGCCTATTTTTGGCCTATTGGAATCAAGTTCTGGGACCTGATCCTTCACATGATTCCATAGCTCAGGTTTTGCTTTGAGCAGCTCTTCTACCGTGAGATGACACTAAACCTTAGCGTTCTTCATGACATCGGTGTTCCTTGGAACCACTGAGTCTTCATTCCTTACCAATATTGTGGGAGCTCTGATCTAAAGAGATTCAGATTCCCAAGTGCCTGGAAATTGAGGCAGTTCTTCTAAGGTATTAGATTCAAAATCTAATCTTTCGTCTTCTTCTTGTTCTGCTTTATTTCCATAAATAGATGGAATTTCTTGGGGAAATTGATTATGAAGGTCATCAATCTCACGAATAGGAAGGGAATTACCCTTCTCCTTGGCCCATTTCTCTTCTTGTATTTCCCGCAAGAACTCTTGAGAGTACTGTTGAATTGAAAGAGGTATTCCAGCATCCGTGGAATTAGGAACATAAGCTCCCATCAATGGTGAGCTTCTTCTCTCAATAACTGGTTGAGCCTGTGGAGGTAAAGAATCTTGTGATTTGTTTACCAACTGCTCTAACCTTTCTAGTAAGCTCTGGAAATGCAAATCTGGTTTGACAGATTTTGTCTGATTGAACTTTTGACTAGTCTCAAGTATAGCTTGAGCTTGTTCTACCATCTTCATGCACATTTTCATCCGTTCAATCTCTAAATCTGCTCTAGGGTAATCTTGTCTAGGTTTGCAGCTGTTGGCCCTTCTTGAAGACGAGCCTGGTAGGCCTTGAACATCATGTCCAAGCCTTCTGGGGTTGGATCTGCAAGAACAGACCCTGGTTGCGGTCTATTTACAATGGGTGGTGGGGTGGGATGAGGTGGAGTAGATGGAGTTTGGGCATGCGAGGGGCTTTGAGATGCAATGTCATCTATTTTTGTTTTCGTTTCTTTCAAACTTTCTTCTAGTTCTGATAACTTTCTATTCCACTTGCGATTGGCCTTCTCTCTGGTATCCTTCCATGTTCTTGTTTTCCGCTTGCTAGGCTCTCTTGATTCACTTGACTCTGATTGTTCAGCTGGCTTATCCTGTTTTAAGGCTTGTGCTCTAGTGACAGCTTGTATAGGAGCCACATTACTACTACTTGAACTTGAATCGGCCACCAAACCTACCACATTAATGGGTGTAATCTTGGGTGCACTGGAGGGGTTTCTTGGACAATCTCTAGGGAGATGGTCTTTGCCACATTGAGGACAAAAGGCTTGTATTGTGATGTTCTGTCCTTGGCCCAGAGTTGGTGAGTGGGGACATTCACGAATGAAATGGTCGCCCTAACATCTGAAACATGGTCCTCTAGGGGATTGTGGTCTTACCTGTCTCAATTAGGGCCTGTGGTTGGGATTTGTGTACATGACATTGGAGTATTCTGGCTCCCAATTTTGTTCCATAGGTGGTGCCTCATATTGATACGGGTAAATCTCACTATGATCAGGTGACTCTGTGTAATAAGCATGTGGACTACCTTCATGGGAGTAGTTTGAACTATGAGCATGAGAGTCATTCTCTGACATCAGTGGGGTCACTGGCACCAATGCTCTATTAAGCTTCTCTTCTGCCATTGCATACTTAACTAGAATTACATTGGCAGGCGCTGGTGGTTGGTTTCCTAGGACTGGTTGTGGCCTATATGGTGCTTGATACTGTTATTGTGGTTGATAATATGGCTATTGGTATTGTTTCTGATACCTACCTTGTTGGCAAGGTTGCTGATAATTCTGTCTAACAGCCTGTCTATTGTATGGACAATCTTGAGACGTATGGTTCGTGTATTTTCTCTCAATAGTGCAATATGAAGCATTCCTTTCTCTAATGTTTTGGTTTTGCATTGGGCATACGTTAGCCATGTGGTCCCCTCCGCAGGTATAACATCGGTTCAATGAGGTGACTCTCTGTGTTTGTCTATTTTGGACTCCTAGTTTCTTGGCAACTTGCTCAAGTATCTCATCTATTTCCGTGGAGACTCTTGAAGTGTGACCAGTAGAACTATCAGTATCCTTATAGAGTTTGGATAGTCCTAACTCCTCACCCAAGTTGTCTTCTATGTCAATGCAGGTCCGCACATACTCTTCTATGCTTCTATGCTCTTTCAAGTACACATATGATCTTAACTTTGTGCTCAGTAAGCCATCTAAGAACAAAGCCACTTGTTTGGTTGGTGTGGGTAACTCTGGAGAAGGGCATCTTTCTAGGTACTGTCTAAACCTTCTACCTGCTAGTCGCACTGTTTCTTGGGGTGTCTGCTTGAAACTGTGGATCCAAGATGATGTGTTATGCCTAATACCACTCTTGGAAAATTCTACAATGAATTCGTCTAGGAGCTGACCTATATTGCGATAGTTGCGACTACTGAGTGGTTGAAACCAATCCAAGGCAGTGCTCTTAAGAGTCAAACCAAATGCCTCGTACTGGGTGAACAAATCCTCAACCTGTTCAGCTCTTAACACTTGTTTGAACTTGGCCACATGATCAGAAGGATCTCTTGTCCCGTCAAAATAATTCTTCATTGCCTTGATCACTTGAGTGGGTCTAAGGGTTCTTTTGTGCTCTCGGGGTCTAGGCAATGGAAAATCATGCTCATCTCTTTGTTGCCTATGTGCTTGATGTCTCTCTCTTTGAGATCTTTCATTTTCAAATCCTGATCTATTTATGCCCACAGTGCATGCAAAACTAACCTCATGTCTCTCTCTATTTCTTTCTCTCTGGGCTTCATGAGCTTGATCCTACTCCTTGGAGGCCATGGGACACATTGGATCTTGGTGGAGGGAAAATCAATTCACTCTTCCAAGTATATGCATGTCTATCATGTTCTGTTACCAAGAACATCTTCTCTGATGTTTTATCTAGGTAGACAACTTTGCCTGGTATCTCTGGATCCTTGAACTCGTAGATGATGACTATGCCCAATTGGCTAGGTTGATCTGGATTGAATCTCCAAAAGACTTCCTCTGTTTCCCTATTCAAGAATAGTTCTATACCTTTGTTGTCTTGAGGGATCCAATCTGGAGTGATCACTCTGGTCAAAACTGACTTACCTCTAGGAGTCTAGGGTCCTTGTCCTACATTTCCTTGTTCTAGGTCTCCTATCTCATTCTCATGAATGATATTTCCAAACTCATCAGTCCTATCTGGTAGGTTGGTGACCACATACATGGTTCCTTCCTTATCAATGTATGAACCCTCTTCGAACTTGACTACTGGGTGTTCAAGCCCAAAGGATTGATCTGGATTTTTGAGTTGGACCACTGATCGCCTCAGGCCATCCTCATAGATGCGAGCACCTAATCGGTTGGTCCGAATATATTCCAATTGTGTCTTATAGGGGCCTTCTGGTGTTTGTAGATGGGCAGTTCCTGAGCCACCTGCAGGTTTCCCCATGCTAAAAGACATTCCTGAGTCACTTTTGTCAGAGTTTAGTACGTGAGGATAACCACTTAGTTGTTGTGCCCAAGACTTAGCTGTATGGTTGACACTAGCCTCAGAAGATCTAATGCTTTGTCTATCCTTGCCTAGGTGTCTACCAGATCTCAGGTTCATAAGCTTTGGTTAAGAGTCCAAAATTTCCCCTTGGTATGGCTCAAAATCCCTTGGAGGCCCCTTGGGTTCCTAGTCCCACCTGAGGGTCAACTTCAAATTAGTCTATCTGAAAAACAATGCATTATTCTTATAAAACATTGTTGAGGCCGTGTAGGATTCGAAACGAGCTTTCCAACGAGCTATGAAACAGGACCTTTTGGAAAAAATCGTGATTTTGTGAAATCAAGAGAATCACGATTTTGTGAAATCAAGAGAATCGTGATGCTCTGAATCTCAAGAGAATCGCGATGCTTTGAATCTTAAGAGAATCGCGATGCTGTGAATCTCAAGAGAATCGCGATGTTGTGAATCTGAAGAGAATTGCGATGCTGTGAATCTCAAGAGAATCGCGATGCTGTGAATCTCAAGAGAATCGCGATGCTGTGAATCTCAAGAGAATCGTGATGTTGTGAATCTCAAGAGAATTGCGTTTTTGAGAATCGCGATTTTGAGCAGAGAATCGTGTTTTTGAGAATCGTGATTTTGAGGAGAGAATCGTGTTTTCAGAAAAGCGTTTTTTTCTTTTTTTTGTGGTTGAAAATCGTGTTTTCTCAGAATCGTGTTTTTGAAAATCGCGACTGCCAACAGAGAATCGTGTTTGATCACAATCGTGTTTTTGGCTAAAAATCGTGATTTGTGAGAATCGTGATTTTGAGCACAACCACAGAATCGCGATTCTGAGAATGATCTTAGAATCGTGTTTTTGAAAACTTAGGGAATCATGATTTTGAGTACAACTAGAGAATCGCAATTCTGAGAATGACCTCAGAATCGTGTTTCCTTCAGAGCACTTTTAGGCGGGAACTAGAAAATCATGATTTTTAAAAAAATTTGAATTTTTCACAGAATCGCGATTTTCATCACAGAATCGTGTTTTTTGGCGGGAAATTCAAATTTCTGAGCGCCGAGCAATGGCGAGCTCTGTATGTGTAGAAAATCATGAAAAAACACAGCGCTGCTCTCCCTTGCACCTCCTAACTCCTTCTCACACAATAATGCATGAAAAATGGTAAGAAAATGGTGAAAATGCACTAAAAAGCAAGAAATTTCTATGAAGAAGAAGATGGAAGAAGATGGAGATGGTGATGATGATGAAGATGAAGAAGAAAAATCAGAAAATGAACAAAAATGACAGTTTTTTTACCTTCCAACGTCGCAAGTCTATGATCTTACCATCACAACGCTCGTCCTCGAAGCTCTCTCCCCGGCAACGGCGCCAAAATTTGGTGTAGCTCAAGCGTAAGCACCACCTCCTTTACTTGTCAATCGCAGAGACGTGAGGACCGGTATGAAGACCACGAGCAAGTGAAGGCACAAGTGCGTGAGTGAAAGCACACAAACATGCACACACATACACACACACACACGCACACGGTAAGATCAGAGAGAGGAACAATGGAAAGCTTTGATTGCAAAAGAGTTCTCTTACAAAAGCTCTATTCTCTAACAAGCTAACCTCAAAAATGAGTTCTAGCTCTTTTTATAGTTTTTTGACTAGTTTTGGCCCTCTCTAGACCTAGTGTCCGGCCTAATAAAAATTAGGTTCCAGGGCTTATTTGAGGGCTCAAAGGAAGTCTAAAAATTATGAAAATTGGTAGGATGATACTCCTAATACTCCTCAAGCTCGAGGACTCCTCGGCTTGAACAAAATGGAGTTACAAAAAAAAGAAAATGGTATTTACAATGGGTTTTAGTGATGAAAATCACTATTTTTATAGGGATTTCTTCTAAAAAATTGACATACACTTCTTGGAGTTCCCTACTTGCTCCTTCTTCTTGTGTGTCCACCTATTTGATGTGCTCCTATGCTTTGTCCTTGACCTTCAGCTTCAACAATATGTATATGTATATGTATATGTATATGTATATGTATATGTATATGTATATGTATATGTATATGTATCTGTATATGTATATGTATATGTATATGTATATGTATATGTATATGTATATGTATATGTATATGTATATGTATATGTATATGTATATGTATATGTATATGTATATGTATACGTATACGTATATGTATACATATATGTATATGTATATGTATGTGTATACGTATACGTATGTGTATACGTATATGTATGTGTATACGTATACGTATGTGTATACGTATACATATATGTATACGTATACGTATATGTATACGTATACGTATATGTATATGTATACGTATATGTATACGTATACGTATATGTATACGTATATGTATATGTATATGTATATGTATATGTATATGTATATGTATATGTATATGTATATGTATATGTATATGTATATGTATATGTATATGTATATGTATATGTAAACGTATATGTATATGTATGTGTATATGTATATGTATATGTATGTGTATATGTATATGTATATGCATATGTATATGTATGCGTATATGTATATGTATGTGTATATGTATATGTATACGTATACGTATATGTATACATATATGTATATGTATATGTATACATATATGTATATGTATATGTATACGTATACGTAATTGTATATGTATATGTATACGTATACGTATATGTATATGTATATGTATACGTATATGTATATGTATATGTATATGTATACGTATATGTATATGTGTTAAACGTTAATCGCTACTTCTGACTTCAGGCTCAAAGTACTTCAAGTTCAGCCAGTTTCGAATCTTTCCTAACCGTAAATTACCTCTTAGCCGCGTGGGTCCTTGGGAGTGGTAGGGGTCTATTAGACAGAGGCCCCGTACTATTTTCCCAAGTTATCACACAATCATAAATGTTATCGCGTTCTTAGCTCAGTGTCCAACTCTGAACAACTGAAGACTGTTTAGTGTACTGGAATTAGAACTTCAGAACTGATTCTACTGTAGTTATCTGGGCAGCAGTCCGGTTACTTATTTTTCTGAGTAAAATATACTTCAGTAACGAAGGTCACCCAATACGTACTTCTTCAGAGTAGACAGGTATACCAACCAGACATTATACCTTGAAGTTATGAGGACTCATCGTATGCTAAACTCGAACAACCAACCTTCTAATAACAAACGACTAACCATAGACTTAACGGTGTCCTACTCACATCCAGACCCTTACAGATACTAGTATTCCTGTGATCGGAATCAACAGTGACTACGGTATCGAATTCGGTCACTTACAGAAAACGCTAACAGAGAAATAGTTCGGGACTACTTTTCACGTTCCCTTACTCCACCGCAGAACTGACAAACAACACAGTACACTTGATAACACTCAAAGACACACTTCAACCATTACCGAACAGATTCGTAACGCAATACAACTGATTCGTAACTCTGTATTAATGTGCGAATAAACGGCTAGACGGAGCACAGAACAGAACACAACAGAGCAGGACTGATCTTCTCAACAACACGCACACTCAAACAATACACTGCAATTCCCAAACAGGGGGCACTCGGCCACTCTTTTCTCATTGCCTTATATAGAGGATTTTTTTACAAGAGTGCGCAAATCTTTAGTTACCTGCGCGTTTCCTGAAAGGTTCTTTCACATTTAAGATACCTGTCCTAGTACTTTTGTCCTTGTTCGGCGGTCGTCTAACACTTTTACATTTAAGACACCTGTCCTAGTACATTTGTCCTTGTTCGGCGGCCGTCTAACACTGGCACGCACGGTGGACTCGAACCCGCAAGTGCATTATCGTCTTCGACATTCTTTTGCTTTGCCTGAAGGCCTGTTCCAGGGTTCTGCTCCCGAATCATTTCTGGCTTTTCCTGTATAGTCTTTTGTAATAGCTCCTCTTGCAATCTTTTAATATTCTGCTTGTATTCTTCAAGCTGCTTTTCTTGCTTCTGAATTACAGTAATCAAATGACTTTCATGGTCCGACACAAAACAGGACCGCATTTGTTCAAGTGGAGGAACAAGTATAGCAAGCCATCTTCTACGAAAAAGTGTCCAAATATTTTGGATACGACTATCCAATTGTTGTTTTAATAATTCTATATCCACATTCGTCATTAATGTGGCATTCAATTCTACTCCTTCATCTTTTAATATCTGACTTTCCAATTCCTGCAAAACCTGTATTCTTGAATGCAAAACTTCATTTTCTGCTTGCAGGTTGGCATTCATGATAGAAAAGCTCATCATTTTGTCTTGTATCTGTTTTTGTATATTTTTCTGCCACTGGTGAAATTCTTGAAAAAACTTTTTAGCATTAATCAATTCCGCTATTAATTGCCGTTGGTTACTCTGTAACTCCTTCAGTAAGCCTTCTTTGTCGTCCAGTTCCTTTTGCATCTGTGTCATCTTTTCTAATAATGAATTGGAATTATTCATATTAGCGAATAATATTTCTTTTTCCTGCTGAATCATTTGTTCTTGTTGACGCAAATAATCAGAAACTTCTTGTAATTTATTTTGCAACCCTGTCACATAAGTTGGTGGGAGATTGTCATTCGGTAACTTCCTTGGACTGACAGTTTGTAAGTGGTCTTCCATTCTTCGTTTAATCGACAGCCTAAAAGGCGTTCCTACTGTCTTGTTCTGTTCTCTATTACCTGTGTGAAATAAATTGGGATTCATCCGGTAGCTGGGCTGCTTATTCGGTTTAGCTTCAGGCTTCAACATGACTCTGTGCTGATAGATGCGCGGATCTAGTCCTTTCATATCTTTGTAGTCCCATGCAAAGACGTCTGAGAATTCGTGAAGTAGTCGAATCAAATCAGCTTTAAATGTTTCCTGTAAGTTTTGCCTTATCTTTACAGGTCGTGGATGATCTTCGTCTCCTAAGTTGTACAAGGTCAACTGGTCTTCGGAGACATAAAACTGTTGCGGTTTCTCTGTATCGTCTGTTGACCGGAATAGTGATTGTAATTCATCGTCATGTGTTGAAACAATATCTTCCTGCTTAGTTTTTTTGGTGATTGGTGCAACTGTACAAACTGAAGTACGCCAGTTATCTATCACGGATTGTAGATCAACAGTCCCTAAGGTCATTAAACCAGCGTTATTCTTCAGAAATTCCTCTTCTTCATCATCTGATAGTCCATCTAACATGTGGACTGGTTCAGCAAAATATGGTATGGCGTGAAGTTCGCAAGGTTGTATAGCATCTAATTTTACCACATATCTACGGTTGGCATCTTTGAACGTAAGCTCTTGTGCGGACCAGTCCTATATTACCTTCTCATGCTTCAGCCAAGGTCGACTGAAAAGAAGGTTGTAATCCAAAGTGGATTCCGGCAGATCTAGTATAACAAAATTCATTTTGAAGGTCGTACCTTGTAAAGTAATGGGTACATTTCGCACAAGTCCTACAGGATGGACTCTAGATTGGTCTGCCATTCTGACAAAAAATTGAACTGGTTCGATTTCGGTCCATCCTAACCTATTGCATAAGGCTGTAGTTGCAATGTTAACACCAGAGCCTCCATCAATCAATACCTGTGTAATTTTATGATTCTTATACCATACTGTAATCAAGGGAACTGAATGATCAACCGTAGAATCAGGTTCCGGTTGAGCTGCTGCTGTCGTCGGAATACAAGAAGGTACCGGACTGAACTATTGCTGGAACTGTTGTCGAACCCCAGGTACTAATGCCAGTAGTTGGCCGAGAGGCAGAGTGATAGATGCCTTGGATAAAATTTCCCAGGCCTGCTGAGATTGGTTATCCTGCTCTTTTGAACTTAAGGTTTCTGCTGATGCAGAAGTATCTGCTGTTATGTCTACTGCTGATGATGGCTCCGCTGCTGCTTCCTTTTGTTGTGTTCCTTCCTTTGTCGACGAGTTCTGAGTCACCGGAATAGGTTCTGGGAACACTGGTGGTTCTGTTGTGGTCCAGTGGCTAGCCTTGTTATACATCCTATGTTGTTCTCGTATCCCCGGTTCGAATATTTCTGCTGCTAACTACAGCTGTTTACCTGATCGGGTCTGGACTGTAGCAGTTTGCGTTTCTACTGGTGTAATTTGTACCATGTTGGCCATTGGGTTTTGCTGCTCCTTCTTCCTTTGATCATACTTAGCTGCATCCTTGCAAAATCTTCTAATGTGTCCGAATTCACCACAAAAATGACAGCGTGGCGGTGGTAAATTGGGATTTTCCGGTGGTGGTTCGTTCTGCCAGCGGTTTGCATTATAGTTATTGTTTCTCTGTCCTCGGTAGTTTTGATATCCTGGCGGTTGATTGTTTCTCAGTTGCGAAGGTACATAGTGATTCGCTGCCTGTCCATGTTCTTGAATAACAGCATTGACTGTTGTTGTTCCCTGTATTCTGGCACTGTAGACACAATTTCCGGTGGTGTGTCCGGCAGTGTTGCAGATAGCGCAGAACGTTTGATTTAGCACACAATTGGCACTAGTATGACCTGAATTTTTGCATGTGATACAGTACACTTATCTGGTTATATCTTCAGTCATAGTTTTGTTCGTTTTTAACCACTCTAGATCTTCTGTAAATCCACCGACTTTGGATTCCAGTTGCATAGCCATGGCAATGACTGCATCCAACGTCATTGCTCCGACACATCTTATGATCATGATCTGCTTCAATTGCGGGGTTAAACCATTGATAAACCACTGTGTGATGACATCATCCGGTAAGTTAACGTGGGCCTGTGGTATCTGTCGCAAGTGTGTTCTAAAAAGTGTAGCATATTCCTGGACAATCTGATTCGCCTTCTGTCGGTTGTTCTGTAAATAATCAAAGATTTCGGCGGGATTCTTCTTTAACCTGAATCGTTGCAAAAAAGCATCTCGTACTGCATCATAGGTACCGAAATGATTAATGTCGTATTCCGTAAGCCATCTAGCCGCTTCATTGACCAGTGTAGATTGAAAAACAATGGCCTTGTATGCCTGATCCGGTGGATGGTTAAGGACTGCATAACTGATCTCGAAAGTGCGTACGTGAGCATCCGGGTCATCTCCTGGGAATCCACCAAATTTCGTGTATGTTACTCCTGTTGGAGGCGGCCTTGGTTGACATAACTGTTGTTGCTGTTGTTGTCCGTTCATTGTGAGTGTATTCGGCCCTTCTTCTGTATCTTGAGGTTGATTGGTTGAACTATCAGAACTTGGATCGCCGGATGGCGTGCCTTCCGGTGTGCTGTTTTTGCGTAGGATACTTTGGATCTCTGCTTCGAACAGCTTTCCTTCCTTCTGGATGTCCAGTATCCGAAATCTTTCTTCCAAGCATGCGGGTCAGGCTGAGGATTCCGCAAAAAATGCTAATCCTTGGCCGCCAGTTGGTGTTTCTATCACCGGAATATCACCGGAGTGAACTGAAAGTGTACCTCTGCAATGTTTTTCCGCTTTTACCGATTTCTTTTCCTAGAGTATTTCTGATCGTGGATAACTCTGAATCTTTATCCAAGATTGTTAAACTGGTTTCCAACGGCGTCTTGGTAGATTCTGGAATTACTGTATTTTCGATAGGCTGGGTCGAAGTGACACCAGAATGTACCAAAGGCGTTGATCGTTCCACCGGAATATGACCGGAATTAATTCTAATGTCCTTAACTTGCTTGACCACTGGGTCAGGCCGCGTTATACCTTCTTCTCCTAGGGTTGTCTTTAGCACTTTTTGTGTTCCAGTCGTATGGTTCCTAGGATATGTTTCGCCAGACCGAGTAATCGGCATGTATCATTGCGTAGTAGCACTATCTAAGCAGTTGGCAACAATCAGGCTCTGTTGCTACCGTCAGTCAATCGAACGATAAACGTAATGTTTGATTCTGAAAAACAGCTGGCACGCTACTGCCACTTTTCACAGATAACTGGCAACCTGATGCCACTTTCCCACAGACGGCGCCAAATGTTAAACGTTAATCGCTACTTCCAACTTCAGGCTCAAAGTACTTCAAGTTCAGCCGGTTTCGAATCTTTCCTAACAGTAAATTACCTCTTAGCCGCGTAGGTCCTTGGGAGTGGTAGGGGTCTGTTAGACAGAGGCCCTGTACTATTTTCCCAACTTATCACACAATCATAAATGTTATCCCGTTCTTAGCTCAGTGTCCAACTCTGAACAACTGAAGGCTGTTCAGTGTACTGGAATTAGAACTTCAGAACTGATTCTACTGTAGTTATCTGGGCAGCAGTCCGGTTACTTATTTTTCTGAGTAAAATATACTTCAGTAACGAAGGTCACCCAATACGTACTTCTTCAGAGTAGACAGGTATACCAACCAGACATTATACCTTGAAGTTATGAGGACTCATCGTATGCTAAACTCGAACAACCAACCTTCTAATAACAAACGACTAACCATAGACTTAATGGTGTCCTACTCACATCCAAACCCTTACAGATACTAGTATTCCTGTGATCGGAATCAACAGTGATTCTAGACTACGGTATCGAATTCGGTCACTTACAGAAAACGCTAACAGAAAAATAGTTCGGGACTACTTTTCACGTTCCCTTACTCCACCGCAGAACTGACAAACAACACACTACACTTGATAACACTCAGAGACACACTTCAACCATTACCGAACAGATTCGTAACGCAATACAACTGATTCGTAACTCTGTATTAATGTGCGAATAAACGGCTAGAGGGAGCACAGAACAGAACAGAACAGAGCAGGACTGATCTTCTCAACAACATGCACACTCACACAATACGTTTACAACCCCCAAAACGGGGCTTACTCAAACAATACACTGCAATTCCCAAACAGGGGGCGCTCGGCCACTCTTTTCTCATTGCCTTATATAGAGGATTTTTTTACAAGAGTGCGCAAATCTTTAGTTACCTGCGCGTTTCCTGAAAGGTTCTTTTACATTTAAGATACCTGTCCTAGTACTTTTGTCCTTGTTCGGCGGTCGTCTAACACTTTTACATTTAAGACACCTGTCCTAGTACATTTGTCCTTGTTCCGCGGCCGTCTAACATATGTATACGTATACGTATATGTATATGTATATGTATATGTATATGTATATGTATATGTATATGTATATGTATATGTATATGTATATGTATATGTATATGTATATGTATATGTATATGTATATGTATATGTATATGTATATGTATATGTATACGTATATGTATACGTATATGTATACGTATATGTATATGTATATGTATATGTATATGTATATGTATATGTATATGTATACGTATATGTATATGTATATGTATATGTATATGTATACGTATAGTTATATGTATATGTATATGTATATGTATATGTATATGTATATGAATATGTATATGTATATGTATATGTATATGTATATGTATATGTATATGTATACTACATATATGTATACGTATATACATATGTATATGTATATGTATACATATACACTATACATATACATATACGTATTACATATATGTGTCCATATACGTACACGTATATGTATATGTATGTACAAGTATATGCATATGTATATGTATATGTATATGTATATGTATATGTACATCATTTCTTATAATGATAATGTCATCCACATAAACACATAGATAAATAAGCTCTAAATTAGTCTTCTTAATGAACAATGAAGAATATGATTTGCTTGCAAGAAAACCTTGGTCCTGCAAGTATGTGATCAGCCTATGGTTCCAAGCTGTAGGAGCTTGCTTTAAACCATAAAGTGCCTTCCTTAGTTTACATACATAATCAGGTTTGTCTTTGTCTTCATATCCTGGTGGTTGAGCCATCTAGACTTCTTCAGAGATCCACCCATTAAGGAATGCATTTTTAACATCTAATTGGTACAAGTTCCAATTCTTTGAAGCAGTAATACTTACTAAAACTCTAATAGATTCTTTTATTCATAAAGATGGACGGATTTGATGAGGTGGAAAGTGGTTTTTCTCTCTCTCTATGTGCAAAAGAGAGAAGATCCTAGCTCATCCTAAAAAAAGCCTACCTCAACTGTTATGGAATACCCCTTAAGAGGGGTGTGAACCACCCCTAAGTTTGTAAATAGGTGGACTTACCACATGAGTGCCAAGTGGCACTCATGTGTGAGGCCATGTGGGGCATTCAGAGGGCCAAGAGAGAGAGAGAATAATTGGTATCCATCGCGTGGCTGGGCCGATATTCGAAATCATAGATCTCCGTGCGCACATCTCTGTCAAGGAGTGGATCGATCGGCGTTCAGAAGGAATCCCAAAATTGGGAAGCTCATCGGAGCATTTACAACACTGGTATCGAAGCAGGACAGCGACAGTACACGTAGGACAGCGCCAGCAGACGCCGCACGCGCGAAGAGACGGCCCACAGGCACACCAAACGAGGTGCCAACCGCCGCCGTGCGCAGAGAGGAGCCCGCAGGCGTCCGCCAGCCCACGAGGGGGAGCCTTGCTCCTCCTTCCCCACTCTTGGATGAGTGAAGCTCCTTAGAGCTTTCCTTTTGTACCCCAGAAAGGCCTGCAACCCAAGCCCATGTGGGATAAAGATCTCTGCCATAGCTCTTCGACAGTGGCTCCAACATTTTCGAGTGAACTGTGATATCAACACACATCAAGAGGTAAAATTCGAAAATTTTGAGGATTTGGGATTATGAAGATGATGGTTTGGATCAAGATATTAGCTAAATAAGGATGCACATATGTAATACGGGTTGTGGAGAAGGGTTTTGGGTCTTGGGTTTTCATTGAAAAGCTTCAATCCTTCAGTTTGGAGCTCTTCAAAGTCTCTACTTCAAGAGGGTTACTTTTTCACCTCCCACCGGTGACACACCTCACTTCTCCGGACCATATCTTCTTCATACCATATCGGATTTCAAATATCTTGGTCACATTTCGAAGCTACGCTTTCAAGCTTCGCTCAGAGACCATCGGTGTTGGATTTGGAAGAGATTTGCCCTATCAAAATCTCTCTGCAGGGTTTCAGCAGGAACTAGGCGGCCACTTCCGGGCCTAGTTTTTCTTCATCCGGACTCCAAATCCAATTTTTTCACTTGGGATTGTCTCAAATTCTTGAAGTGCAGGTGCTGGGCAACAATTTGTGGACTAGCGAGGATTGGAAAATCTCTGAAATTGTTCAGTTGCATTCAGTTTGCCCGTTTGAGGCTTTTCCTACGCACTTTTGGTGTTATTTTCGATGGTTTATGGTGTCTAGAACCTCCCCGGACCAAGCGGACATTTCCAATTTTTTTTTGGGACTGGCGAGGAATCAAAATCAGCGGCTTGAAGCATCAAGGACCACCTGGATTTAGCTTCTGCAACTCTACTTTGTATCAGGGAAGTGCTCTTGTGTTATATCTCTCTTCTTCTTACATATTTAAACTCTACTTCCATTCATTTTCATACTCTCTAGTTAGCAAACGGGGGAAGGGTACTTAAACATGGAAACTAAAGGTAAACAAGTAGTTGAGACCACTTCTCCACCTAGAGAGCAACTAGAGGATCAGGATGCTAGGATGGAAGAAGTAGAGTTAGGACAAGAAATAGAAGAGAATATAGAAGAAAAAGAGCCTTCACAGCAAGAGTATACTTATGAAGAACTTATAGATGAATTTGTCACTCGTGACCAATTCATTTACTTGAAAGAGAAAACCCTCAAGTTAGAGAAAGATTTGGGTAGCATTACATCTCTTATACAGCAACTTAAGTCTCAAATGATCTCTCTTGAGACTAGTGTCACCTCTTTCCTAGCTAGGAAGGAAAGAGAGACTCCTACCATTCCTCTAGAGATTACTAGGAAAGAGACTTCTCTTCCTAGTAAATATAAAGGAGAGAGCTCTAGGGAAGCTCCCCTCCTGAAAGACTTAAAGCCACCAACCTTCACGGGGGATGACCGAGACAGGAATAAGGATGCAATCTACACTTTTTTACAAAAGTGGCAAGATTTGCATCAATTGAAGGGCACCCCACTTGAGTATCGTGTGCTAGAGGCGAGTCTTTCCCTCGGCCCACGCGCCTACAAGTGGTGGATGAGTCTTAAGGAGGCGAACTCTATCCCTAGTGACTGGACTCAGTTTGAAACTCTTTTTCTAAAAGAGTTTCTTCCTGAAAATGAAGAGGAGAGGAATTGGGATGAGTGGGATAGGATTACTCAAAGAGGCAGACCTCTTTCAGTCTATCTATCCCACTATAGAGAGATCACTTTGAAGCTTAAGGGTCTAGATGATTTTCAGAAAACTAGAGGGTTTGTTAGGGGCTTGGATAAAGCCATAAAGAGGGAAGTCAGGAGGAATGCGCCTAAGACGTTTGAGGAAGCGATCAAATATGCACAGATATATGAGGACCATAACCGTCCTCAGTATACTCCTATGGAGACAGATCAACCCCTTAAACCTCTTAGCACCACTAAATTTAAGAAAAAGTTGCCTTTTGGGAAAAACAAGGTTTTTATTAAAAAACAAAGATCACAAGGGCCTAAGCTATCCACAGACCAGTTTGAGAAGGCCAAAAGAGAGAACCTGTGTTTTAGGTGCCTATCCCCTAGCCACTCACAGTGGAACTGTCCACTCAAGAAGGGGGAAGAAAAGAAGAAAGGACCAGAGTCTAGTACGGCTCCTGAAAGGGGCAAAAAGGCGGTCCACCTAGTGCAGACCCTTCCCATTCATGGCAGCTCTAGCTGCAAGGGAGTGGAGGTGATGCACGAGGATATAGAGCACACGTGTTGTTTGACTCACTCATTGTGGTCACCGCAGTTTGGACCACATGACTTGGTCAAGCTACATGGTAGTGTATACGGGACCAGGGTGCGAGTCATGATAGATGACTCTGCCACTCATAATTTCATAAACTATGCTTTGGTCAAGAAATTGAAGATTCCCCAGCAGCCTAGTGCACATAAATACATTGTATCTATGATGCAAGGGCAAGATAAAAGAATATGGGATACTATGGTATCCAATTTGGAAGTCAAGATGCAGGATTATACAGATCATATGGACTTCCAAATTATGAACATGGAGAGGACAGATCTAGTTTTAGGAAGAGAGTGGCTATGGGGGTTGGGAGATACACTTAAACGCAGCTATCAAAATAACACACTCGAGTTTGAAAAGAATGGAAGTAAAGTTTATATTCAGGGAGAGAGAGATGTACCTAGTGCACCTCTCATCTCATCATTAGAGTTGTATAGTCTCTGTGGTTCACAGCATGTACAGGATATGTTTTTATTGTATAGTCATGATATGGAGCATTGTACAGACAGATCATCTGATGTATATTTTCATGCTTTGAATGTAAATATGAACAGGACTTTCTACTATTCTTTTTTGCAAGAGTGTGTAGTTAAAAGTTTTAAGGATCTTATGTTTGAATACAGAGATGTTTTTCCCACTGACTTTCCTAGAGGGCTACCACCTGAGAGAGGGGACATTGACCATGCCATAGAAGTTGTTACTAACACTAACCCTATTTGTAGAACACCTTATAGGCTTAGTGTTTCTCAGCATGAGGAGGTTGAGAAGCAATTGCAGGATTATTTAGATAAAGGCTTCATCAAACCTAGTAACTCACCATGGGCATCGCCAATGCTCCTAGTTAAAAAGAAAGATGGCTCTATGAGACTATGTATAGATTATAGAGCACTTAATAAGGTAACTATCAAAAATAGATTTCCAATGCCTAGGTTGGAAGATCTATTTGATCAGTTACATCAAGCTCGGTATTTTACCAAGCTTGACCTCAGATCAGGATATCATCAGATCAGGATTAGGGCAGAGGATGTCCCTAAGACTGCATTTAGGACTAGATATGGGCATTATGAGTTTTTGGTGATGCCTTTTGGTCTCACCAATGCTCCTGCCACTTTCATGAAACTCATGAACAGTGTTTTACGGCCTTATCTAGGACACTTTGTAGTAGATTTTTTAGATGACATTCTGATCTATAGTGCATCAGAACAGGAGCACTTGGAACACTTACTGCATTTAGGACTAGATATGGGCATTATGAGTTTTTGGTGATGCCTTTTGGTCTCACCAATGCTCCTGCCACTTTCATGAAACTCATGAACAGTGTTTTACGGCCTTATCTAGGACACTTTGTAGTAGATTTTTTAGATGACATTCTGATCTATAGTGCATCAGAACAGGAGCACTTGGAACACTTAAGAAAAGTATTTCAAGTGCTAAGGGAAAATTCGCTCTTTGCTAAGGAGTCAAAGTGTGAATTTTTCAAGAAAGAGGTTAGGTACCTTGGGCATATAGTCTCCCAAGATGGAATCCAGAAGGATCCTGAAAAAGTAAGGGCTATTATGGAATGGCCACATCCATGGAACCTGGAGGAGCTGCAGATCTTCCTAGGTTTATCAAGTTTCTATCGAAGATTCATTAAGAGCTATGCCAAAATTGCTGTCCCGATGACGGAACAGCTTAAAGGGAAAGGGAAAGCCTTTCATTGGGGAGACGAACAGAAGCAAAGTATGGAAAAGTTGAAGGTAGCAATTGCTACAGCTCCACTTTTACATATAGCAGATCCCAATAAACCATTTGTGGTTGAGACTGACGCGAGTGATTTTGCTATAGGAGCGGTTTTAGTACAGGATGGTCGACCATTAGCTTTTGAGAGCAAGAAACTAGAACCGGCTAAAAGGAATTACTCCGTCTATGAGAAGGAGTTGTATGCAATAGTCCATGCTTTGAAAAAGTGGCGTCATTATTTATATGGTGCCAAAGTTACGATAGTGTTTGATCAAGAGAGCATTAAGTGGCTCTCTAATCAAACAGACCTTAAAGGTCGTAAGGCCCGATGGGCAGAGACCCTTCAAGAGTTTGATTATGAGCTTAGGTATAGGAAGGGAAAGTTTAATGTGGTGGCTGATTCACTTAGCCGCATGCCTATGCTCAATGGACTGAGTTTTACTCAGATCACTAGTGAGCTACTTGAGTCTATTAAAGGGAAATGTAGGCTTGATCCTACATATTCCGAGATTTGGGAAGCCATAGAGAATGGGGATCGTGATATACGGGTTTCCAATGAGGATAGAGTATCGACGGGTACTCAAGAAGGATTCAAGTGGAAGAATTACAGTGTCCAAGATGGATATCTGTTATATAAAGGTAAGGTGTGTGTCCCTAGAAATACTGAGATGAGACGGCATATTTTATATGAGTGTCATGACACACCTAGTGCGGGACACCCAGGAGTTAACAAGACTTATGATCTTGTTAAGAGGCAGTTTTATTGGCCTGGACTTCATAAGGACGTCCTAGAGTATGTGCTTAAGTGCAATAAATGCAAGGTCAACAAAGCTGAGAGGTTGAGGATTGGAGGACTACTCCACCCATTGGATATTCCTAATGGGAAGTGGGAGAGTATCTCCATGGACTTTATAGTCGGTTTACCTAAGACACAGAGAGGGCACGACTCGGTCTGGGTAATTGTGGATAGGTTAACCAAAATGGCTAGGTTTATTCCAACACATACTACAGTGAAGACACCTGAGTTGGCTAGACTCTTTGTAGAGAACCTATACCGGTTATATGGTCTTCCTTTAGACATAGTTTCTGATCGGGATAGGAAGTTTACTAGCCACTTTTGGAGAGCGGTCTTCAAAAGGTTGGATACAAAGCTTAGCATGAGTACGGCCGAGCATCCACAGTCGGATGGGCAAACAGAAAGGGTTAACCAAATCCTAGAGGATATGCTTCGAGCATATGTGAACGAAAGGCAAACTAATTGGGAGGAGTACTTACCTATAGTAGAGTTTGCATATAATAGTGCCAAGCACTCTTCCACTGGGCATAGTCCATTTATGCTTATGTATGGGTTTCAGCCAAGGGCTCCTTATGCAGTTGGCTTGTAGAATGAAAAAGTTCAAGCTGCAATGGACTTCTTGGAAGAAATGAATGACATGCTTAGACTTGCTAAGGACAGCATTAGGAAAGCTCAGGATAGGGCTAGAGCCTATGCTGACCCTCAGAGAAGAGATATCAACTTTGAGGTAGGAGAACAAGTCTATCTTAGAGTTCCATCCAGGTCTGAAACCATGAAGACGGGACCTTGTCCAAAATTATCTCCTAGGTATTGTGGACCTTTCCAAATACTTAAGAGAATAGGAAAGATGGCTTACCAGCTCCAACTTCCAGAGAATAGTCAAATCCATCCAGTCTTTCATGTTAGCCGACTTAAGAAAAGGCTGGGTGAATCTGACAACCTCATTCCAGATAGTGAGGTAGTAGAACCTATTTCTGTTCAATCTATTCCACATGAGCCAGAGAGCATACTACGCACTCGAGAGAAACGGACGAGGAGTCACTTGTATAAAGAGTGTCTAGTAAAGTGGAAAGATAGTTCAGAAGATAGTGCCACATGGGAGCGGGTTAGCACCCTACAGAGACGGTTTCCCAGTTTCAGTTTACCTTCCCAAGAGTTTTCTTAAGGGGAAGGAAATGGGGAAACACACGGAGATAGGACCATGTATTTCTATACATGGGGATATAGTGGGAGCGGTGATACTATTTTTCCACTCTTTCTTTTAAACCTTCCAATACCATTTTTGAGGACAAAAATGGAACTAAGGGGAAGGAAATGTTATGGAATACCCCTTAAGAGGGGTGTGAACCACCCCTAAGTTTGTAAATAGGTGGACTTACCACATGAGTGCCAAGTGGCACTCATGTGTGAGGCCATGTGGGGCATTCAGAGGGCCAAGAGAGAGAGAGAATAATTGGTATCCATCGCGTGGCTGGGCGGATATTCGAAATCATAGATCTCCGTGCGCACATCTCTGTCAAGGAGTGGATCGATCGGCGTTCAGAAGGAATCCCAAAATTGGGAAGCTCATCGGAGCATTTACAACATCAACCGACCAAAAAGTGCTCTATTAAATGCAATTTGTCCCCTTAACAAAGTACAAGATTAAGCTTAATCTCTAAAAATTAGGAATCCTTACAAGGCCCATGCAGGGTTCACTTTTTTTCCTAATGTTGTCAGATGCTTTATTTTTGCCAGGGTTCAAGAAGAATCTGTTATCAGTTTTGACTTTAGCCAAGATTGGCTTGCTTGTGAAATTTGTTGATGATAGGTGTACAATTCATGATCTGTCAAATAGCGACGTAATTATTGCGTCTAGCATTTTATGTCATGGGTTGTATAAGCTCATAGACTATGAAAGATCTGTGAATGATTCGGCATGCTCAATACATGATTCTTAGGCTATGTCAGATGCAAAGCTTTAGCATGCATGCTTTGGTCATCTGAATTTTGCTAGTTTGCTATGCCTTTAGAAATTTGAAATGGTGTCCTCTTTGCCCAAACTTGAGGTACCCGGAAAACATGTTTGTGAAGGTTGTATTCTGGGCAAAATGCAGCATTCCTCCTTTCCAAAAGATGGTTTAGTTCGGGCTACTCAAAAATTGCAGCTTGTACATAGTGATGTCTATGGTCCTATGCAAACACCTTCTTTTGGAAACTATCTTTACTTCATGACTTTCATTGATGATTTTTCCAGGTATGCATGGGTATATTCACTCAAAGCAAATTCCAAAGTCTTTATGTGCTTCAAACAATTTTTGGTTTTAGTTGAAAATTTGTCAACATGTAAAATGGGCACCCTCCATTCTAATCGATGGAGGGAATATATGTCTTCTGACTTTAATGCATTTCTAGGTGAATGTGGGATAAAAAATCAATGTATAGTGCCATATACACCTCAACAGAATGGAGTTGCGGAACAAAAGAACGACCACTTATGGAGATGGTGAGGTGTATGGTCAAGAGCCAAGCCTTACCACATAGTTTCTGGCTTGAGGGTGCTATGTGTGCAGCATATGTACTAAACAGGTGTCCCACTAAAGCACTAGATTCAATCACTCCATATGAGGCTTGGCATGATTGCAAGCCATTTGTTGCAAATCTGCATGTTTTTGGTTGTTTGGCATATGCATTAGTGCCTCAACAACATCGCAGAAAATTGGATGATAAAGCAGTAAAATGTATTTTTGTTGGGTACAGTTCTAAAAGCAAAGGCTATCGTCTGTATCATCCACATACTAAACACATTCTGGTTAGCCATGATGTTGTTTTTGTGGAAGATGTGATTCAGCCCTTACTTTCATGTACAAAGGAGACATCTGTTAGCTCTAAAGACATGTATGATACTTTGTTGTGTCTTTTTACAGGTGGACAGTCTAGTGCTAGTCCTAATAAGGTGACTTCTCATCCTTTACAAGTTTCATGTGATGATGCAGACCACTATATTTCTGATGCAGAGTTAAATGATGCACTTGTTGATGAGAGATCTGATATTGAGCAAGCAAAAACTACACCAAAATGGTTGGTTTAGAATTTGCATGACACTAAATTAGATGCACCTCTATCATCTCGTACTCGTTTAGCCTCTCATAGTGCCTTTTTTGCATCAGACTGTTATGCTATGGCTGCATCTAGTCTCTGTGATGAGATTGAACCTATTTTGTTTGATGAAGCAAACAATTCTGAACATTGGATGGCTACAATGCAATCTGAATATGATGCTATCATGAAAAATGGTACCTGGTCTTTATGTGAATTGTCTCCTGGCAAGAAGGTCATTGGCACTAAGTGGTTATACAAGCTGAAGTGTAAGCATGATGGAACAATTGACAGGTATAAGGCTAGGCTTGTTACAAAGGGTTATGCATAGGAAAGAGGCATCAATTTTGATGAGACCTTTGCACGTACATGTTGTGTGACTACTGTTTAGAGCATTTGTGCACTTGCAGCCCATCATGGTTGGAATGTACATTAGTTGGACATTCAAACAACATTTTTGAATGGTGACTTGCATGAAGAAGTGTATGTTTTTTAGTCCTGTGGCTTTGTGCAGAAAAGGCATGAAAACCAGGTGTGTAGGTTATAGCATAGGAGAGGAATTCTCCAACATATGCCAGAACTAAGTGTCCTACTTTCAACCCTTTATCCTTTGCATGGGCATCAAATTATGCCATTTTTCTTTTATTGGATGCATAAATCCCTCGTGTTGCTCTTAATCTTGTTTCACCTAAGTGTTCTAGATCAAAGATTCTATAGGAGAGCTCATGGCCATTCCATTGATGCTCATGTGTTACTTTCAATGTAGGTATCAAGAAGTCTAATGGCAACACAACATTTTTTCCAAATACCATCTGAAAGGGTGTGGCTTAGAGCACTGTTTTATAAGCCACTTTGTATGCCCAAATAGCATGATGTAACTATTTGTCCCAATCAACACGCTTATTATTCACCAATTTAGTGAGAACATTACAAAGTACCTTGTTCGTGCTTTCCGCCTAGCCATTGGCTTGTGGGTGATATGGGGCCGACTTATTGTGAACCACCATGAATTCTTGTAACAAGTATTCAATGACTTCATTCAAGAAGTGGGTGCCAGGATCACTCACCAATTCTATTGGCAACCCATATCTTGTAAATACATTCTCAAATACGAACTTGGCTATTGTCTGAGCATCATTCTTTCTTGTTGCCTTCACTTCCACACATTCAGTCAGATAATCGATAGCCACAATGATGTATTCAACATGTGAACTCTTAGTTGGGGGATTTATAGGACTGAAAAATTCTATTCCCCACTAGAGAATGCAGTTCCACCCATCATGGGTTTTAGTGGCATCTCATCCTTACATATAGGGTACTGCGTTTACTAAAAAATATCGCACCTCTCCACATAGGTATGTGCATCCATGTGAAGAGTTGGCCACCAAAGACCTGCGAATAGAATTGCCTTGATCACACAGTGTGGTCCAAAATGTCCTCTTGCCACACCTTGTTGAGCAGTTTCCAAGATTTTTAGATACTCACTCTCATGGACATACAATGTAAGATAACAGTCTCCTCCTCGTTTGTATAAATTATCATCTATGAGTGTGTAATCTAGGGCTTCTTGTTCTAAACTCCTTCGTGTAGCCATTTTCATCTCTTGAGGGAATTTTTTCATCCTCAAGAAGTCTACCAAGACTTTACTCGGATTTGGCACTAGAGACACTTGATATAGTGTGGTATGTTCCATCGGTGGTCTAATATGACAAATTGGGCATTCTTTGTATAACTTATGGACATCTACCTCCATTTTTGGCTAATATACCCCTAACCTCTACAGAGTCTATAGGGTTCAATGTTTGGAGTGATGTTGTTGTAGTGCACCTACATGTGCTATTTGAAACCACTTGGCCTGCTCATCTTTGTCTACACAGAAAGGTAGTATGCCTTGATCGGTGTGCTTATACATGCTACCTACCAATATGTGATATTTTTGAGACCTCACTACTTCTTTATCTTTGGCTTTCAATACAAGATGTTTCAGTCCAAAGGTGACAATAGGCACTATAGTTTTCGCCCATGTAGGCACTACTTCTAGGTTGAACAATTAAGCATCAAGAAGGTCATCTGATACTCCTTGAGGGGACTCTCTTGAAGTTAGTCTAGAAAGATGGTCCTCCCTAAGGTGATTCCTACCTTTCCTAACCACAACTTCAAAGTCATACTCCATTAGTAAGAGGAACCATCTTATTAATTAACCGGTATTGCAAGGTTTGTTCACTACATAGAATAATGCTTGATGGACTGTAAAAAATTTAAACTTATTTGCAAGAAAATAATGTCTTAACTTTTTAACCACGTATACCATGCCTAATCCTTCTCTCTCGGTAGTGGTATAATTCCGTTCAATTGCATTCAATTGTCTAATCGCATAAGCAATGGGAATATCCATATTAGCTTGACAAGTAGGTTGTGCCAAGACACACCCAATAGCATTATTGGATGCATCCACATGAACATGGAATTAGTGATTTTGTCAGTAAGATGAAAGAGTTGACTTATAGCCTTGAATCTATAGATGAAGACATTGAAGAGCATAGATTTTATTGCACAATTACTTACAGGTTTTCTTCCTTTGATACTAGCAGAAAAGAAAGTTTATAGGGCATCCCAAGTCTTTTTGAGATGTCTTGCATCCTCTAATATGTGGTAATAGAAAGACAGAGATGGAGTTTAGCATATACGACCTTGCTTGAGCATCCCTTGCACACCAAAGTGTGAGCTTATCTATCTCCTCTTGTGTAGGTCCTCCTTTGGATCTTGGAATAGGCATAGCTTCATCACCTGCTACAATTCCATAAAGGTTTCTACCTTGCAAATAGGCCTCCATTCTCATTTTCCAAGCCACATAGTTGTGTCAATCAAGCTTCTCAATAATTGAGGGAAATCCATCACCCATCTTGATCAAGCTTTGATACCACTAAAAGAAATTGGAGAAGCTTGTAGGAGGTAGAAACATGAGTTACGAAGCAACAAAGTTTGGTCCAGCCAACCGGCACAAGACTAGTCGTTGAGCTTATGGAGACTCAAATAGAACTTATGTATGCGATTGCAATAAACTACACTATGTACTTTGGAGCATCAAGAAGAAAGAGTTGATACAAAATAGATAGGTTTGTGCATTGACTAGCTCAAAAAACTTACTATCTTTGGATGAGATGATGAACTTCAAAGTGCTCATAGCGACCAGCATGATTATAATTAGAAACCATTCTTTTGGAGGGGTGATACACATAGGGTTCAGTGTATAGAATGCATAAGATTACAAGAAATAAGTAAAATATGCTTTTGGAATGAACCAGACACTCAATACTGGTACCTCCTATTTTTCAGGCATGCATAGAGATAGACCCCGAGATAGGAAAACTACGATTTCTCCCAATCTACAAAACCAAGTGCTTTGAAAATTGATAATCAGAAAGTGGACACCAATAGAATATCAAGGAGTGCGGATTCATTCAATTTGGAGCTCTGGAGAGAGATTAGCAGCCTCTCCAAGCTTACTATTCTTGAAAACGATGATGTAGAAAAATGAAGGAGCAATACAATGATGGCCACAAGTGTATGTATATTGCTTCCAGGTAATGTACAAGTGATTTGAAATCTTTACATAGAATCTTAAAGCCCTCCACAACTTCTACAAGTGGATTTTGAGTTCAAATGAAGGCAGTGAAGTTTTTTGGAGGGAATCAATTCACTTTCCTATAATCTAGGAGTAGTCAAGATCTAGTTTGATCTAGCTTTAGGTGATTGATTGATTTATTGGTTGCAACTCAACCACCACAAATTCATGGAATTTGGGCTCTCTTTTTATGGTTTTACATGTGTAGATCTCTAGGCTTTTACAATGGTAAAAGATCCGTAAAAAATCTTGAGAAAAAATAATAAATAAGCATAAGTAAAAGAACTCTCCAATGGATATTCATTTGACATAATCCAAGCGATAACTTTTGATGTAGATCAAATCCACCTCAAGCATAGTGCAAGCTTGATGTTCCAATAGTTAGAAAATTTCAATCAAAGAGGAGTCAAAGCTATGCCTATACTAGGTCTACCTAATGTGGAAATTGAACATATGATCTACAAATGAGAAGCATGCAAAATGCAAAAGGCACATAGATTACCATTTTAGAAGAGCGGATTCAAGCATGATACAATACTAGAGCTCATACATAAATATGTATGGGGACCAACAACAGAAAGATCAATCAATGGTTGTAGATATTATATTATTTTTATTGATGATTCTATAAGATGGATAACTTTTTATGTTTTGAAGGAGATATTAGAAGTATTTAGTGCTTTCAAGTAATTCCATGCATATCAAAAGTTTTTAGTAGCATCTCAAAAGCTAAGGAGATTAAGGTGAAATGTAGGGGGATAATACTTATCCCAAGGATTCAATGATTATCTTTGGAATGCAGGTATCAAGAGGAAAAAAACTTGAAAATATACACCTCAACATAATGGGGTGATAGAAAGAAGTAATAGGAACCTAGTTTAGTTTGCTAGGGCCATGCTAAAAGAAAAGATTTGTCCTAATTACCTATGGGCTAAGGTTCTCAATATAGCCAATTATCTTGTGAATAAGTTGCCATGTACAACTCTTGATGGAATGAATCCCTATGAAGCTTGATGGTGTAAGAAACCAACCTTGGATCATTGTAAAATATTTTGATCACCTACCTATGCTTATGTACCATCTCAACTTAGGCATAAGCTAAACTAAAGATAGAAAAATATTTTTCATCCAATATGACAAAAAGAAAATGTGTTATAGGTTGTGGAATCCTTTAACCAAACAATTTCTTGTTTCTATAGATGTAACAATTGATGAACAGAAAAGTTAGTATGCAGAATAAAGTCAAAAAATTGAAGAATTTAAAGAAAAGGTAAGAAGAAGTGAAAAAGGTAAATAAAAAGTGCACGTGTATGAAGATGAGGATCATATGCAAGCTAGTCCATCTAGGGTTGGATCATCAAGAAAAGTGAAGATGCCCCTAAGTTTTCTAAAGAAATCTATGCAGATACATATGAAGTGGAGGAACCAACACATTCAAGCAAAATAAGGAGACAGGCAAGAAGGTACTCTTATGATACTTCTTATACAACTCATAAAATCTATGCTTATAATGGGAAGAAGCAATGAAGGAAGTTTTCAATGCACTTGAGGAGCACAAGACATGGGAACTTGTTCGAAAACCTCATGGTAAGAAAGTGATTAGAAATAAATGGGTTCATAAAGTGGAGAAGCTTGCATATGGAAGAATAGCTAGATACAAATCTAGATTGGTGGCCAAAGGCTATGCTCAAACATATGGCATAGATTATGATGAGACATTCATTCTTGTTGCCAAAATGTCAACCATAAGGAAAATCATTGTTATTCAAGCATCAAAGGATGGACCTTGAGTCAGGTAGACATAAAGAATGCATTCTTGAATGGATATATATCAAATTAAGCATATATGGAGAAACGACAAGGGTTTGCACACTCTAGGTACCCAAATTATGTACACAAATTAAGAAGAGCACTATATGGAATACAACAAACTCCAAGGGCCTAGAACTGTGGGCATGTGAAGTATCTCAATGACCTTGGATATCAAATCTCCAAAGTAGATGCAAGTCTTTTCATCAAAAGAACAGATGAAGGCACAATCTACATTTGCATACATGTAGATGATATTACTTGAAAAAGAATTCAAGGTAAGGGATCTAGGAAAATTATCATACTTTCTTGGAATGGAAATCACTTATGCAAATCATGGGTTATATGTGTCACAACAAAGGTATCTTTTGAACGCATTGAAGAAGTTTAACATGGAGAATTGCAGAGAAGCCTCAAATCCACGTGAAGTCAATCACAACTTAGTAAACATGATGATGCATATATAAAGACATAAGGACATATCAATCTTGTATGGGAGGCTTGATTTATGCTACACTAACAAGGCCTAATCTTACTTATGCAGTGGGAGTCCCCTCAAAATCTATGCATTGTCAAAAGGATCCACATTGGATTGCAAGAAAGAGTTCTCAAATATATCAAATGAACTTTCAGTGAAGGATCTATTATCCTTTTACCTCAAATATAAAATTCAGATGATATAGTGACTCAGATTGGGTAGGATGTCAAGATGATAAAAGATCAACTCATGGATACATGGTGTATATAGGTGATAAGCTTGTGAGTTGGTGTTCAAAGAAGCAAGACACATTAGCTTTATCATCAACAAAAACAGAATACAGAGGATTGGTAGAAGTAGCTAAAGAGATCATATGGTGGTAGACTTTGTTCAAAGGCTTGGGTATTGATCAAGGTATACCTACACTTCATGGAGATAATATGGGCTCACTTTATCTTTCGGCAAATCCACTATTTCATGCAAAAATAAAACACATAGAAATTCAATATCATTTTTTGAGAGAAAAGATAATGGAGGAGTTTGACGTTGTGTATACCTCTACAAAAGTTCAAATAGCTCATCATGACCAAAAGCTTAGATGGTGTGAAGACAAGCAGATTCAAGTGAATGGTAGGAAATAAGAGAAAATAAGAACTTATGAAAACCCAAAGAATGTCAATTAGGATAGGAGAGTTGTTGGAGCTTCACTCACTAATTGAGCATGAAGACATCAATTATATGAAAAGAATTGATGAAGACACAAGTGAAGAAAGAAAGAGCCAAAATAGATGTCAAATCACTCTAGTGACTTGTAAAGCATGTGTGGCTTACAAAGAGGCTAAATTCTAACAACCATGTTCCTAATTGTTCATCGATCACTTGACCAAACTATGCTTTTATGCACTGTGTTCTTACTTGTATCCTATGATGCTTGCGGGTTAGCATCTCACCTCTCTACAACTTTGTATTTGTTTCTAGAATTTGACGATTATAATGTGCAACTTCTGTATTCGTGGGTGAATTGTCCTACTTTTCACATTGATAATGAATATGCCCATGAAGTATGAGTGACAAAGTTTGAGTATCAAAATTTAAAGAGACCTTGCCTTTAAAAATCTGTGATCAATAATGCATTATGAAAGGTATCATGTAATTTCTTACAATTCACAACATGCTCCATAATTCATCTACAGATTAAGGTTTTCCAATATATATGATGAAATAATGCATAATTTCACTCTTTTTGTTGAAATTTAAAAAGCATATGATCCGAATTGATTTCATTTTCACACTCCACTGTTTTGATCATGGATTGATTATGCTACAACTCATATCTTGTGCTTTTAGGTAGTCTATTCAATGTGTGCAAGCTACTCAAGCTACCTTGTTGTGTGTGATCGGTAAGTGTTTTGCCTATGTTTGGTTAGTGCCATGTTGTTTTCTAAAAGATCATTGGCTACTTTGTAATGTTCATTGAGTTGTTTTGGACCAATCATCTCTTTTCTTCATTATCTCTTGGGTCAGTGTTATTTGAAATTGCACAAAGCCTGTGAGTTGTGATTGTTGCTGCCCCCTTGGAATTGATCACATTGTTGATTGATAGCTAATATCTTGTCAAAGAGGATTGAGAAAGTAACCTTAGGACATGCAAGTAGTAAGAGGATTGAGCAAGTAACCTTAAGGATTGAGGATTGAGCAAGTAACCTTGGGAACATGCAAGTAGTAGCAAGGAGGACATGCAAGTAGTAGCAAGAGCAAGTGTGAGACTGATTGGATTGTTTGTTTTGCCATATTTTGATGTACTCTTAATCTTTGTATTTTGTTGAATTCATTTGGATTCATTTGAGTGTACTCTTAACGTTTGTTATTTTTTTTAATTCATCTGGATTCATTAAGTCCTTGTGATTTTTTTTTATCATTCTTATTCTTTGGATAGGCATGTTGGAGGGCATGTTTTCCTAAGGAGGAACCCACTTGAGTAGAACGCATCCTGAAAATTGTGTTTGCACCTCTTCTTGAAAGAGGTCTCGGGTACCACTTCTATAGCTTGGCATGCAAGGTGTGACCGTTGCATGCTCCCTGTGAGTGAGGTATCTGCTTGAAGTAAGCATTCTTTTTTGTGTTATTTATAATTTCATTTTCGAGTCTTTATTAGGCTTCACCTCAAACTTCAAAGGATTTGGAAATCGGATATACTAAACTATTTTATTAAACATGAAGTTAAAAAAAAAATTATAGTTCTTCGACATGGGCAAAGTAGATGAAAATCACTGATTCTATCAGACAAAAATGATCCGATAAATAGAAAACAATGAATATTAGAGGGAAAAGATAATTTGTTAGTCAGATACAAGAAATAAGCGTGCCACATAGAAAAACTCATCATATATCACAGAAGTGTAAGTGTACATTTACATGTTTTAGGCGATTTCATCATCGTCCTTGCGGATCACTAAATCATCCTATATTGCAGCACATGCTACTTCTAATCCACCTCCTCCATCTTGCTTCCCTCCGCGTCTCCCTCCTCCATTCCAATCATCTCTTCATCAGCTTCAGTAGAACCCATCTCATCATCAATACTCAAACCGAGTTTCAGCATCCTGTGTATGCGATTACCAAAGGTATTAGGATCATCCAAGCTAAATCCAGACGTGAGTAGGGCGGTCTCATAAAGCAGCAGAACAAGGTCTTTGACAGATTTGTCATTCTTATCAGCCTCTGCTCTCCTCCTCAGTTCCTCCATAATCGCATTTTCAGGATTTACTTCCATGGTTTTCTTCGAGGACATGTAGCTCGACATACTACTGTCTCGCAAAGCCTGGGCCTTCATGATCCTCTCCATGTTTGCAGTCCACCCATATTCGCCGGTAACAAGACAGCATGGAGATTCCACGACACGATCCGACACAACAACTTTTCCCACCTTGTCACCCAGGATATCCTTTATGACCTTGCAAAGTGACTCGAATTTTCCTTTCAACTCCTCCTTCCTCTTTTTGTCTTCCTCAGTGTCCTCCAGTTTCAGACCCTCCTTGGTTGCAGAAACTAGTTTCTTCCCATCAAACTCCTTCAGCTGCCCAACAGCATATTCATCGATGGCGTCGACCATAAACAGAACTTCATATCCTCTCTTCTTCAACTTCTCCAAAAACGGAGAGTTTTCCACTGCTTTCTTACTCTCACCCGTAATGTAATATATATCCTTCTGCCCATCTTTCATCCTGGTAACGTAGTCTTTCAGATTGGTCATTTCATCTCCGCTCTTGGTGGAGTGAAACCTCAGAAGCTCAGCCAGCTTTGCTCTATTTTGACTGTCTTCGTGAATGCCAAGTTTCAAATTTTTGGAAAATGCTTCATAAAATTTGTTATAGTCTTCCTTGTTCTCGGCGATCTCAAAGAACACTTCAATACACTTCTTTACAAGGTTCTTCCTAATGACCTTTAGAATTTTGTTTCGCTGTAGCATTTCCCTAGATATGTTAAGCGGCAGATCCTCAGAGTCAACCACTCCCTTGACAAATCCTAGATACTCTGGAATAAGCTCTTCACAGTTATCCATGATAAAGACTTTTCAGCTTTTTCCTTGTGTCAAATAAATCGAATGGTGCACGCTTAGGCACAAACAGTATAGCCTTGAATTCCAATTGACCTTCCACAGAAAAGTGTTTCACTGCAAGATGTTCCTCCCAGTCATTAGTCAGGCTTTTGTAAAAGGCAGCATACTCATCTTTGGTGATCTCCTCAGGTTTTCTCATCCAGATCGGCTTCTGTTTGTTCACGAGTGTCCATTCATGGGACACCTCCTTCACCTTCTTTTTCTTCTTTCCAATTTCCTTCTCTTCTTCAATCTCTTCGATCTTACCCTCCGCTTCATCCTTTTCATCTTCCTCATCATCTGACACTTCTTTCGTTGTTGTCTTCTCGGTCCATAAGTTAATCGGATAGCTAATGAATTCTGAGTGCTTCTTAATAAGGTCCTTCAACCTCCGTTCTTCAAGGTACTCGTGCTGCGAACATAGACATAAGAACACTGTGTCAGACATATCATCCCCTTCACAAACGTTCATGTAGGCCAAAGAGAGCATGCTCTACAAAGTCAGCGAATATAGAAGAAATAAATAGGAAATGTTAATCCATAAACAGGATATTTATGAATGTGAGCATGATTCTATGGTTCATTCATAGGGGAAGATGCGCTGGGAATCTAACATAAGGAGCGAGATGAACCGAAACCATGAACTTACATAGAAAGAATAACATGAAGGGAACGTGACAGTCTATGGACTACACAGTGTACGCTAGCGTTCCTAAACCCTTACATAATTAACTATCATAATTTCAAAAAACAGTAGACTCTGAAACGCCTTCATCAGAAAGATTCAGAAGCAGACGACCATATAACATGGTGAAACGCATTAACTGTCATGTTCACAAAAACCACAAGACCTAACTGTGCCACGATCAGCAGTGCAGGCACCACAAGCACAAACTATCTACCTGATCCTCTTTAAGGTAAAGGGTTATCTTTGTGCCTCTTCCTAGGGCTTCCCCTGAGACATCCCTAGTGATTGTGAAAGATCCACCGGCTTGTGACTCCCATATGTATTGCTCGTCATCATTGTGTTTTGACGTCACAACGACCATCTCTGCAACTAGGTAAGCTGAGTAGAAGCCAACACCAAACTGACCGATCATGCTAACGTCAGCGCCCGCAGCAAGGGCTTCCATGAATTCCTTTGTGCCAGATCTTGCGATCGTGCCAAGGTTATTCACCATATCTGGACACGACCAAGCATGATGAATAACCTCCACGTTGAGATCATAAAATGAGATATAATAAATGAATAAACAATCTTATCCAAATGAACATGAATAAATCATATCCTCTAGTGACTATTGGTTCCATAATTAAACTCAATGATGTAACACTTGCCTGCCTTTGTCATCCCAATGCCACTGTCAATTATAGTGAGAGTATTGGAAGATTTATCTGGAACAATACGAATGAAGAGCTCTGGCTGCGCGTCCAACTTACTCTTGTCTGTTAAACTTTCGAATCTTATCTTATCCAAAGCCTGCATAACAGATGAAGACGATTACTACAACTTGCACGAAGACAAAAATGAAGGAAACTGAGTTACAAAACCTGGATCAACTTCGTCAAACTCAAGAAAAACCTAGAGATGGCATCCTCTGTGTCTAATTACATGATTCATTCACATAGGCGTATTAAAGTCTCGACATTATGCTAAGGCTTACAAAATGACAGCTTCCAATCATCTCCTCTAGAATCCCATTACTGACTAAACTTGATCCATATGCTAATTATTTCAAGAAAAACTAGGTGACTAGGATACTATGCACTCGAAAATTTAAATGATAGACGTCAGTAGATATATAAGGAGCGCACAATCTCAGAAAAGTGAGAACTTACATCAGAAGCGTTGCTTATTAGTTCACGCAGAAAAATCTCCTTGTTGCTGTAGAACGTATTGATAATAAGGCTGAGCAGCTGGTTAATTTCGGCCTGCAACGCGAATGTCTCCGTCTCCGCCATGGATGCAGCAGGGTCGAAATAGATCTGCGGAAGTGCGGTCGTTTCCAACGAGAAATACCGTTGTAGGCGTGATTGCGACTGTGGGAATCAGATATCAGTTACAGGAACTCAAGAACTCTGCACAAGCTTCAGGCAAATGCAATTTTATATGTCATGAACGCTGAGAGTCTTAAGGAATTTATGGTCTGAGAACTGTGTAGAGCCTTCTTCTCATATCTTATTCTGTTGAATCGCGTAAGTTCCAGAACGTTCCGTTGACTTCATGCTACTTAACGCTTTATGGTCTGAGAACTGTGTAGAATCTTCTTCTCGTATCTTTCTCTTGAATCGCATAAGTTCGAGAACGTTGTAAACTTGTAGGTATGAAACAAGATATCTCCATAATAAGAAATCCATTGAGGGAGATGAACTAAGTACAAGAAATAATTAAAAAAGATCTTGTATGACACATGAGGACTTGGCATCATGTCTAAGATACTATATCGAGAAAAAAGATCTCGTACGACACATGATTAATAGTTGTTGGCATAGGATTACTTTGACCATAGAGCTTTTCCTTCACCCATTGCAGTGACAACCAATCTGTTTGGGTGATTTTAGGTTGGTAGACTCTCTTCTCACCATATGATGATGATGCTTCCTCTTGTTCATAGGTACGGATGATTCTTGGGCTAGGTACATAGTGAATTACTCCTTCGCTTGATGATAAAATGGAAGCTCTTTTCTTGTCCTCTATTGTGTGTGGTTGCTCCATAAACACCACATCACGGCTCCCTTTGATCATCTTTGCCTCATGGTCATACAATATGAAAGCCCTTTGCTTTTCATTATGACCTAGGAAGATGCATCTCTTGCTTTTTGGTTCCAACTTGTTCTTTCTTTGACCTGGTACAAAAGCATAACACACACTCTCAAAAATTCTAAAGTGTAAGATGGATGGATTCTTACCAATGTAGACTTCATGATGAATATTTCTATTTTGATAAGGAAAGCTAACGCCTTCCCTCATACACATTCTATCTCAAAAATGGTGTGACTCTTGCATTCCATAATGCCATCATGCTGTGATGTGTGAGGTGTCACTAATTGACACTTTATCCCTTTGCACTTGCAAAAGCCTTCCAACTCCTTTGAGTTGAGCTCACCACCACCTCCTATTCCAAGCTTCTTCACACTTTTTCCTGGTTCATTTGCAGCAAGTTGTGGTTGTTCTTTAATCTTACCAAAAACTTGAGCCTTATCACGAAGAAAGTACATCCACATCTTCTTGCTATAGTCATCGACGATCACAATGTAAGAAGATCCTCCCAAGGCCTGTATAGACATCTTACTACACAAGTTAGCATATACTAACACTAGAGGAGCCTTTGACCTACTCTTGCTTTCTTGTGGGAATATCTCTCTATGTGGCTTGCCCATCATACAAGCTCTATAAGGTTCCTTCATTCCATTCACTATAGGTAAGTGATGAATACCTTGCTTTTGCATCTCCTTCCATACTGTCCCTGTCACCATGATGGGCTCTTACTGAGGATGCATAGAACTAGATTGACCTATATCATTGGTAATTTGAGCATCATTGTTGAGTACCCATGAATCCACAATTGATTCTTCTTGTGTTGAGGAGCATACCACCTTTGCCTTGGCTCCATGTATTGCCTCCTCCTTCACTTCATTTATCCTCTTGACATGACAATTTGCAATTGCATGTCCCTTCCTTTTGCAATGGAAGCATTGTCCTTGAACTTCTTCTTACTACTCCTCCTCTTTGAATTCTTACCTTTGGTTGAGGAACCACCTTTACTTGATGCATTGTTGGAGAATGTAGCATCTCCTTGAATACTTCTTACTTGGGCTTTAAGCTGCAAATCCTCTTCCATTGGTATTGAGTAAAACTCCTCAAATGTCAAAGCTTGAGGTCTCACCTGAGAGTTGAGAGTAGTTACTCTTCCATCATACTTTGGTGGAGTATTTTGGAGAAACCTTCAAGCTAGCCCCTTGCTAGTCTTCTCTATCCCTTCACAAGCCATTCCATCACATGGCTTCTTGACCTAAGTAATGGATGCCTTCACCTTCTTTCCTTCTGCAAACTTCTCTGCTTCCAATTGATTTTCTAAATTTTGAATGTATGTTTGGTTTCTTACCTCATAGTGACTGCTCAATATACTCCAAGCCTCACTTGCTATCTTCCAAGCTTCTAGAAGCTTTGCATTTGGGAGAATCACCATACTCGGATCCAATGGGTCAAAGGTAGGTTGTGGCTCTTGCTCACTTCCTATCAACATCTCCAAAAGATCATGAGAATCAAGGATAACTGTAATCTTGAACTTCCAAAGAAAATAATTTGTACCATCTAACTTGCCTTCACTGAAGGTTGGTGGATGAACCCATAGTGTTTGCATTTCCAAATCCATTGCACCAACTCCACCTCCAATTCCACTCTTAGATGCTAAAACCTCCATAGTGTTGAAGCCTTTGTGTCCCATGAACTTGAAGCCTTGAAGCCTTTGCTCCCAAGAACTCTAGCATTGAAGCCTTGCCTCCCAAGAACTCTAGTGTTGAATCCTTTGCTTTGCACAAGCTATAGTGGTGAACCCTTTTCCTCCAAAGAACTCCAATGTTGAAGCCTTTACCTACCACAAACTTTGCAGTTGAAGCATTTACTCTCACAAGCTTGAATGTTGAAGTCTTCCTTCCACAAATGCTAGAGTTGATTCCTTGGCTTCCACAACCTCTGTAGTCTTCTATACCTTCCTGTGCTCTGATACCATGTAAGAAAAAGGAAAATGAATGCATAATGATTGAGTGGTGGGCTAGTGGTCTACTTATAATACCATGTAGGAGTTACCACAACACATATATAGGTTCAAGGTTAGAGAGAAAGAGAGATAGTTACTCATGGGAATAACACAAGAGATTTGGTTATAATGGAAAGTGGACTCAAGAATAGTAGAAGATGAACTCAACTCAATTCAACTCAAACCCATAACTCTAATACAATGGAACTCAAACACTAAACAATATATAGATGGTTCTATCCACCCATGCACTCCCTATATGGAGTTTAGATGGTGATCTAGATAGAATCTAGGTGAAGGGCTATGGGCCAACACAATGGGTACTAAGATGGATACCCTAATGGTTCCAAACACCACAAATGATGATCCTATATGGGAAGGAAACCATCTTTATAAGGTCCTCCAAGCCTAAGTCGGCCTACCCATATTGTAGGGTCGTGGTAGCTTGATCCATGCCCGAAATAATCTCCACCATTGATCTATGAGATGAGTCCAATGGTAGAAAGGTAGGATCAGCAACCATTTGTTTGCAGCCCTTGATCTTTCTTAATCCACACTTAGGAACAAGTCTAGATCCAATGGACCATACTAGACCCTTCCCCAAGTTAAGAAAGATTTTTTTTTTCTAGCTCTTGATATAGGTTGATCCTCACATCGGATCAATCCCAAATCCAATGGGTTAGAAGTAGCCTTCCTAACTATCCATCTACGGTCTACACTCTCAAAGTCAGGAACCTACTAATGTCCAACACTCTCAAATGGCTTCTGCTCATAATGGAGGCCTTACAAAATAGAGTGTTATGGAACAATGGTGGTGGTGCTACATAAGGGTGAGGTATTGAGCATATCTAACACCCCCCCTCAATGTCCACCCAATGGTGAACTACCTTCTTGGCCTGATGCCAAGTCTTCCATGAGGGTGGAGCATTGACCATGTCTAAGAATTCCAATATGGATACATGGACAATTGGATATATTCTCATGGTACTCGGTAACTTTAGTTGAAGGTGACTAGATTAATCTCGGCCAAAATGGTAAAAGGACAAAGTCTCTCATGGTCTATCTTTTTAGTCGCCTTGATGTGTGCAAATTATTTTTGAGTAGCCACACTTTATCCCCAATATGATAGGATCAATTCTCAACATGTTTTTGATCTCCATAATACTTATATTGTTCATGAGCTCTATGGATCTCTTGCTTGCATTCTTGGTAAATATCCATAAGGTATTGGACCTTATCTTGGGTAACTCTATCCTTGACATGATTTGAGATTTGTACATCCATCCTTGGGTGTTTTTCATAATTTGCAAAAGAATTGAGTTTGCGTGGTAGATGTGTGAATATTGTTGCTATAGGCAAACTTTGGAAAGGGTGAGAGCTCAGAACAATCATTTTGATTATATGGAGATAGTGTTCTATGACTTGATTCACCCATTTTTTTGTGTAGCACTTGATTCACCCATTTTGTTTTCCCATCATTCTATGGATGATTGATTATAGATACTTTAACTTGAACACCAAGGAGCTTGCAAAGAACATTCCAAAAGTTGGATATGAACTATGGATCTCAATCATTGACAATTCATCAAGTAGTCCATGAAGCCTAAACATATATCTGAAAAGAAGTCTAGTAGTACCTACACCTATGATTGCCTTGGTAGTTGGAATGAAGTGTGCCATCTTTGTGAATCTATCCACCCTAACAAGAATAGCATCATACTTATTTGATCATGGTAGATTTGTAATGAAATACATACATAGTGAAGACCATGGCCTTTCTGGAACTTGTAAAGGTTGCAAGAGGCCATGAAGTTTATGACAAGGTACCTTAGATCTATTGTAAGTCTCACAAGTTCGGATATATTATGTGAATTCCTTCCACATTTGAGGCCACCAAAAAAATCTTGATATAAGTTTTATTATTTTATTTACTCCAAAATGTCCTACTTCAAGGTTATCGTGAAATTGTTGAAGTAATTTGGTTATGGGATTTCCTAGAGGGACATACAAAAATTTATTATAATATACTAACCCATAATTTTCTTGGAACTCATTTACTTTATGATTATTTCCTTCTTGAATTTTTGATTGACATTACAAAACAATTCATCATTGTTAATATATTTCAATAGTGATGTGTATGAACATATTTAGGTTGGCTCGAGCACTTTTTTCTCTCTTTAAGCAATTTTTTTACCATGGCTTATATATATGCTTATAACCCTAATGGGTCACTTAACTTTGTACATTCACTTGGTAATACATTTTGTGTTGTGTTATGCTCCAAGCTTCTTCTTCTTCCTAGTGTTGTTCATTGCTTCTACATACCTCAAGCTCCAATAATTGGTATGAGTACGTCACCATTTCATTTAGCGCATCATGGACACCTCTCCAATCATAGTCTCATAATCACAAAAAAATTGGTGAGCATACTCGAGGCAATTAGTTGTGGCATCAAAGCTTTTATGTGAGTTGGTTTTGACCTCCAAGCACACCATCACAATGATTGTGTAGGTAGTTTTATCCTTTTGTGCCAAACATATATAAAGGTTTTAGTTTGTCTGTATATGCACCTCAAAGTCTCTTATAGGTTTAGGAGAGCTCAATAGGATGTTTCTATTCAAATTTTTGAGGTATAGTCATTTTTTTCATCAAGGTATTTAGTCATTGGCCATGGTTGAAAGAAATGATATATTCCATGTTGGAATTTGAGGTCTGCCAAAGCACATGAACAACACAAGGAACAAGAAGAATCTTGGCGCATAACAGACAATACTAAATGTGTTAACAAGTGAATGTACAAAGGTAAGTGACCCATTAGGGTTATAGGCTTATATACAAGCTGAGGGAAAAAACCTCCTAAAGAGGGCAAAAAATGTCTCGGTGGTCCTAATGTGTTCACACACATCACTACCAAAATATATCAACAAATTCCCCCTTGGGAGTGATGCATTGAACAAGGATCTAGCTTTCACAATGAGTGTTGAGTGTTTGAGCCACATACACTCAACTCTCATTGTGAAAGCTTCCCTATAATAGCCTCATAACTAGAGGTGGCCACAATAGGCTGCTTCGGGCTCAAAAAAGATATGCATGAGCTACCAAGCATGAATCAAAAACCACTAGTGTGTTTGAGTGTTGAGTGTGTTTGAGCCACACACGCTCAACACTCATTGTGAAAGCTTCCCTATACTCAGCCTCACAACTAGAGGTGGCCACAGTAGGCTACTTCGTGCTCAAACAAGATATGCATGAGCTACCAAGCATGAATCAAAAACTACTAGTGAACACATGAGTGTCATAGCAACCCACTGATTCAAAGTAAAAAAAAGCATGTAAATCTGGTGATAGTGATCCCCCCCTTGGGATAAAACAATCCAAGCAACTAGGTAGCAGTCAAGTAGTGAAATGAGTGCTTAGCAGCTTGCTAATGCTTGATAACTAGGCAATGCATAAACCTACTCATTTGAGAGATAGAAAACTGAATATCATGTCACATTATGCATAAATAAATCAAGCATCCAACACCTGCTAATAGAGAATAACATCAAATGCATCTCCAACATCATGAAGACTCAACTATAAACATGTTTCCATAGGAGTGGCATTTGGTTGGCAATCTTCAAGGCCAAAATGCTACAATAATGTGTCAATATATTTTGTTTGGCACCGAGAAATTCCACCATCAACTCGCATAAATGCAATGCCCAAATAATGATTCAAATGCCCCAAATCTGACATCTCAAAAGAGGCATGGAAATAAGCTTAAAAATTAGCAATATGCTTCTCATTAGGACTAGTGAGGAGCATGTCATCAATATAGACAACAATTATCAGATGCAATCATTTCCTTAACATATAGGGTTCTCTTTGTTGGAGTGTTCTCAAAACCATGTGCAATCAAGTAGGCATGTATATTTTCATACCAAGCATGTGGTGCTTTCTTCAAACCATATAACACTTTTTCAACTTACACACTTTGTTTTCATGCCCTTTGTGTAGAAAACCACAAGTCTAAAATACATACAATTCTTCATGTAAGTCATCATTCAAAAATGTAGTTTTAATGTCCAATTGATGTACATTCAAACAATGATGAGCTGCAAGTGCACAAATACTACGAACAATGCTCATGCAATATGTTGGAGCAAAGCTCTCATCAAAATCAACACCTCTCTCTTGAGCATAAAATTTTGCAACAAGACTAGCCTTATATTTGTCAATTGTTTCATCAGCCTTATGCTTCAGCTTATATACACATTTAGTGGCACAATTTTCTTCATTTTCTGTGTCATCAAAAGAAATAGGCTCATTCTCATCATAAAGACTAGATGTAGCCATATCATAGCGATTTGATGCATAAGAAGCACTATGAGATCCTAGTCGAGTACGATTTGACAGAGGTGCATCTAATTTGCTATCTTGCAAAGTCTCCATGAGACATTTAGGCATAGTTTTTTCCTCCTCTATATTAGCCCTCTCATAAAAAAGTGTGTCATGTAAATCTGCATCAAAAATGGAATGATGTGCATCATCATGTGGAGCCTACAAAGGCTAAGAAATTGCCTCATTTGGACTAGCACTTGACTCTCTAGCTATAAAAAGAGATAGTAAAGTGTCATACATGCCTATAGAGCTAATTCAAGTCTTCTTCGTACATGAAAGTAATGGCTGAATTGCATCTTGCACAAAAACATCATCACAAATTATCAAAATGTGTTTAATCTATGGATGATAAAGAAGATAGCCTTTGCTTTCAAAACTTTACCCAATGAAAATAGATTTTGCTGCTTTATCATCCGATTTCTCTACATTGTTATTCAGCTATTAATGCATATGCCAGACAACCAAAGACACAAAGATGACATACAGATGGCTTGCGACCATGCTAAGCTTGAGTGATAGATTGTAGTGCTTTGGTGAACACATGTTAAGTACATATTCTATGCATAATAGCCTCAAGCTAGAGCTATGTGGTAAAGACTTAATTTTGACCATACACCTCACCATCTCCATGCTTTTGAGACCTATTCTTTCTTTCAACAACTCCATGTTTTTTAGACCTATTCTTTCTTTCAACAACTCCATGCTTTTGAGATGTATATGGCAGTATACATTGATGTTTTATCCCTTATTCAGCTAGAAATGCATTAAACTCAGAAGACATGTATCCCCCCCTCAATTAGAATGGAGGGTGCCCATTTTACATGTTGATAAATTTTCAGCCAAAATGAGAAATTGTTTGAAGCACATAAACACTTCAGATTTTGCTTTCAATGGATATACCCATGCATGATTGGAAAAATCATCAATAAAAGTCACTAAGTAAAGATAGCTCCCAAAAGAAGGTGTCTAGATAGGACCATAGACAAAACTATGAACAAGGTACAATTTTTTAGTAGCTCATACAGAACCATCTTGTGGGAAGGAGGAAGGCTGCATTTTGCCCAAAATACAACCTTTGCATACATGTTTACCAGGTTTGTCAAGTTTGGGTAGAGAGGATACCATTTTTTATTTTTGTAGACAAGGAAAACTAGAAAAAATCATATGACCAAAGTGTGCATGCTAAAGCTTTGAATCAAAGATAGCCTCAGAATTTTGAACTACACATGTTCAATCATTGAGATATTTTGCATATTCTATGAGCTTATATAACCCATGCCATAAAATGTGAGATGCAATAATAACATCACCATTTGACATATCATGAGTTTTATATCTGTCATCAATAAATTTGACAACCAAGTCAATCTTGGCTAGTGCTAAAATTGACAACAGATTTTTCTTGATCCTTGGCATGAAAAAATCATCTAGCAATGTGAAAGAACTACTATCAAAAGAAGTTAGAATGATATTACCAACTCGTATTACAAGATAAGAGGACTTGTTAGTGCATGTGGTAGTATTCCTTGTAGGGGTAAGCTCAAGTGAACTAAAGAAACTGTGCTACAAGGTTATATGCTTGGTTGCCCCACTCTCAAAGTAACAAACATCTGAGTCTATTACAGATATACACTATTCATGAGAAGATGATTCATAACTACAATCAGTAGTAAACATCCATTCTTCATTCTGCACAAGATTAGCAGACTATGTTTTCGGTGTAGAGGCCTCTACTATGTTTTCGGTGTAGAGGCCTCTACAACAACCATTCTAGCCTCTTTCTTCGTTTCCTCTTTTGCAACCAGTTTTGAAAAATGCTTTATAGCGTGATCATTTCATTTACAGTATTTACAAAACTATTTCTCCTTTTTTGTTTTCTTCTTGTCTTTGTCTTCCCTTTTTAACTATGCAAAATTAGTAGATTTTTGCTTATTATTAGATGAGCTCCATTTACCTTTACCCTTTTGACTAGATAAGAAAGCTTGATTTGCAACATGCATAATGGAACTCTTATGCCTAGATTAATCTTCCCACAATAAAACAGAGATTAACTCCTCAAATGTTAAGGCATTTGAATGCATCATCAACCAAAGAGGTAGAAGAAAAACTATGATATGAATCAAGAAGAACATTAAGAATGGTCTACACAAGTGATCTATTTCACAAAACTTCATTTGCAAAAACCAATTACTCTTTCAAATCTTTGTTTTTTGTCAAAAGACTATCCATAGAATCTCCTTCACTCATATCCTCACTCTCCAAATATTTTTGGAGGTAAGCAATATGAACCTCATTTTGTATCGCAAGCATCCTTTGCTATTTGCCACAAGCAAATATGAGAGATAATGGCACTTTTGAAAAATAAAGCTATCAATGCATGTGTGTGAGCATCTCTATCATCCCATTGAAATTGCTCTACAATAGGTGAAGCAAGAATCATAGCACAAATAGGAATTTCAAGATCATCATCTTCAACACCATCCGCATCACCTTAAACAACTATATTTACATGTGTAGTAGGTCATTTTTCAACACCTTACACAATATTTCACAATCCTTTTGCCACCAATACATGATGCATTATTTATTCCCATAACGATTAATCCATGTCATCCAACTTGTCTTCAACAGCCAACATATGAAATACAACATTGCTTTCAACTATGGCCACTAAGTAAAATACCCTGATGTAGAAAAATGATTGTATCTCAAAACATTGAACATAAATACCATTCAAAAGGACAAAATTACCTACACACACATTGTGATAGTGTGTTTTGAGGCTAAAACAAGCTTAGATCAAAATTTTGACACCATAGAGTGAAGTATTTTTTAACTCCTAATCACTGTGAGTATGCTCACCAATTTTTGTTCTATTATGAGACTATGATTGAAGGGGTGTACATGACACCCTAGACGAAGCAACGACCTACTTTGATACCAATCATTGGAGTTTGAGGTACACCAAAGCACATGAACATCACAAGGAAGAAGAAGAAGAAGAAAGAAGAAGAAGAAGAAGAAGAAGAAGAATAAGAAGAAGAAGAAGAAGAAGAAGAAGAAGGAGAAGAAGTAGCTTGGAGCACAACACACAATACTGAATGTATTACCAAGTGCATGTACAAAGATAAGTGACCCATTAGGGTTATAGGCATATATACAAGCCAGGGGAAAAACCTCTTAAAGAGGGAAAAAAGGGCCCTAGTGGTCCTAGTGTGTTCACACACATCACAACCAAAATATATCAACATTTAGTATGTTGGCTCTTGAGGATAACTTGGATGGCAAAAATTACCCATTGTGGGCATAATGGTGCATCATGTATTGGTAGGCAAAAAGGTTGTGAAATATTGTGCAAGGTGTTGAAAAATTTCCTATTATGCCTACAAATATTATTGAAGGTGATGGAGATGATGATCTTCAAATTCATGTTCGTGTTGGGGTTCCTACTCCATTTCCTATAGAGCAACTTTGTTTAGATGGTAGAGATGTTTAGACTGTCACGAGGAAGGAGACAAGGAAGAGAGCTCACACACACACACTCACTCGCAAGGAGAAGCACACACACAGATTGAGGCAAGGAAGAATGATCTTCTTCTTCTTCTTCTTCTTCTTCTTCTTCTTCTTCTTCTATTACATAAAAAGGAATGTACAAGAATGACCTAAAAACAAGAATACACCAAGTGCAATATATAAAGATCAGTACATAAGGAAAAACCTAATGTCCACGCATGAGTGAGCTGGCAAGGAACAAATGTGCCATCACTCTCTGTAGATAAATCTAATAAAGCTAAATGAAATATCCCTGACATATACCGGCGTGACCACTATACATGTCAGAGAAACAAAAAACTGGTACGTGTCGTCCTAGATCATCACATGTTGAGCTTGATATCTCAACACTCCCCCTCAAGCTCAATGCCATATCCTGTAATCCAAGCATCTCCCGAAACTTCTTCAACTTCTCAGCTCCAAGTGCTTTGGTGAAAATATCAGCAACCTACTCATCTATTCTCACATAAATAAGATCAATATCACTTGCTAATACCTTCTCTCTGATGAAGTGATAATGTACCTTGATATGCTTTGTTCTAGCATGGAAAATAGTATTCCGTGCTAACTGTATGCTGCTAAGATTAGCACAATAAATAGTGATAGGCTTTCCCACTTCCACACCTAAATCTGCAAGTAGCATTTCTAGCCATGATGCCTCACATGCTGCCATTACAACACCTCTATACTCAGCCTCTGTACTCGACAAAGAAATAGTGGGTTGCTTCTTGTTGCTCCATGTAACAGCTGCACTCCCTAGTGAAAATAGGAAACCACTAGTAGATCTTCTATCTGGAATGCTACCAGCCCAATCTACATCGGTGTATCCATAAACCTACAAATCTACACTAGCCTCGTAAAACAATGCATAATCCAAAGTATCACTCACATAACGTAGAGTGCACCTCAGAGCATCCAAATGTGGCTTCCTGGGAACCTACATAAATTGACTCTCAAGTCCAGTATAACTTAGATCAGGCCTTGTAATTGTGAGATATATAAGACTTCCCACAATCTTCCTGTACATAGTAGCATTTTCCAATGCTTCACGTGATGTAGTATCCAACTTCAAATTATGATCTAATGGCATAGAAATTGGCTTACAATCAGCCATACCATACTTTTGCAGCATATTCAAGGCATATTTCCTTTGCGATATCCATATACCTTTTTCTGTATGTATAAACTCAATGTCCAAGAAATAGCGCAACACACCAAGATCTTTCATGTCAAATTCCTGCATAAGAAGTTGCTTTACCTCTTTGATGCTTCCTTCATTATCACCACCTACAATGAGTTCATCAACATAAATATCCACAATAGTGATGCCATCATCAGCCTTCCTTGCATATAGTGAGTGATCTGCATCACACATAGAAAACCCAATGCTAATTAAGTAATTAGTGATTCTTGCATGCCATACACGAGGGGCTTGCTTCAACCCATACAAAGACTTTTGCAACTTGCAAACATATTCTGGATGCTTTGAATCTTCATATCCTTGTGGTTGGTCCATATGTGCTTCTTCTTGTAACTCACCATGTAGGAAAGCATTCTTCACATCCATCTGATGCAAAGTCCATCCTTTTGCTGCTAATGCAACAAGTGTTCTAACAGTAGAGATTTTAGCTACAGGGCTGAATGTTTCCTCATAATCAATGCCATATGTCTGTGCATATACTTTAGCTACCAATCGTGCTTTATACCTGCTTATGCTACCATCCGCATTATGCTTTACCTTGTAAACCCATTTGCAGCCTATGGGTTTCTTTCCTTGCGGCAATGGAACCAGCTTCCATGTATCATTTCCATAAAGTGCAGCCATCTCCTCATCCATAGTTTTTTCCCAATCTGCAATTCCAATTGCATCTTCAAAGCAAGAAGGTTCAGCATCTTGTATTACCTTTGTTATGTAGGCGTAATGACAAGCCATGTAACTGTCATACGTCAATCATTGCAGTGAATTCCGCATCCTCCCAGATCTTCTTGGTCCTGGGTCACTTCTCCTTGTATCATCTTCATGTGCCCTTCTTACTCCTAGAGTCTTCATAGAGGGCAATCCAAGTTCCTCATAAAAACTCTTTCTGAGCCGCTTGAATCTCCATCAACATCTTCAAAACCTGCACATGTTTTATGACTTGCAGAAAGCTTTTCTTTACCTTTCTTAGATGTGTTTGATGAATTTTCTAGACTGAAATTTCCATGCAATCTTCCACTCCATGGATTTGAGTTGGAACTATTGCTTGGTGATGCATCTGGTCCACTCAAAACTTGAGATTCTGCACTTGTTTTTTTAGCATTTTCTTTGTCATTTGGTTCAAGATTCAGTCCTTCTTTGGCATCTGCATAGAAGCTTGACATTTCATCAAATACCACATCTCTACTCACCTTTACTTGTCATGTGAGTGGTTTATAACATTTATATCCCTTTTGCTCAAGGGAGTATCCAATGAAGACACACTTTTATCCTTTTGGATCAAGCTTCTTCCTCAATTCATCTAGAACATGTAGATGCACAATACAACCAAAAACTTTCAGATGTGATAAGTTTGGCTTTTTACCTGTAAACTTCTCTTCAGGTGTAACTTGATGTACAATAGCAGTCGGAGTTCTGTTCATGATGTATACAGTAGTATGCACAACTTCTACCCAATAACAGTGAGACATATTCTTCTCAGCCATCAAGCCTCTTGCTATTTCTGCAATATGTCTATTTTTGCATTCAGCAATGCCATTCTGTTGTGGTGTGTACCTACATGAAAACTGACGTCGAATTCCATGACTTTTTAGAAAACTATTGAACTCATTTGACATGTATTCACCTCCTCCATCAGATCTTAATGTCTGAATGTACTTCCCTATTTGCTTTTCCACCATAGCTTTAAAATTCTGGAAGTGAGATAACACCTCACTCTTCTCTTTCATGAAATATAACCATACTTTGCATGTATGTTCATTAATGAAAGTTACATAAAACCTACAATTGCCCATAGATGTGGTCTTTGTTGGATCCCAAACATCTGTATGTACTACTTCTAGTACATTCTCACTAACATGCTTGTCATGTGGAAATGATGTTCTTGACTGTTTACCAAATTGACATGCTGGACATACGTTTTGCATTTCTGGAACTTTGAAATTTGGTAGTCCATGGAAAATCTCCTTTGACTGCATCAATTTCAGCCTTTGCAAGTTTGCATGTCCAATTCGTTTGTGCCACATCTCTATATCTGCAATAACTCCTACACCTTTTGCAAACATGGTTGCATTCATTTTAGGAATCTTCACATTTAAGTTGAACATCCTACCCACTTTGTTTCCTTTGGCAACCAATCGTCCATCCTACTTGTATTCTTCTACATATAATCCATCAGCATTGAACCTGACTTGTAATCCCTGGTCAACCATTTGTCCAACAGAAACTAGATTCTTTGTTATATTTGGAGCATGCAGCACATCAGCAAGATGTTTTACCTTTCCATCCTCCATCGATAGTGCTATGTTTCCTGTATGCTCAATAGGATGCGATGTGGCATCACTTGTTTCAACATATCCGGGAACTAGCAATTTCTGCAAAGTACGAAACCATTCCGCATGATTGGTCATGTGATTTGAAGCATCTGAATCAACATACCAGACACTATCATTTGATTTTGAAACACCAGTAGACATCGTATTCATCATGTGATGTTGAACCATGAACAACAAAGCACATGAACATCACAAGGAAGAAGAAGAAGAAGAATCTTGGAGCACAACACACAATGCTGAATGTACTACCAAGTGCATGTACAAAGATAAGTGAAACATTAGGGTTATAGGCATATATACAAGCCGGGGGAAAAAAACTCTTAAAGAGGGAAAAAGGTGCCCTAGTGGCCCTAGTGTGTTCACACACATCACTACCAAAATATATCAACATTTGTTATGTTGGCTCTTGAGGATAACTTGGATGGCAAAAATTACCCGTTGTGGGCATAATGGTGCATCATGTATTGGTAGGCAAAAGGGTTGTGAAATATTGTGCAAGGTGCTGAAAAATTTCCTATTATGCCTACAAATATAGTTATTGAAGGTGATGGAGATGGTGCTGAAGATGATGATCTTCAAATTCATGTTTGTGTTGGGGTTCCTACTCCATCTCCTATAGAGAAACTTTGTTAAGATGGTAGAGATGTTTAGACTTCCAAGAGGAAGGAGATAAGGAAGAGAGCTCACGCACACACTCTCAATCTCAAGGAGAAGCATACACACACAAATTGAGGCAAGGAAGAATGATCTTCTTATTCTTCTTCTATTACATAAAAAGGAATGTACAAGAATGACCTAAAAACAAGAATACACCAAGTGCAATATATAAAGATCAATACATAAGGAAAAATCTAATGTCCATGAATGAGTGAGTTGGCAAGGAAAAAATGTGACATCACTCTCGATAGATAAATCTAATAAAGCCCGATGAAATATCCCTGACATATACCGGCATAACCACTATACATGTCAGAGAAACGAAAAACTGGTACGTATCATTCTAGATCATCACATGTTGATCTTGATATCTCAACATAGACACATGCATTGATAGCATTGTCTATCAAACATGCCATTATCCCTCACATTCACTCCTCCAAGACATCAAAGGATGTGTGGGATACACTTACCACTTTATACTAGACAAGAAATGAGGCTCATATTATTGACCTCTAAAACAATTGGAGAGTGAGCATATGAATCGAGGAGATTCTACTGACAAATTCTTGACAAAGATCAAAGACTTGAAGGAACACTTAATTTCTACTGATCAAGACTTGTCAGGTAGTTCACTTGAGCAAAATCTTCTCAAAGGTCCTCTACATTCATATTAGAATTTTACTTCTAGTCCTACATTGATGATGAGGGAAATCCAAAAGCCTTAACAATTGAGGAGTGAGTCTCTATTTTGTTCTAGGAAGATCAATCCATAGAGAACATGTCAATTATGTATATTGTAGATCAAGCTTTCTTAGCTAGTCAAAAGGGAAAAGGAAAATGGAGCTTATCTAATAGTAAGAAGAAATCTAATAATGCTCCACAATCCAAGAATGAAGACAAAGATGAGAAAATATAAAAGTAGAAATAGTTTAGCAAAAAGTGTAAGGCAATTGATCATGTCATAGAGAGTTGTCCTAAACTGGCTACAAAAGAAGCAAAGAAGAAAGAGGCTAGAATGGTAGTTGCAAAGGCCTCTACACTTAAAACAAAGTTTGCTAATATTGTTCAAAATGAGGAATGAGCATTTACTACTATTTGCAACTATGACCCATCTTCTCATGAGCACTGTATGTTTGAAGTACAATCAAATGTTTGGTACTTTGATAGTGGAGCAACCAAACATATTAGCTCGTAGCACAATTTCTTCAATTTACTTGGGCTTGTCCCTATAGGGAATACTACAATGTTGTGGTCATGAAATGCAAATCAAGCTAGGAACCTATATTAGAAGCAACAATTCAAAGCTCGGCCAAGATAAAGAGGAATTGTCATCTTTGTCAAGTGGAAATTAATAGAAGAAATGTTAAGAGCATTTTTCTAACATGTGATCTCTATCCTTTAAAATCATCACCTTCATGTACTTGTTTTTTATATGGATTCTTGAGAGTGCTCATCGTACAATGCATGCCTCTTTGAACAACTCTGCATACGTAAGTCATGACTATTTGCATTGATTGGCTCGTATACTTTTATGTGTTATATCGTCTTATGTGTTCATGTATTTCTGTATATATGCACCAAAGTGCCTTTGTATCTATGGGAAATGCATGCGTTTATGTTAGTTTTTGTGTACATATTTTTTTTAGTGCAAAGCTTATATGGTAGCATTGGAGCCTGAAACAACAGTTGAAACTCGACAGAATTTGACTCTAGAGGAAGCTCCTAAATTTAATGCTCGATGGGAGGCACATGCTCAAGGGAGTCTACTGTTGAATATAATTGTAGAGGACTTCATAGACAACTGTTGAAGGTGTGTTGAGCCTACAGAGGAGGTATTGCTTGAACCTATTTTGCAATATGTTTGTATTGCTTGAACTTATCTAGCAATATGTCTAAGACAACTGACAATGAACATGCAAAAAGCCCATTGATGTGGATGAACATTTGCACCTCATGAAAAAAAAGTGGGAGAGGAACTTTTACAAGTATTTGTGCCATCACATCCACTAATGAAGCATTGGGTGTGAGTTATCCGAAATAAGTTCAGCCCAATACGTATTTTCAGTATGTTTCTTAGCTATTTTGTGTTGTTAAGATGCATGCCTCTAAAATTTGAGATTGGAATTGTCCACATGCTCTGGCTAGTTACTTATCTTGAACTTTTGCACATTTCTATATACCTGCTTATGACGATACATACGCACTATATGAAAATTAGAACATCTCACTGTCCCATTTTTTGTTTATTGATTTTGGTGATCATTTTTTTTCTCTTTAGTGTGACAATGCAAAGGATCGAGATCATAACAAAGTCTTGTTCCCTCCATTCGAACATGTGTGACCTTTGATAATTTAAATGCTATTTGATAGTCAAAAGAAAGGGCAAATGAACTATTCATCAACATGATGGAATTTTGAGTTTTTGTTCCCTAGATAGGAGCTCTTAAATCTTAAGTAGATTAGATAGGAGCTCTTAAATCTTAAGTAGATTCAAATTAGGAGAAAGTTGTTGAATTCATTGTGTCGTGTGATAAAGATGTACAAAACAGAGCTCACACTTTTGTATCATCCTTAATATACTACCATGTTATCTGATGGATACATCACGTTCTTTTTGCCTTTTCACAAATAACCCCCTGGCTATGATTTTGGCATAAGTTTGTTCTTAAAAGGCCAGAAGAGATCCTTACATCTCTTTATTGTACCTTCTGTAATCCACCCCTATCTCACAAGAAGCACCTCTTCAAAAGCACCTAAAAAAAAGGGGTGGAAACCATTTCCCTGCCACTGAAAGGTTTTGGAAATGGTTATGTGTCTTAGCATACTATATTAGCAGAGTACAAATTTTCAGGTCATAGGGATTTATAAAGGTCTTGTCAGGTCACATGCAAAACATCACACAGAAAAATCCACATATTAGAGGTATGATATTGTTAGCAGGCAATATGCTAACTAATCTTTGCACAGCTGGGCCATCCTAAATTCCATGCAATTATTAGAGCATATCATCTGAGTTTCCTACATCTACAAAGTAATGCTTCCACCAAATGTCATGTCTGAACATTTCCTTTTAGAAACAATACTTCACTTGGATGGGCCCTTCAAACCACTACTTTTTGTTCAAGGAAAATTTGCATCAATTTGTCTTATTAAGAGAGAATTCGTGCTTGTGTCATCTTTGAATTAGTCTTATGTGTTTTCTTATGTGTTTGCTTAATCTAGGAAGTGCCTTGGCTAAATTCGGGAGATTTCTTATTTATGAGGCTTCTCGAGATTGGTTGTTGATAGTGAAAGCTGAACTGCAAACTCCTTGTGGAGTTGCAAACGTGGACTTTATCTATCTAAAGGAACCTATTTGCATCATTCCTATTCTACTTGTGTTAGTGGAGAATGCTTTCTTTGTTTCACCAGCAACTCAAACTTATCATATTGGTTCTTAATTCATTGAATTAAAGCTTTTCATGAACCAAAAACAATATGGTTGGATTGTAAAAGGCTCTACATCAAAGAGTTCAAGATGAATATAGAACAGTGGTGTTATACTTTATGGAATAATGGAATGTTAAATGGATTTTAATGCCTTGAGGCTTTTAATGTGTTTTGTGTTTTGATTTAGTAGGTGAAGATTCATGAGGGTGTGAACGTGCATGGACTTATCAAATATTTTTGGAGATATTTAGAAGAATATTTAGAAGATAGTAGTTTATTTATCTTTTGTAAAAGAAAAAGTGACAATTTTGTAAAAATAGTAGACTATGATTTTGTAAATAAAGCAAAAGCACACTTTTCGAAGTGCCACCATCATGTATCTTTTATTCAGGATGTAATGACAAATACCTATAATTATGCATACTCTAATAGACTCCTCCATTAGAGTATGTGGGGGGAGATTGTACCCAATCAGGTGTCTAGTCTCTTGTCTCTTTCTATTTTTTGAGTAGTTTGGTGAGATTTTGTTTCTGTGCTACCCTCTATGTACAAGAGTCTACGGGATTCGAAGGTCAAAAATGGTATTAGAGCCAAGGTGCATCTGCAAAGGTGGTTTCTTGTCGTCCGATCGTGATTTGTCGCATCCACTTGTCTCAACCATCCGGTCTAGGTTTTCGTTTATCAAGTTTGTTTGTTTTGGTTCATCAGTTAGTTTTTTTTAATCTTTTTGAATTTGGTACTGTGCACTATGTTCATTGTCATACTGTACCCACTATACCCCCTATGCTCACTGTCACACTATACATCCTGTGTTCATTATCAAACTGTACCCCCTGTGCTCACTATGCTCATAATACTCATTGTAACCCCCTGTGCTCATTGTACTCCTTGTACTCCCTATACCCCCTATGATCACTTTGTTCACTGTTCACTATTTGATTTCCGTTCAGTTATCAAATTCGTTTACCAAATTTGTTTATCAAGTTCATTTATCAATTTGGTTATCATTTAGTTACTCCTTTCACTGTACCCCCTATGCTCACTATGCTCATTGTACTCCCTATACTCCCTCTACCCCCTGTGCTCACTGTGCTCACTGTTCACTGTTCGAGTTCGGTTCAATTATCAAATTCGTTTATCAAATTTGTTTATCAATTTCGTTTTCATTCGGTTGCTCCTTCGACTTACTCCAAGGCATTGACTAAGGCGTCAACTAAGCCATAGAACTATGGCATAACTTTGGCATCTTTGGCTTCTCTGGCACTCATGGTTCTCTTGCTTCACTTTGGTTCCCTTTGATTCGGTTGGCAGCTGCTAGGTACATGCGAACCAATTCTAACATATGAGTGGCAATAAGGGCTTAGTTATTTCCCTAATTAGCTTACTTCTTCCTCTAGTTAGCCTACATAGTTCCTTATTTAACATGCAGGGGATTACTCACAACCTCATACTTCCAAGAGATAAGTTTTATCCACTAGCCTATTTTCTCTTTTTGATACCCTATTCCTTTGAATAAATATTTAACATAACTCTTAACACTCTCTTCACCTTATTTATTTATTTATTCATTCATTTAAACACTCTCTTTTATTTATTTATCAAACCACTCTCATTCATTTTATTTATTTATCTATTATTATTATTATTATTATTATTATTATTTTAATATACATTGTTGTTAAAAATTCATTTCCCATGCTTAGACCTAGGTTTTGGTTCTCTACATAAGGCCACGGACCCTAGCCATAGTACTGACAATTTTGGTTCATCACCCCTACCAGAAGTACCAATCAAGCAACAATTAGATCTTTTGCAGCACAAACTTCAACATGCCCAAAACGAGATTAAGGAACGTGATGCTTCCCTCCAACAACTACAAAGTGATGACAATAATCTAGTTAAGTGGTAAAGACCATTATTACCGCCCAAGAGCAAGGCACGTAGTACAAGATTGGTACCAAAAATTTCCAATTTTCACGATTCAATGGGCCAAAGTATGGCCAATTTGTCTTTCATGGCTATCTAGGTTTGATGACTTCTATTCTGATGAATCATACTCTGAAAGTGAGAAAGTGAAATTCGTTACTAATTATTTGGTGGGTAAGGCCTAGTTATGGTGGAATGTTCTGCACCATAGCACCAATCGCCCTACCACATGGGATGCATTTCAAAAGAAGATCAAGGAGTCCTTCCTTCCTCCCCAGTTTCACTTACATGCACGTGGATCATGGACAACTTTTGGATGGAAAGATGGGGATACTATGTCTACCTATAGTGAATGTTCTTGGCAACGACTATTACTTATTTATTTGCTTGAAAGGATTCCTGAAGATACTTTGTAAGGGAAGTATGAAGATGGTTTGGAGATGGGAATCCAAGCTAAGCTCAACACCCTACGTCCTACAACCCTCTATGATGCTATTTCTTTTGCACATGATGCTGAGAAAGAGTTTCAATCCATCACCAAGTCCATTTGCTTACAACAAACGTGTCAATGACAACCACCTCAACCCTACTTTTTAGTGCCTTCCTCAATCCAATTTCTCACCATTATTCAAGACCACTCCCCTACAACCCACAAAACCTCCAACCCTTTAAACTACAATGATGGATGCTCAATAAGAGAGGCCGTGTATCACTTGCTGCCATTGTGGTAAGATTTTTCATACTAAAGCTAAATGTAGGTTTTGAACTAACAACATGAAGCCTATCGGAGCTCAAGTACACAACATGGAGGTGGTTCCTGAAGACACTCAACCTAATTGGACTGAAGAAGCATTGGAACATGATCTAAGTACCTTGGGTAACACAATTTCGATCTATTCTTTACTTTGCATGCAAGGTACTATTAATGTTAAAGTTGTTAATATTTTGCATGATGATGGTAGTTTGCATGATTTTATTTCTCATACTTTAGTGCAAGATCTCCAATTACATCCACTTCCTTCTATGTATAAAGTTAAAGTTGCATTTCAAGGAAATAGATATAATGTTACAAGTGAAGTGCATAACATTCATATGTGTATAGGTTCATACATAGATGAACACACATTCTTAATTTCTCCTTTGTAGTCCTATGATGTTATACTTGGTATGCCTTTTCATCACCATTATAATCCATGCATTGATTATCACAGACACACACACACACACACAATTAGTTTTAAGTTTAACAATCAAGATATTTGTTTGTCTCCAATGCATGAATTCCAACCATTTCCATCAATTAGTCATACTCAAGTCAAACATGCATTTAGGAAAGGCTACAACTCATGTATTGTTTTTTTTAATAACATAATTGATTATACACATACACTTCTTGATGCACATAAATCACTTATGGATTCCTATAAGGATTGTTTTATGGCTGATTTTCCTTCTAAACTATCACCTTCTAGGGGATCGCTTGATGATAGTATAGACTTAATTCTTGGTAGTTCTCTTCCCCATAAAGCACCTTATAGGCATGGACCTTTACATCAACAAGAAATAGCTAATCAAGATACAGATTTACTCCATAAAGGACCAATAAGACCTAGTTCTTCTCCCTTTTGAGCACCTATTCTTTTAGTAGAGAAGAAGAACAAGACTTATAGGATGTGCATTGACTATAAAGCGTTCAATAAGATCACAATTCAATAGATATCATATTCCTAGGATAGATGATTTGCTAGATAAACTTCGTGAAGCACATGTGTTCAACAAAATTGATCTTAAATCCAGGTATCATCAGATACGAATGACACAAAATGACATTTATAAGACAGCCTTAAGAACTCAAACTCGTCACTTTGAATTCATGGTAATGCCTTTTGGACTTACCAATGCACCTGGTACATTTGCATGCATGACGAATAACATTTTTCTTGAATACCAAGCTTTTATTCTTTTTTCTTTGATGATATACTTGTCTATAGTGAGAATGACGATGACCATGAAAAGCATTTAGCAATAGTTTTTAATTTGTTATGCAAAAACAAACTTTATGCCAATCCTAAAAAGAGTTACTTTTTCCAAAAAGAATTATATTATTTAGGAAATATTGTTTCTAGTCAAGGTGTTCATGTAGATCCAAAGAAAATTAAAGTAATTCAAGAATGGCCTATACCTCAATCTGTGAATGATGTCCACTCATTTCTAGGATTAGCTAGTTCTTATAAAAAGTTTGTAAAAGGTTTTTCTTATTTAGCACTCCCACTCACATTATTATTGAAAAAAAAGTTAAAGTTTGCATGGGGATTAGCACAACAACAATTTTTTGAAAAACTCAAACATGCACTCTCTCATGCACCTGTTTTGAAATTACCAAATTTTGCACAACCTTTCCATGTAGTTATAGATGCTAGTGGTTTAGGTATAGGTGTTGTATTAATGCAAAATGACCATCCTATTTCATTTAAAAGTAGGAAACTTAAACCTTCATAAAAGAATTATAGTACATATGATAAGGAACTTTTAGCAATTGTGCATGCTTTGAAAATTCAAAAACATTACCTTATGGGTTCACCAGTCATAATCAAAATAGACCAACAAGCTATTAAGCATTTATTAAATCAACCATTGATTTCTAACCGGCACATTAAATGGGCTTCATTCATACAAGATTTTCAGCCTATGATTCAATATCAACCTGGCAAAGCTAACATTGTAGCTGATGCCCTTATTCGTTTCCCATTCCCACAAACAAAAATTGTTTCAATCTTTAATATTTCTATTGTTCATATTCGTTCATTTCATGGCATGATTCCTACTTATGCATCTATTTTGTATTTTTCACAAATATGGAATGCTTTCAATAATTCTACAACATTTAGTGAGGATCACTACACTTTTCATAATGGATTCTTGTTTTTTTTTTTTTGGACCACAAGTTATGCATCACATAGGGTTTTAAAGAATTTGTTATGAAAGAGATGCATGAACCATCATATATGGCTCATAGGGGCATACAAAGTACTATTTCTACATGTAAAGGATTTTTCTTTTGGCCACATATAGAAAAGGATATTGCACAATATGTTTCCCATTTCATTGTGTGTCAACATGTGAAAAGACATGATGGTAAAGTATTTGGATTATTAATACCACTTCCCATACCTAATGGACCATGGGAACAAATTTCTATGGATTTTATTACTAGTCTTCCTACAACTTAATCAGATAATGATATGATTTGGAAAATTGTTGTTAGGTTTATTAAACAATCATATTTTATTCCTTGTAAAAAGAATCTTTCTGCACCCCAAGCTGCAAAGTTATTTATTGTTGGTGTAAATCAAGCCTTCACACTTGGCTTTGATTTGTATCTTGAAGACTCAACATAAAGCTTGGACCATGGAAGCCTAGCTTGGGCTAATTCATGAAGATATCACTTGGAGAATGAACCATAGAAACTCATGCTTATGAGTTTTCATTTTTTACTTAATTGTAAAAGTCATGGTGACTTGGAATATTTTGTAATCACACCTACTAGAGAAAGTCGTGGAAATTTGAATGGTTGTAATAGAGAGAATATCTCCCTAAGTTTAGTTGAGAGATTGAAGGGAGCCAAAACTTGAATTCAAAATTCAAACTCCTTCAAAATTCTTATAAAAAGCAATGTAAAAAGTCGCGGGTATGTGTCACTCTTCCCGAGGCATTTCTGAGAGAAAATTGTTGAGTGTGTATGAGCTACACCATAGCCTACACCTCTGAGTACCATTGAGCATCACATTACATGTAAATGGGAATGTACAATCATTAGATTTAATCAATATACATATATTCATAGTCTCTGTTTTCTCTGTGTGACTACCTCCAACTTTGTCAACTTCCAAGAGGCATATCTCAAGATCTACTGAACCAAATTGGATGATTCAAAGTGCATTGGATTCAGCTCAAAGTCTACTATACACCTACAAAGTTTCAAGGCCATTGGATCTACCATCACAGAGAAATCTCAGTCGGGGTGCTCACTGGTCTGTGACTGTAAGTCTCCTAAAAAATCGGGGGTACACCTTATTTTGCTAAAGTGATTTCTCTGAGTGTGGTTTATCATTTTCTTTCATTCCACTTGCAAATGGAAGCTTACTAAGCTAATTGAATATCTCTAGAAGGAATTTTGCTAATTGTAACTACACTGGTCATACTGAGCATAACACTGAGCAGGTATCAAGACTAAAATAGAAACTTTTCAAGTCTTGTGATTTGCAAAGTAGTCTGTTTTGATCAAGTCATTACTCAAACTTTTTCCAAAGTACATATAGCATATTTTGGTGTTATTTGGAAGCTCAAGGAGTCTACTAAGCATATCTGAAGACAAGAGAGGGCAGGTGTAAAGCAGGATTTGCAGCATCAACTCAACTTCTGAGTGCATCCAGCCATCACATCCAACAGTGGTATCAGAGAAAATAAGGTAATCATGGGTGATGGTTTCCCTTCCTTCATTGACAAATTGGATAGAAATAATTACCAGGCTTGGTCATTGAGAATGAAGACCTATCTACAAGGGAGAAGCTTGTATGGATACATATCAGGAGATGAGGAGTTGCCCTCATTCAAGACAAGAGGCCTACCTACAAAGGATGAACATGAGAGGCTCAACCAATGGTGTGCAAAAGATGCTTTGGCAAGGTCATATCTTCTAAACTCTATTTCTGATTTCCTTCTACCTCATGTGAGGAATTGTAAGACTTCCCAAGAGACTTGGGAAACCTTGTCAACATATTTTTCATCAAGCACAAGGGCCAGAAAGAATCAGCTATGGATTGAGTTTACAACTCTTAGGAAGCAATCAAAACAATGTGTCTCAGATTTTGTCACCAAAGTCAAAGACATTGCAGATCAACTTGCAAGTGTTGGAGAAGAAATTGAGGAAGAGCAGATAGTCAGACAAGTGATCAATGGACTAAAGGCAGATGACAAGTGGGAGAGCTTTACCACTGCAATGGACTTGTACATGGACATCCAAGCACCTGATCTAACAACTCTGATTGGACAACTCTTTACACATGAAGCAAAGATCACAAAGAATGGAGAGCAATCAAAAGGTAACAATCCCTCTGCCCTATATACTGATAAGAAGACTAAAGACAAGGGTAAAAGCAAGAAGGTTGATGAAGAAGGCTCTACCTCCCAAGCAAACTATGCAGGGAGAGGTAGATCATCTAGAGGTAGGGGCAGAGGAGGTAAGTCAGGTAGGGGGAGACCCTATAACCAATCTCCATGCAATATTTGTGGCTTGTCTAACCATACTACAGATGAATGCTACAAAAACTACAAGAACCAAAGAGGAAGAGGTCACCAAAGAGGAGGATACTCTCAAGGCAGAGGCAGATTCAACCAATCTCAAGGCTACCATGGCTACAACAATAATTACAACAATAGCTACAATCACAATGGCAATTATCAAGGTGGATACAGGAATAGGAAGGATTACAACAATTATGTAGAGGAGCAAGATGATTCCTTGTTGATCATGAACATGACATCTAAATCAGGTATCAATGATGATCACTTATTCTATATTGATTCAGGTTGCTCTAGCCATGTAGCTGGAAATGTTGCCTTACTCTCTGATTTGGAAGAACCCAAAGGCAAGCACCAAGTGCAGACAGGTGATGACACTAAACATTCAGTTTTTAAAGTAGGCAATGTCAAAACAAGTGATGGTAATCAGAATTTACTAAGCAGAGTGTTGTATGTTCCAACAATCACCAAGAATCTGATGAGTGTAGGTCAGATTGTTGAAAAAGGTCTACAAGTCAGGTTCACTCAACATGGTGCATATGTGGAGGATCCAAGACATGGATTCAGAAGGATAGCCAAGGGAGAGAAATCAGGTAGATTGTTTACCTTTGAACTTGAAGACACTAAGAATATTGCTTTGTACAACTATAAGGACCAAACCCTATCAGAATTGGAGATTTGGCACAAGAGATTAGGTCACATTGGAGAAAGGACCATAAAACAAATAAGCAGGGATCAATGTGTGCTTGGGATACCTAATGTATCCAAGCAACACATGATATACAAGTGTGGGGCTTGTCAATTTGGTAAGTCACACAGATTGCCCTATACCAAGAAAGGTTTTATGCATGAAGATTATTTGGAATTGGTGCATACAGATGTTTGGGGACCTAGCAAGGAGCCATCCATATCTGGATCAAGGTACTATGTGTCCTTTATTGATGACTATAGCAGGTGGACTGTCTTATACTTCATGAAACATAAGGATGAAGTATTTAATTGTTTCAAAAGGTATCTTGCATTAGTTGAAAATCAAACAGGTAGACATTTGAAGAGGCTAAGGTCAGATGGTGGTGGAGAATACTTCTCCAATGACTTTGAAGATTTCTTGCAGGAAAGAGGCATCAAGAGGGAGATTACTACAAGGTACTCACCTGAACAAAATGGGGTAGCTGAAAGGAGGAATAGACTCATTGTAGAGACAGCTAGGTCTATGCTTAATGAGAAAAAATTGCCAAATTATCTTTGGGCAGAGAGTGTATCTACTGCCACATACTTAATCAACAGGTTGCCATCAAAGACACTTGATGGAATGACACCCTATGAGGCTTGGCATGGTAAGAGACCATCTCTGGATCATTGCAAAATCTTTGGGTGTGTTGCATATGTGCATATTCCCTCACAGGTAAGGGGAAAGCTAGACCCTAAGGCTGAAAAGTGTATCTTCATTGGTTATGATTTGAATCAGAAGGGATACAGGTTTTATAACCCCTCAAACAAAGGCTTCAAGGTAAGCAGAGATGTCATCTTTGATGAAAATGATTCATGGTATGAAAATGAGTGCAGGAAAGTTAGCCTACCTTATGATATGGAAGAAGACTTTCCAAAGCTTATCAGGCAAGAACCAACTCAGAAAGAGGACACAAGCTCAGATGATGAAGACACCATCAACATTGAAGAGTTCAAGGCTTGGAAATCCAAAGGGAAGATGAAGATGAAGCAACTAGAAGACAATCCAGAATCCTCAACTCAAGCTATGAGGAGATCTCAAAGAGAAAAGAAGAAACCTATTAGGTATGGGTATGATACTTCACTTGTAACCAAGCACTCTGTATATCTTGCAAAGGATATCTTGAATGAAGAACCAGGTACATTTGAAGAAGCAATTACTAAACCAGAATGGAAGGAAGCAATGGATGAAGAAATGGAGGCTCTCAAGGAGAGTGATACTTGGGACTTGGTACCCAAGAAGGACTCCATGAAGGTGATAGGATCCAGATGGATCTACAAACTCAAGAGGAACTCAGATGGTACAATAAACAGGTATAAAGCTAGGTTGGTAGCCAAGGGTTTTGCACAAACCCAAGGCATTGATTATGAGGAGACATTTTCTCCTGTGGCCAAGATGCCAACTATCAGAGTTATGGTGAGTGTAGCTGCATCCAAGAATTGGAACATGTACCAATTGGATGTGAAGAATGCATTCTTGAATGGATGGATATCTGAAGAAGTCTACATGTCACAACCACCTGGCTATGAGGATCCTAATAAGGTAAATCATGTTTGTAAATTGAAGAAGGCTCTGTATGGATTGAAGCAGGCACCTAGAGCATGGAATTACAGGTTGACAACCTATCTCCTAGATCAAGGATTTGTGATGAGTAAAGCAGATACTTCATTGTTTATAAAAAGGAACAATTCAGAGGTAATATACTTGTGTGTCTATGTTGATGACATCATTATTACAGGAAATGATGTTCAGGGAATAAGACACATCAAAGGACAAATGATGAAGGAATTCAAGATCAATGATCTTGGATTATTGAAGTACTTCCTAGGACTTGAATTAGTCTACACAAATTCAGGTATCTTTATTACTCAGAAGAAGTACATTCAGGACATGGTCAAGAAGTTTAATTTGCAGGAAGCTAAAGTCTCAAACATTCCTATGGAGGTCAACCACAAACTCAGTGCACATGAAGGAGAAGAACTCAAAGATATTACAGGTTACCAAAGTTTGGTAGGTAGTCTTAATTATGCTACCTTAACCAGGATTGATATATCATATGGTGTTAGTGTACTTAGCCAATTTATGCATAAACCAAGAGTACCACATTTGGAGGCAGCCAAGAAGATAGTAAAGTACCTAAAGGGAACACAAAATCATGGTTTGTACTTTCCATATTCATCAGACATTGATATTAAGGTATACTCAGATGCAGATTGGACAGGTTGCAAGGATGACAGGAGGAGTACATCTGGTTACATATGCTTTGCAGGTGATAAACCAATTTCTTGGTCATCCAAGAAACAACCCACAGTAGCTCTATCATCTACTGAGGCAGAGTACAGAGGGCTAGCCAATGCCACTCAAGAAGCCATATGGTTGAAGCTATTATATTCAGAATTGGGCCTATACACAAGGCCACCAATCATATTTGGTGATAACACAAGTTCTCTTCACCTAGCAGCTAATCCAATTTATCATGCTAGGACAAAACACATAGAGGTTCATTACCACTATGTGAGGGAAAAGTTACTTAGCAAAGAAATTCAATTATCATATGTGTCTACTAATATACAATGTGCAGATTTGCTTACTAAAGCTTTGGATGGAAGCAAGCTATGCAGATTTAAATCCATGATTGGATTGCAGGAAGTCATTGAAGACTAGAGATGAATACTTGAGCCAACGTGTTTGGCTTGAGGGGGAGCTGTTGGTGTAAATCAAGCCTTCACACTTGGCTTTGATTTATATCTTGAAGACTCAACATAAAGCTTGGACCATGGAAGCCTAGCTTGGGCTAATTCATGAAGATATCACTTGGAGAATGAACCATAGAAACTCATGCTTATGAGTTTTCATTTTTTACTTAATTGTAAAAGTCATGGTGACTTGGAATATTTTGTAATCACACCTACTAGAGAAAGTCGTGGAAATTTGAATGGTTGTAATAGAGAGAATATCTCCCTAAGTTTAGTTGAGAGATTGAAGGGAGCCAAAACTTGAATTCAAAATTCAAACTCCTTCAAAATTCTTATAAAAAGCAATGTAAAAAGTCGCGGGTATGTGTCACTCTTCCCGAGGCATTTCTGAGAGAATTGTTGAGTGTGTATGAGCTACACCATAGCCTACACCTCTGAGTACCATTGAGCATCACATTACATGTCAATGGGAATGTACAATCATTAGATTTAATCAATATACATATATTCATAGTCTCTGTTTTCTCTGTGTGACTACCTCCAACTCTGTCAACTTCCAAGAGGCATATCTCAAGATCTACTGAACCAAATTGGATGATTCAAAGTGCATTGGATTCAGCTCAAAGTCTACTATACACCTACAAAGTTTCAAGGCCATTGGATCTACCATCACAGAGAAATCTCAGTCGGGGTGCTCACTGGTCTGTGACTGTAAGTCTCCTAAAAAATCGGGGGTACACCTTATTTTGCTAAAGTGATTTCTCTGAGTGTGGTTTATCATTTTCTTTCATTCCACTTGCAAATGGAAGCTTACTAAGCTAATTGAATATCTCTAGAAGGAATTTTGCTAATTGTAACTACACTGGTCATACTGAGCATAACACTGAGCAGGTATCAAGACTAAAATAGAAACTTTTCAAGTCTTGTGATTTGCAAAGTAGTCTGTTTTGATCAAGTCATTACTCAAACTTTTTCCAAAGTACATATAGCATATTTTGGTGTTATTTGGAAGCTCAAGGAGTCTACTAAGCATATCTGAAGACAAGAGAGGGCAGGTGTAAAGCAGGATTTGCAGCATCAACTCAACTTCTGAGTGCATCCAGACATCACATCCAACATTTATTAAATGTATTTTTTCGCATCATGGTTTTCCAAAAGTTAGTCTTTCATATCCAAATATTCATTTTTGTAATCACTTTTGGGTTGCATTATTTCATAATTTAGGTTCCAAAATAGACTTCAGCTCTAGATGTCATCCTAAAAGTAATGAGCAAAGTGAATCTACGAATAGTACTAATTTGGAATTATTATCTTGTTATTCTTTAGATAATCCAAGTAATTGGGATGAGAAACTTCCTTTACTACAATTTGCATATAATAACACAACACATGGCACTATTGGACATGCACCATATGAAATTGTGTATGGTAAAAAGCTTCCTACTCCCACGTCTATCACTCAAACTCACATACCTATGACTGATTCTTTTGCACAAGATCATATTTCCATACTTCATGAGGTTCATGAGCACATTCAAAAGATTCAAGAACGTTACATGCATAATATTAATAAGAAACAAGTAGCTAAAGAATTTAATGAAAATGATTTTTATGGTTACAAATAATGAAAAGACTTTTGAAAAATATTTCATAACATCCTAAGGTTAGACTTGCACCACATTATTATGGACCTTTTCGTATTATTCAAAAAATTAAATGAGAATGATTTTAGATTAGATATACCTTCTCACTGAATATACATGATTCTTTTCATGTCAGTTTACTAAAACAATTTAAAAGAACATTACCACTCATAGGTAACCAATATCATAGATATTTGGTTAAATATAAAAATTACTCACTTGAAGAATCTCAGTGGATTCATAAGATATCACTAACTCCACATTGTGACCATTTGATTTCTGCTTATCATTCACAATCACATTAAATTCTAGTTTTCCAGTTCCATGCATGTGTTTTTACATGGAACATGCTTATGATTGTTTAGTCATGGGACATGTGATTGGCCATCCATGTCTATTTTGTTCTTATCAACTAAGGTCAGTTGATCATTAACTAGGAGGCATGTTATACTTTATGGAATAATGGAATATTAAATGGATTTTAATGTCTTGAGGTTTTTAATGTGTTTTGTGTTTTGATTTAGCAAGTGAAGATTCATGAGGGTGTGAACATGCATGGAATTATTCAAATATTTTGGGAGAAATAACTGACATAGATAAAGAATCAGATGATGATGTATTGAATGCAAAAATGGATTTGACATCAGATTACATGTATATTCCTGAAAAGGAATGATGATATGAAGGAATGCAAAGGCTGTAATGGACCTTACTTGGAGAGGCAAGAATTTATTGATTTGGATGATCAAGACTTTCGTGAATTCATTGATACCGACTCTGTTCATGAGAATGGGTAAATGAATCTGGAAAAAGACAAAGATGAAGATTTTTTGCATATATTAGAGGAGGAAGCAGATTTTATAATTTTGGGTACTCAAACAAAAAGGAATCATGATACATTGGATGACAAAAACCATTGTGTATTGTTGCCGCTGTACAATGAATACTTCCATTTGAAGTGGAACTCTAATGAATCTATTCAAAAAATCCTTTCTAACGAAGATGGGAATCTGATAGAAAATAATTCTTTCAAATGATTTCCAGCATGAAATAGATCAAAATGTATGCTTGATGAGTCTTTTTTATGATGTTCCAAGTATGATAAAATTCAAACCTTTATATACATGTGCTCTCCATTCATCAACTGCCTCTTCACATGATGCATTCGAGAGAATTGTGAATAAAGGAGAATATGCTCAAATGATTGAAACATGGATGCTTGAATTTTCCAAGAGCTATGTATGTCAATCAAGCCTCCATGGGATGGAGAAGTAGACAAAGTGGCTTGTACACATATGTAATTTGTTTAAGAATTCTTGCGTGATTGATGTGATTTAGAGGTGGCTTCTTTACAAACATGGCTTCTTTGGTGAGCATATATCAAAGGAGGTGGCTAAAACGAAGAACCCTAATCAATAAGATTTTACAAAGCTTGAAAATGATTTTGTAAATAAAAATGTATATAATTGATGTTTTTTGCTTTGATCTTAAGGAAGAAACAGGAAACCCAAATTAGTAAGTGAAGAATAAGGAGTTAGAATGAAGATGCAGAGATGATTGAGGATGCAGAATTAGAAGGGCTACTGACTCCACAGAGGTAATATGTTATTGTTCTAGTTTCCTTTTCCTCTTGTATATATGTGTGTAAAAAGACTGCATGATTTGAGCATGTGATATATGAAGATATGCATAAATACGAAGGGAATTAAGAAGATTAAAGATTTCATACTTCTATTGGGACTACATGATGCAATATATGAAGGACCGGAATTATGTGGGTAGAATTGGGAAGCAGACTAGAGATTTCAGGAGCAAAGACTAGGGAAAGTGAAGGAAAGACTCAAATTGAGTAGTTGTATGCACTAGTGTACATGAACACTTGACAAGTGGAATGCTTTGACTTCTGCTTTTGATCTCACGCTTCATCCTACGTTCAGATAGATTATGATTTAGATAATCCTTCATATACCAGTCAACTATATATATGTACGTGTATGTGTTATCAGTGCACTACGATGGGCTAGTAGGTGGTTGAAGCTACCTTGCTTGGGTGATCAGGGCCACAAATCGATGCTAGTTTCGTCGTATGGCCTGGCCTTTATATTTTGATGCACCTATATGAGTCCATAGTCAGGTGGAGTCACTCTAACCAGGTTGTCAGAGCCACAAGCTTACGTCCATTTTGTATGGGGCTTATGCGTTCATCGTGCACTATGTCGAGTTCATAGATGAGTGGGGTAAACTTGATTGGGTGGACAAGTCCATGAGTTTCACCTAATTTTGGAATATGCCAACCTATGTGAAAATAAAAGTCTAAAGAAATTAAAACAAAAACAAAATGAAAAAGGTTGAGATGGGATGAAGCACAAAGATAAGAAAATTAAAATAAAACTGAAAGAAAAATAAGAAAATGTCTAATGGGGGTTTGGACGGTGAGAGATCAACAGTGAAGCTAGATTGTAATTTTATAAATCAAGTTAGTAAGAATTGTTAATATATGATCAATGTCTACCCCTCATGATTGTATGCACATTTTGTAAGGCCCCCATTATGAGGAGAAGCCAAGCGTGCATTACCGAATTGATGGGAATCCCAACTTGCATGTTGGATGAAGGTCATAGTGGACCATGTAAGGTATTGTAAGGAAAGGGAGTTACCAGGGTCCCCAATTGTGGGGTCCGAGGTAGCGGTGAGCAGCCCTAGCTGGGGGTCCAAGGGGGCCAACAGGCCCCCTAGCTGGGGGGTCCTAGGGGCCAGTGGGCCCTTTGGTGGGGGTCCGAGGGAAGCACCTCCGGCGTGATGGTAAAGGAATATTCCCTGTCAAAGTCAGAAATCATTTATATTTTTTAGGTCGGCTCAACCGACCTGAGCCGTGTATGGCAATTACAGGGGTGATGGCAGCCCACGCTCTACCGCCCATGTATAGCTATCCACGGAAGGCCATCCATGATCTTATATACACATGACTTTTGCACTACCTGAGACATCAAATTGAGCCAGCATACCTCTACCTTGTATCTCCCCATCTAGATTTGTCTAGATTGCCATTTAAGTTCTACCTTGAGAGCACACGGGTGGACAACACCATCATCTTTGTACTTGCTGTCAGTAGAAAATTGTTGAGATTCTCCTATATATGTTATCTTCTTTGCTACTACTCCCATGTTATATTGCATAACTATTGTCTTACATGGTATCATAGCCATAAGGTTTGAATAGCTTGAGAAGTATCACTATTTTAGCCTACTAGCAAACTAGAATATCAATAGATTATTCGAGTGATTACATGATGGCTTCATCATCAAACATTGGTCTTGGTGCTTCAGCTAATGTTAATGTTGCACCTATTCGAATTCGCCCACCTGCAATCACTGAAGGGAAGCTGGATGGAACCCACTATACACTCTGGAAGTTCAAAATTTCTGCAATTTTGGACTCCAATGAATTACTTGACACTATAATGGGACTGATGGGATTGGATTTAGAGCCAATACCAGTTGAAGATCCAGCAAATTCAAGATTGATGATTCAGGCATATCCAAATCTTTTACGAGCTTGGAAGAGGTGGAATGCTGATGCATTATGTGCAATTGTCACTAGTGTAAATTTTGTGCTTACTTTACTTCAACATACTACTAAAGCACATGAGGCTTGGGGCATATTGTCTTGTTAATATGAGACCAAGAACCACACACTATGATATAGAATTTAGAAAATCAGTTGGCAAATGAAAAGCATTCTGATTCTGAAAAGGCTGAAGATTTTATCAAATGGATAAAACATCTTCAAGATCAATTGGTTGCAGTTGGTGTTGTTATAACACCACAAGAGCTGGCTCGAAGATGTGTATGTGTTCTTCCAGCAAAGTGTGATGGATTAGTAATAGCCCTTAACAATCAGGTAAGACCAACTCTCCTTACATTTGAAGAGTTTTATGCTATGCTTTTAGAAGAAGATATGCAGTTGAAGAATCAGCAAAGTACAAGTGATGTTGCATTCTCAGCAAATGCAAAAGGTAAAGGCTCTTCTAATGGATCAAAGAAGAATCCAAAGAAGAAAAAGTTCATAGGAAGTTGCTTCTATTGATAAAAGAAAGGCCATGCCATCAAGGATTGTAGAAAGAAGCAAGCTGATGAACGGAATGGGACTATAAAATCATCGTGGAAGAACAAAGAGTCTGCAAACAACACAGAGTTGGAACTATGGGTAGCTATTGAAGAGGTATGCTCATCTGCTCAAGCTCGTGTTGATGAACCATGGATTTTAGATAGTGGAGCTTCTCACTATATGACCAGTAAAAAGGATTGGTATAGTTCCCTACTGCCTCTACGGGAATCCATCAATGTAGTGGTGGGAAATGACTCCAAGTGTCCAACGGAAGGAATTGGAGCCATCTCTTTTATCACTTCTCTAGGTGTTGAGAAAAAGTTATCTGATGTTCTCTATGTACCTTAACAGATCGTGGACTCGAAATTTGTTGTCAATTTCTACAATAACAGATCGTGGACTCGAAGTTCACTTCAATAAGTGTGGTGTAGAAATCATGGATTCATCAGGTAATGTAGTAGGTAAAGGCATAAGACGTGATAATTTGTATGAGTTAAGTGCCTTAACTGCTATAGAAGATAAAGATGTAAGCAGGTTATGGCACCAACAATTTGGGCATCTCCGATTTGCACTTTTGAAGGAGATGCAAATAACAAGGATGGTTGCTCATTTGCCCGCATTTTTAGAGTTGCAGGAACCTTTTGAAGCTTGTATAATGGGCAAGCAACAACAAAAGGCATTTCCAAGAGAGACCAACAATTGATCTCTAGATCCTCTAGAGTTGGTACATGCTGATCTCTACGGTAAAATATCTACACCTGCTTTAGGAGGATCTTTCTACTTTTTGTTGTTAGTTGATGATTATATCAGAAAGATGTGGGTTTATTTCATTTGAGAGAAGGCTGATGCTTTTGAAAAAATTAAAACATGGCATAAGTATGTGGAAAATGAATCAGGAAGGAAACCAAAGAAATTTAGAACAGATAGAAGAGGTGAATTCATGTCAACATAATTCAATAATTACTGTAAGGATGATGGTGTGAAAAGCCAACTTACCACAGCTCATACACCTCAAAAAAATGGTGTTGTTGAGTGCATGAACAGGACAGTAGTTGAAATGGCTTGTTGTATATTAAAGGCTCAAGCCATGACTGATTCATTCTAGGTAGAAGCAGTCAATATAGCAGTCTACATCCTCAATCAAAGCTACACAAAAGCACTAAAGGTGATGACTCCTCGAGAAGCATATTCTGGTAAGAAGCCTTCAGTTTTGCATTTCAGAATTTTTGGTTGTTTCTGTTATGCACATATTCCTGATTCAACAAGATCAAAGTTGGATTCAAAAACCAAAAAGTGTGTCTTCCTAGGATATAGTGAAGATTCTAAAGCATACAGGTTGTGGGATCTTGAGGCAAGGAAGATTTTTGTTAGCCGAGATGTGGTGTTTGATGAATGGCCACACTTAGTAGAAGATAAAGGTAAATCTACTATCTCATCAAACGGAGAAATATCTCACCTTGTGCCTATCAAAAGACAGGTTAAAGTTGAGAAGGAGGAAACATTTGATGGAGAAATTTCCTCAATAAAAAGCCAACCAGTTGTAGCTGCACAAAATAAGCCACTACCGAATTGGGCACAATAGCTCTTTGATGATCACAATCCACATGTAGATGTACCAAAATCATCCTCATATGGATTACGAAGATCAAAGAGAATAGAGGAGCAAAGAAGAGCCTCAAAACACATTGTCAACATGTCTCTAATGGCAGATATCATGGGCTCGATAAAGGAACCTACCACCATTGAAGAAGCCCTTGATGATCGAGGTTGGAGAGCGACAATGCAGTCTGAGTATGATAGTATACTCAAAAATGATACATGGGATCTAGTCGACTTGACGCCAAAGAAGAAGGTAATAGGTGCTAAATGGATTTGGAAAGCTAAGTATAAAGCAGATGGAACATTAGAAAACTATAAGGCAAGATTAGTTGCACAAGGTTTTTCACAGATCGAAGGATTTGATGTTCAAGAAACTTTTGCACCAACAGCATGCATGACAACTATTTGGATGGTACTTGCAGTAGCTACACAAAAGGCCTAGCCTATTTTCTAGATGGATGTCAAATCTGCATTTTTGAATGGTCACCTCAAGGAGGAGGTATATGTATCTCAACTACCAGGCTTTGAGGTGCCCAATTCAGAAAATAAAGTGTGCAGGTTGAAGAAAGCTTTGTATGGACTTAAGCAAGCTCCACAGGCTTGGTACCAATGGATAGATAATGTTTTCATAAATATGGGTTTTGAAAGAAGTACTTCTGATGCTAACTTGTATGTAACGAAAAGGGATAGCAAGCTAGTTGTTGTCATTGTATATGTAGATGATTTGATCATTACAAGAGATCATCACGAACTCATCAATCAAACTCGGATCAGCTTGGGAACTGAGTTTGAAATGACATACTTAGGTCTACTCCATTTTTGTTTGGGAATTGAAGTATGGCAGAGGAAGGATGGCATTTTCATCTCACAACAAAAATATGCCAAAGTAATTCTCAAGGCATTTGGAATGATGGACTGCAAACCAACTAGCACACCTATGGAGGTAAATCATAAGCTATCTATGGATGATAACATGTCTGATGTAGATGTTAAGAAGTATAGGAAGCTCGTTGGAAGTCTTATTTTTCTGTGCAACACTTGGAATGATGGACTACAAACCAACTAGCACACCTATGGAGGTAAATCATAAGCTATCTATGAATGATAACATGCCTGATGTAGATGTTAAGAAGTATAGGAAGCTCGTTGGAAGTCTTATTTTTTTGTGCAACACCAGACCAGACATTTGCTATGCTGTTGGAGTGTTAAGCAAGTTTTCCAACAAACCTAAGGAGAGTCACTGAAATGCTGGAATGCGAATTCTAAGGTACATTGCAGGAACCTTGGATTTTGGTATTTTTATACCATAGGTGATACACTTCAAGGATATTGTGATTCATATTCGGCTGGAGATTGTGATTCTAGAAAATCAGTTTCTGGATATTGTTTCTCACTTGGTTCAGGAATATTTTCTTGGGTAAGTAGGAAGCAACCAACTCTCGCACTCTCCTCCACTGAAGCAGAGTACAAAGCAGCTTTTTTGGCTTCTTGTGAGGCACTCTCGTTAAGGCGAATTCTTGCAGATCTAAGCTTTCCATCAAATATGGCGACTGTACTCAAGTGTGATAATCAAAGTTGTATGGCTATTGCAAAGAACCCAGTATTTCATGCTCGCACCAAGCACATAGAAGTATAGTTCCATTACATTCGAGAGTTAATTGAAGATGAAGTTGTGGAGCTAGAATATTTCCCAACAGAGGCAAATTGCGCTGATATATTCACTAAGGCACTTGGAAGAGAGCAGCTCAATAGGCATCTTCAACAGATGGGCATAGGACCGAGACCTACTTGATTTATCATCGGTAAACATTGAGGGGGGGTGTTAGTATATTATCAATGTCTACCCCTCATGATTGTATGCACATTTTGTAAGGCCCCCATTATGAGGAGAAGCCAAGCTTGCATTACCCAATTGATGGGAATCCCAACTTGCATGTTGGATGAAGGTCATATTGGACCATGTAAGGTATTATAAGGAAAAGAACTTACCAGGGTCCCCAATTGTGGGGTCCGAGGTAACAGTCAGCAGCCTGGGCTGGGGGGTCCAAGGGGGCTAGGGGGCCCCCTGGCGCTGGCCCCCTGGTGGGGGTTCGGGGGCAGCACCCGTGGCATGATGGTAAAGGGAATATTCCATGGAATATTCTTGTCAAAGTCAGAAATCATTTATATTTGTTAGGTCGGTTCAACCAGCTTAAGTCGTGTATGGCAATTACATGGGCAGTGGCCACCCATGCTCTACCACCTATGTATAGCCATCCACGGAAGGCCACCCATGATCCTATATATACATGACTTCTCCATTACCTGAGACATCGAATTGAGCTAGCATACCTCTACCTTGTATCTCCCTATCTAGAGTTGTCTAGATCACCATTTAAGCTCTATGTTGAGAGCGCACGGGTGGACAATGCCATCATCTTTGTACTTGTTGTTAGTAGAAAATTGTTGAGATTCTCCTATATCTCTTATCTTCTCTAGGAATGCTCTTGTGTTATATTTCACAACTATTGTCTTTTAGGAATTAGTATATGTGTGTGCTTGGGTAAGCTATTGGATCTGAACTCGTTAAGCAAACGAGAGAGCTAAGAAGCTTACAATTTGTCATGATAGGTTGTATATGATGCTTATTTCTACTTCTTTCTCCAAGTTTATGCCAAGTTTAGTATATTTTCAAATTCATGTGTTTAGTTTAATTTTCTCTAAGATTGAATTTTATCCGCCCATGACTATTTGATGTTCATTTGTGTTTGTTGTTATGTATGCAGGTTGGCACATCCAGAGGATGCAAAGGTTTAGATGGGGTGGATGTGGTTGTGAAATGGAAATCAAGCTAGGAACCTGGATCAGAAGTAACAACTCAAAGCTCGACCAAGATAAAGAAGAACTTTCATCTTTGTCAAGTGGCAATTAATAGAAGAAATGTTAATATCATTTTTCTAACCTATGATCTTTATCATTTAAAATCATCACCTTCATGTACTTTTTTTTAATATGGAATCTTGAGAGTGCTCGTAGTACAATGCATGGATACTTGAACAATTCTGCATATGTGAGACATGATTATTTGCATTGATTGGCTCTCGTATACTTTTATGTGTTATATGTTCCTATGTGTTCATGTATTTGTGTATATATGCACTAAAGTGCCTTTGTATCTATGGGAAATGTATGCGTATATGTTAGTTTTTGTGTACATATTTTTTTTACCAGAAAGATTATATATTAAAAATTGCCTATATAGGAAATATGTAGCGTGCGATATTTGGATAGATATAGAAAGGATACAGTGTGGGCTCGGGAATTTGAGAGATGAAGCACTCTTTTACTTCTCTTCCAGAAAGAGATGAGGGAATCATCTGGATTCCGAGAAGATGGGTGCAAAAGAATGTGGTAGCCTCATCTTTTGGAAGGGGATTAAATCCATTTTTTTGTTGGAACAAGTACATGACAAGTCTAAGTATTGACTTCTCTCATATCATAAAAACGTATGTTATAATTGAAGCAAGTGTTGAAGACATGAATCGTTCACTTATGAACTCACCCTTGTAACTTTTTGAGAATTTATCTTATGTAAAAGTTGAAGAATAAAAAGTGGTTGAATCCACTTGATGAGTAGGAAAAGGAGATCTACAAATTCGTGATTGAGTTAGATAAGATTCAATCACTAAAAAATAGGGAAAGTGATTTAGGTGAGCAAGATTTCAAATCCAATCCTCAATATATGTACATGTGATTTAGTTGCGAGATTAGTCTCCACTTTAGCAGAGCTTCTTGCCATATCAGATGTGATCTCAAGGCACACACATGTACCAGTAAGTCCATTGTAATTTCCATTCAATATACATTTGATTTTATCATTATCTGTGACCATATCTCCATGCCAATGTGAGTGAACTGTTCACTTTCATAAATCTCAGTTTTTTAGTGAGATTGGAGAGATGATTTCTGTGAGCATGGTGCATACACAAATACACGAAGACATAGGAACATATAACACATAAAAGTATACAAGCCAATCAATGCAAATAGTCATGTCTCATATATGTAGAATTGTTCAAAGATCCATGCATTGTACTACGAAAGCTCTCAAGAATCCATATCAGAAACAAGTACATGAAGGTGATGATTTTAAAGGATAGAGATCATAGGTTAGAAAAATGCTCTTAACATTTCTTCTATTAATTTCCACTTGAAAAATATGACAATTCCTTTGTATCTTGGTCGAGCTTTGAGTTGTTGCTTCTAATCCAGGTTCCTAGCTTGATTTCCATTTCACAACCACATCCACCCCATCTGAATCTGTGTGTCCTCCGGATGTGCCAATCTGTATACGTAACAACAAACACAAATGAGCATCAAATAGTCATGGGTGGATCAAATTCAATCTTAGAGAAAATTTAACTAAACACATGAATTTGAAAATATAATAAACTTGGCATAAACTTAGAGAAAGAATTAGAAATAAGCATCGCATACAACCTATCATGACATAGTCAATACAATCAGATTAGAAACCATATGAGTGAATTGTAAGCTTCTTAGCTCTCTCGTTCACTCACTACTAGAAATAGGGGGGCATAGCGACACCCCCGAATTGAAAAAAAAATTGGGAACCCTCGCTTATGCGACGGTAGCGTTGCATAAGCGATGGCCCTGTATTTTTTTTAAGAGTTGTCATCACATAAGCGATGCTAAAACTATAGGTCGCAAATAGCGTCGCTAATTAGTGACACTATTTGCGATGTTGGCAAATTGGCTACAATATTTTAGCGTCGCATAAGCGACGTCCTATGTTCCAGAGCATCGCATAAGCGATGCTCTGGAATGTTAAAAAAAATCGATTTCTCTCGGCACA
>CM035426.1:28994431-28996931 GCA_020310875.1 Ceratopteris richardii | reverse complement strand
TTTGTATGAGCATAATACCTTCTTCTTTGTATACAACTTCAATGCCAAGAAAATACCTAAGATCTCCAAGATCAGAGATCCTAAACTCCTTTCCAAGCTTTGCCTTGATCTCCTCAATGCCCTTTGTATCATTACCTGTAATGATAAGATCATCTACATACACACACATGTAGACCACAAGTTCTCCTCTTTGTTTGATGAAGAGAGATGGATCCGCCTTGCATTGATTGTAACCACATTTGATCAAATAGTCCACCAATCTTTGGTTCCAAGCCCTTGGAGCTTGCTTTAGGCCATAAAGTGCCTTCTTCAACCTACAAACATGATGTGGAAACTCTTTATGAACAAAACCTAGTGGTTGCTCCATGTATACCTCTTCTTCCAAGTCTCCATTGAGAAAGGCATTCTTGATATCCAATTGGAAGAGCTTCCATCCTTTGCTAGCAGCCATTGCAATGAGTGTCCTAATGGTGCTCATCTTTGCCACGGGGCTGAATGTCTCTTCAAAGTCCACTCCATAGGTTTGTGCAAAACCCTTAGCCACCAATCTTGCTTTGAACTTAGAAATAGATCCATCTGAATTCCTCTTTACTTTATACACCCACTTATTACCTATTACCTTCATGTTCTCCTTCTTGGGCACTAGAGTCCATGTTTGATTTTCCTCAAGTGCGTCGATCTCTTCTTGCATTGCCTCTTTCCATTCGGTGTACCTGCTTGCATCTTCATAGCAATCGGGCTCATGATCTTCTACTACTTTGTTCATATATGCATAATGTGTTGCCATGTATGAATCATAAGTAAACCTTTGAGTTGGATACTTAACTCTAGAAGACTTCCTTTCTTCACCTTTTGGAGGAATAAACCTCCTTTGCCTTGGGAACTTGATCTCTTTCTTTGACGTGGCTTCTTTCTCCATCATGTGTCCTTCATCATCTTCAACTTCATTACCTTCTTCATCCAACTCCACCAATGTTGCTTTGCCTTTGTTGATTGATTGTGCTTCATAGCTTGATGAAGATCTCCCCCTCCATGGTGAGTTCATGCTTGAACTATCTTCATTGATGGAACACCTTGGGCCGCTTAGCTCTAGGTCGATTTGTTCTTCATCATGTCCATGCTTTTCTTCTTCATAGTCCTGCATACAATCATACTTCTTATACCAAGGGAGTAGCTCATCAAATGCTACATCCCTTGATATCCTCAAGTCCTTTGTATTTGGGTTGAAGCACCTGTAACCTTTATGATCATTTGAATATCCTAGAAACACACACTTTTCTGCCTTTGGTTGTAGCTTGTGCCTCAATTCACTTGGCACATGTACATAACAAGTACATCCAAATATCTTCAAGTGGGAAAGATCAGGTTTCTTACCATAATAGGCTTGATATGGTGTCAAGCCATGGATCCCTGAGGTAGGAGCCCTATTCATTAGATACACGGCGGTATTTGCTGCATCACTCCAAAACATGTTAGGTACATTCATCTCATTAAGCATTGCTCTAGCGATCTCGGCAATGTATCTATTCTTTCTCTCTGCTACTCCATTTTGTTGGGGTGTGTACCTGCATGTTACTTGCCTCTTGATGCCTTGATCCATTAAAAAATCAGAAAACTCATTTGAGAAATATTCTCCCCCTCCATCGGTCCTTAGCTGCTTGATATATGTACCTGTTTCCTTCTCTACCATTGCCTTGAATGCTTTGAAACATGTAAACACATCTGATTTGTTTTTGATGAAATAAACCCAAACCATCCTTGTGCAATCATCTATAAAAGTGACAAAGTACTTGTTACCTCCAATGGATTGCTCTTTCGTTGGCCCCCACACATGTGTATGTATCAACTCCAATGGATGTTGGCTTATGTAGCCACTCTTCTTGAATGGAAGTCTCGCTTGCTTCCCTAGTTGACAAGATTCACATAAATGCTTCATATCTTGTCCTTGGAAGTTGGGAAGACCTTCAACCAGCCTCTTGAATTGCATTTCCTTCATTCTTTGTATGTTGATGTGACCTATCCTCTTGTGCCACAAGTCCAACTCCGAAATCCTCTTGTTTCCATATGTGAAGTAGACATGTTGAGTGGAATGAGAATTTACCTCCAAAGTGAAGAGTCTCCCTTGCTTATTTCCTCTTGCTATGACCTTGTAACCTTGCTTAGGGTTCTCCACAAAGCATCCACCTTTCTTGAACCTTACTTGATAGCCTCTTTCAACCATTTGCACAATAGGCACCAAGTTCCTTGTGATAGTAGGTACATGCAAGACATCCTTGAGACATCTTCCTTCCTCCTTGTCATCCAAAGCTACATCTCCAACATGGGAGATCTCATTGGCTGTATCATCACCTATTTCTACATGTCCTTTACCTTTGGGAACATGTAGATTAGTAAACCAAGAAGCATTGCAACTAATATGGTTGCTACATCCACTATCAAATAACCAAGTGTTATCTACTTTGCTTGAATTCCCATTCATGTGCATCATCAAGAGATTTTC
>CM035426.1:28946931-28989431 GCA_020310875.1 Ceratopteris richardii | reverse complement strand
CAATCCATTTATAGTGGCCTTGAGATATCGTAACATTCTTCTTGCAGCTTGCAAGTGTGTAGTCCTTGGACTATGCATAAATTGTGATAACACTCCAACTCCATATGCTATGTCAGGCCTAGTTATTGTGGCATAATTGAAAGATCCTACAATAGATCGATACAAGGTTACATCCTCTAATGGCTCTCCATCAATGGAGCTTAGCTTTACATTAACTTCCATGTGATTTGAAATAGGCTTGCAATGTAGCATCCCAAACCTCTCAAGTAGGTCTAGAATATACTTCCTTTGTATGAGCATAATACCTTCTTCTTTGTATACAACTTCAATGCCAAGAAAATACCTAAGATCTCCAAGATCAGAGATCCTAAACTCCTTTCCAAGCTTTGCCTTGATCTCCTCAATGCCCTTTGTATCATTACCTGTAATGATAAGATCATCTACATACACACACATGTAGACTACAAGTTCTCCTCTTTGTTTGATGAAGAGAGATGGATCCGCCTTGCATTGATTGTAACCACATTTGATCAAATAGTCCACCAATCTTTGGTTCCAAGCCCTTGGAGCTTGCTTTAGGCCATAAAGTGCCTTCTTCAACCTACAAACATGATGTGGAAACTCTTTATGAACAAAACCTAGTGGTTGCTCCATGTATAACTCTTCTTCCAAGTCTCCATTGAGAAAGGCATTCTTGATATCCAATTGGAAAAGCTTCCATCCTTTGCTAGCAGCCATTGCAATGAGTGTCCTAATGGTGCTCATCTTTGCCACGGGGTTGAATGTCTCTTCAAAGTCCACTCCATAGGTTTGTGCAAAACCCTTGGCCACCAATCTTGCTTTGAACCTAGAAATAGATCCATCTGAATTCCTCTTTACTTTATACACCCACTTATTACCTATTACCTTCATGTTATCCTTCTTGGGCACTAGAGTCCATGTTTGATTCTCCTCAAGTGCGTTGATCTCTTCTTGCATTGCCTCTTTCCATTCGGTGTACCTGCTTGCATCTTCATAGCAATCGGGCTCATGATCTTCTACTACTTTGTTCATATATGCATAATGTGTTGCCATGTATGAATCATAAGTAAACCTTTGAGTTGGATACTTAACTCTAGAAGACTTCCTTTCTTCACCTTTTGGAGGAATAAACCTCCTTTGCCTTGGGAACTTGATCTCTTTCTTTGACGTAGCTTCTTTCTCCATCATGTGTCCTTCATCATCTTCAGCTTCATTACCTTCTTCATCCAACTCCACCAATGTTGCTTTGCCTTTGTTGATTGATTGTGCTTCATAGCTTGATGAAGATCTCCCCCTCCATGGTGAGTTCATGCTTGAACTATCTTCATTGATGGAACACCTTGGGCCGCTTAGCTATAGGTTGATTTGTTCTTCATCATGTCCATGCTTTTCTTCTTCATAGTCCTGCATACAATCATACTTCTTATACAAAGGGAGTAGCTCATCAAATGCTACATCCCTTGATATCCTCAAGTCCTTTGTGTTTGGGTTGAAGCACCTGTAACCTTTATGATCATTTGAATATCCTAGAAACACACACTTTTCTGCCTTTGGTTTTAGCTTGTGCCTCAATTCACTTGGCACATGTACATAACAAGTACATCCAAATATCTTCAAGTGGGAGAGATCAGGTTTCTTACCAAAATAGGCTTGATATGGTGTCAAGCCATGGATCTCTGAGGTAGGAGCCCTATTCATAAGATACACGGCGGTATTTGCTGCATCACTCCAAAACATGTTAGGTACATTCATCTCATTAAACATTGCTCTAGTGATCTCGGCAATGTATCTATTCTTTCTCTCTGCTAATCCATTTTGTTGGGGTGTGTACCTGCATGTTACTTGCCTCTTGATGCCTTGATCCATTAAAAAAATCAGAAAACTCATTGGAGAAATATTCTCCCCCTTCATCGGACCTTAACTTCTTGATATATGTACCTGTTTCCTTTTCTACCATTGCCTTGAATGCTTTGAAACATGTAAACACATCTGATTTGTTTTTTATGAAATAAACCCAAACCATGCTTGTGCAATCATCTATAAAAGTGACAAAGTACTTGTTACCTCCAATGGATTGCTCTTTGGTTGGCCCCCACACATCTGTATGTATCAACTCCAATGGATGTTGGCTTATGTAGCCACTCTTCTTGAATGGAAGTCTCGCTTGCTTCCCTAGTTGACAAGATTCACATAAATGCTTCATACCTTGTCCTTGGAAGTTGGGAAGACCTTCAACCAGCCTCTTGATTTGCATTTCCTTCATTCTTTGTATGTTGATGTGACCTATCCTCTTGTGCCACAAGTCCAACTCCGGAATCCTCTTGTTTCCATATGTAAAGTAGACATGTTGAGTGGAATGAGAATTTACCTCCAAATTGAAGAGTCTCCCTTGCTCCTTTCCTCTTGCTATGACCTTGTAACCTTGCTTAGGGTTCTCCACAAAGCATCCACCTTTGTTGAACCTTACTTGATAGCCTCTTTCAACCATTTGCCAAACGGACACCAAGTTCTTTGTGATGGTAGGTACATGCAAGACATCCTTGAGACATCTTCCTTCCTCCGTGTCATCCAAAGCTACATCTCCAACATGGGAGATCTCATGGGCTGTATCATCACCTGTTTCTACATGTCCTTTACCTTTGGGAACATGTAGATTAGTAAACCAAGAAGAATTGCAACTCATATGGTTGCTACATCCACTATCAATATACCAAGTGTTATCTACTTTGCTTGAATTCCCATTCATGTGCATCATCAAGAGATTGTCATTTTCTAAACTTGTAGAAGCATAATTACCTTGGCCTTTGTATGAAGAACCTTGATTATAGCTCCTTTGGTTTCCTCCTTGGTAGCAATCTCTAGCATAGTGGCCAAACTTGCCACATATTTAACATCCTTCGCCATCTTGATTCCTGTTTTGTTGATGTCGTCCTCCTCTTCCTCTTGTTCTTCCTCTCCCTCTTTGTGATGAGGTGCCTTGGTCATGTCCTTGATTACTTGAGTGGCCTTGCCTTCCTCCAAACCTTCGTTTGCCCCTTCCTTGTCCTCGTCTTCCTTTGCCCCTTTGATTACCTGCATAGAAAACTTGTGCATCCTTGCTTTTAGTTGAACTTCCACCTATGTTCATTTCTTCGGTGACCATGAGAGCAACCAATTGCTCAAAATTGGGAAGATTATTCCTTACATAAACTGAAGTGGTGAAGGGTTTCCACTTCTCATCATCTCTCAAACCATTGAGAGTATAAGCCACAAGATCGTCATCGTCTACGTGGCTTCCAATGGATCCCAATGCATCTGATAACTCCTTGACCTTAAGTATGTAGTCATTTATGCTACTCCCTGAGCTCTTCCTAAGGTTGTTGAGCTCATTCTTGAGTTGGATCTTCCTTGCTTTGTTGCTTGTTGAATAAAGCCTTTCAAGTGTCTCCCATACCTTCATGCTTGAATCCAAGTCTTGGATATGGCCGATCATGCTATTGCTAATGTGTTGGGAAAGAATAAAGATAACCCTCTTGTCTCTTTCAGTCCATTCCCTAAAGGTCCTTCTGTGGTCATTGGTTGGATTCTCATCCAACCTAGGTCTTGGTTCACTTCCACTAATCAACCCCCAAAGGCCCTTGCCCATAAGATAGTTGGAGACCCTAAATCTCCATGGTTGATAGTTACCTTTGTCTAGCTTTTCAATTTGAGTGTTGAAGTCTCCCATATCTAGTCTTTGATACTTGACCTAGCCCTTGGCTAATGCTCCAATGTGTGTAAAATGAAAATGAGGCTCTGAGGTTACCTCAATCCAAAGCTTTCGTTAGATGGACACCTTGTGCTCTTGCAAATTTGAGTAGAATAGCTCTCCCTTGATGTGAGCTACCTCCAAGAGGCTTTTGTTGATGCAAATCTTCAACCACCAACTCCAAGAGGTCTTCTTGCTTGTATGTGATACCTCCAAGATGCCCAAATGCTCTGATACCACTGATGGGGGAAGTATCTCAACCCCTAAGCAACGACGAAGCGTGAATGACCTCCACAGGTATCCTTCTTTGACCTCTGCACACCAAAAATGCTCTTACTCCGAGCATATGCAGACAACTCCAGTGAGATTTTGTATACCCGTAGTACACACCAAGAGCTTTCCAACAAAACAAATTTCACTTCAAATGGATGCTTACACAAGGAGAAACAATGTCTACAACATGAGCTAGTTGAATGCTCACAACTACCAGTCAAGCAGATACCTCACTTCACTCCAGCAAGCTTTTCTCAGAGATTATACAGAGAATGAATATCAAACTTGGATCAGCTTTCGAGGACTCTAATAGCTACCCAATGACACCAAAATCATAGGAAATGGATACATAGAGAAGGTGAACCAGCCCTTACAACAGAGAGTAAAATATTTCCAACAGAGCCTACACACCAAGAGAGATATCAATCACACAACTTCACTAAAATGAATGGTGCTCCCAGATTACTCAAAGACTGATCCCGAGACTTTGTGAGAATAAAATAGACTCCAATAGCTATCCAATGAGACAAGATTTACATCAAACGGATACAATATGAGGGAGAACCAATGCTAACAACTCAGGGGTAGAGAGTTGCAACACCGCCTGCGCACACACATAGATATGCCTACTAAAAGAAAACAAACAAGCAAGCAAGGGGCTAGCTTAAGCAAGGGGCTTGCTTATCACAACTCCAGCACTTAGTGCTCACTTTACATGAGCTAAAACTCCAAAGAGATGGGCCAAAAGAAGTCGGGATACATGCTCCTTTTATAGTGAGAAGTGTGCCCCTAACATCTAGGAACTACCTTTCCAAATCAGCCTCCTAACTTGGAGGACTTAGTTGAGATGACTTGGGGAGTGGTTGAGTGACTTTTCTTGATGGAATCTCGTGGCGTTTGGCTTCCTTTGATTGCTCCACATGTCCATAAAAGATTCCCCACGAATTTGTAGTTTGAAGCTTGACTTTTAACAATATGCATGTGTATATGTATATGTATATGTATATGTGTATGTATATCTATATGTATATGTATATGTATATGTATATGTATATGTATATGTATATGTATATGTGTATGTATATGTATATGTGTATGTATATGTATATGTGTATGTATATGTATATGTGTATGTATATGTATATGTGTATGTATATGTATATGTGTATGTATATGTATATGTGTATGTATATGTATATGTGTATGTATATGTATATGTATATGTATATGTGTGTACCTAAGTCACGAAGTCTTAGGGACTTGTGTCAAAGAGACTAAATCTCATTTGCCACACAAGTACATATAGTGGAGGATTGACAGATGCCTAATGATCAATCCGATGAGCCGACCTAACCAAGTCTATGAGGACTTGTGCACACATGATGGAAATTGAAGTGGTTCAACCACTATGCACGAGAAAATAATCTACCTCTACAACTCACTTAAGCTCTGAAAGTGTCTGCCTTGATACCACTTATAGTAGTTTTCACAAATTCAAATGTTTCTCCCAGCTCCAAACTTTGAATATGTCCAATACTACATTCATTTCGAAGGTCTTGATGAGACGCATCTTTTGGAAGTGGTTTCACTTGAATCTGACCATCGCTCTTCAAGTTATGACCAAAAGAGTGAATGGCAGGAAACACACACACTCACTCCACAACTCGCGCTTGCTCACACACACACTAGAGTAGCTCAAAAGTGATGGGGAGGGGTAGACAACAGTCCTTCACACACCTTCCAAGCTTCACACACACACAAAAGATCATAGAGAAGATGAAAATCTGCAGGAAAGTAGCAAATTCGAATTCAAGAGCTCTCCTTCTTCAAAATGGCAAAAGTCCTTACAAAGAGTCACAAAGTGACTCATATACATGTGCCCTAAAGAATGGTCCGTTCACACAACCAACTGACACTATATTGACTAACATCTATTCTCCTACTATTTTTACAAGAAATATATTACAATGATTTGGGATTATGCATATAGAGGAGTCCTCTAGCGCATTTACATAGCTTTGAGGGAATTTTCTAAGATTTTGAAGAAGAAAAGTATGCCCATTAATTTGAAAATTTTGGGGCTCCCCTTTTGTGCCGCTTTGCTCTACAACACTCTCCCCCTCTTTGTCTCTGTCATCCCTTGACAGGCTTTTGTTTCTCATTTGTAGCTTCTCTAAGGCTTCTGAATACACGCACCAATGGTCGAAGAAGCAATAAGGACTGTCAGACAATTTGTTACTTTATCCGAGGTATGTCCTTTACTTCTGTTTGCCCCTTGGTATTCCTTATATCACAAATCTGGGTTGTTGTATTAAGTCAAGCTGCCACACACGCCATCAGTGGAAGGTATGAAGGTGTGGATCTTCAGCCTTCGATTTGGACCTTCCAAAGACCCAGATGTTGAAGGACCTTCTTAAGGATCAGGATCTACCAGATATCTTCTTGCACTTCTTCATGGATACTTATTGGCCTTGATCCGACCTTGTCGCTTACGTACCTTCCCCTGTTGTATTGTTTTGAGCTTGTTTACTCTATGCCACTGCACGCCTTAATTTGCTGACCTCTACTCTCTTTTAAGAGAGCATTAGGTTTTAAAGGTCCTATTCTTGAATCTTCTTTGTCATCCTCTAGGACCTGTTCTCTTTCTCCCCACCACACGCATCTAGTGCATGAGGAGGCAACTAGGACCTTCTGACAATTGGTTATCTTATCCGATGAAGAGTCCTTCGTGTGCTGTCTCTCTCCTCGACTTGTTTTGCTTCACCGCCAGCTCCTAGTGGATGAGGAAGTTGTGTACAACCTCCCATGAAATGTACTGGTTGTTATCTTTCTTTAATTCCACTCCTCAAGACCTGGATCTTTGGCGTTGTTGCCTGATGCGTGCCCCTACAGGGCTTTGGGCAGAGAGTTGTTCATTTTCCTTTTATAATCTTCATTTGTACTAAGCAGTTTTATTCTTTGATTTTCTTCTTCTTCTCTTTTTGCTTGATTCCCCTTCCACACGTCCCTCCTCCTGAACTCTGTCATCCCTGACAGGCTTTTTGTGGTGACGTGAGTATGTCTGGATGACTTGTTGCTCTCGTTGATTCAGCAGATTTGCATGACATAGCATAAATTCTTTCCATTGGTTCGATTTGACTCCGTCTTCTAGTGCATGTCTATGGTCTGTAAAGAAACTCAATTCCTAGGCCACCATCCTGGCATTAAGATTCGAAGAAATTTTTACAAAAATTTCAGAGTCTATTTCAAAAAATCCCGTAAAGAATGCTTCTTCAAAAGTCTGCATGTAAGTGCTTGGCAAAAACATAAGCCTTGAGTATATAGCCATAAGTGTTATTCGGCTCGGTATAGTTGATAGATAAAAAATGAGGGCGTCAGATCCCTGATTAATGCCGATGAAGTTCAAAAAAGTATATTGAGCGTGCTAAAACACTTTAATAGCTGTAAGTAGCATGCTCAAATCTTATTAGTCATCTTAATGGCTAGATCTGGTACGGTGGCATAGCGAGCTATCCAAAATTCAATTGTCTTGATCATGTATTCTTTTGTTAGTAAATAATCTCGAGGTGGACTTGGTAGTAGTAGTAGATAGTTGAGCCACTGATTATTGATGCTTCCCTGGCGCTGACCTTCCCAAAATTGCGTCTAGGAGTGTCTTTTGGGTACTGGGCAAAAAGATGGATTTACCTGAAGTATGTATGGTGATGATCCCTAGTGTACCCTTAGGGTCGAATTTTTCTCCAAAAACTTCCTCCTTCATATTGGATCCACTTTGTCGAATTCCTCTTGAGTGTAGGTGAATGTTTGCATGCTAAACTAGAGGTTGCAATCTTGCTATTTATTGGTTGTGTTCTTTATATATTGCCATGTTTGTTCTTTAAGTAAACCATATGGTACGTTGAATGGTCTCATTATTTGTTCCAGATTCTTGTTGTCGATCTTTGCTTCCTTCAAGACTTTTACCACTTGATCTTCAAAATCTTCTGTAAGTTGGGACACCAGTAGTGCCCTCTCATGTCGTCTTAGTTCTACAATATCCCGATAAGTTCGTTCAGAGTGGATCTCCGTTTCCTCCCTTATCGGCAAATGATGTAAGGGGGGAGAGAGAGGACGTACCTCAATCTCCTCAGTAGCCGTTGTGGAGTGTGGAACTACTGTGTCCCCTCTGTTGTCTTCTGTGCTAGTTGATCTTGTAGTTGCTTGATCAATTCATCTTTGTTTTTAATCTCCTCTGTGGCCTTCAGAATCTTCTCTTTGTTTTTTAGGAGCTCCTCGCCAATTACCGCGAGTTGATCAACGTCTTCCTTGCATTGTTCAAAGTATTTATTTTCTACCACCTTCCACTTCCTTCTCAGTTTAGCTGTGTCATCCATGTACCTTTTCTCCCATTCTACGATAATGGCCTACTCCTGCTTGAGCTCATCTTCATACTTAGCTAACTTTTCTTCCAATGTTTTTGTGTCCTTTTTTGGCATGTCAGGAGCTTCCATCGGTTGATTACAGAGAAGGGTTATCATCAGCTCCTTGTTTTTGTTTCGTAAGTTGTCTGCTTCTTCCATGTATATTTTGATTTGTGATTCCAGTATTTTGCTTCGGGCATTCATGCGTGTTTTCTCGGCCTCGGTAGCATCATATTTCCTTTGTAAATCCTGTAATTGGTCTTTTAGTTTCTGATTTTTTGTCTCTAGTGTGTTGCATTGGTGCTCGGCCTCTTGGACTTCTTTCTCTTTATCTGCTATGTTCTTTTGTGCTTGAATCAATTGGGTGGAAAGGTTCTCACCCATTTCTTGAAGTTGATTCTTTTCTTGCATCGCCTTGTCATAGTCAGCATCAACCTCAAGCATTAAATGTTGAGTGTCCATGGTGGTTTTGATCATATGTTGCACCACTAGCTTGAGCTGAGCGACATCCATGTTCAACCAAGTTTTTGGGATGCTTGGAGCTTCCCCTGTTTGGACATCCTTTCCGTGCTCCACATGTATAGTTTCATTATGTGGTTGTGTCATTTGAAGTTGTACTTCCGGTTCTTTGCTCTCTTGTTCTATGTTGACGACCTTCGTGGCACTCCCTTGAAATGTAACATCCATAGGGGAGGGTTTTTCCACTACCCTTATTGGTGTAAAGGGTTCTGACTCTTCCACCGTATTATCTTCTGGTTCTTCCTTGGGATTTTTGAATAATATCTTTCCTCCAAGCATAGTCTCTTGGATTTGAAGGTTGGAAGCTTCATTTAACTTGATGACATGTACTCGTTCTTGGAAGACCTCCTTTCCTACCTTGTCTTGGCTGGGGTTGATGGGCGTTTGATCCACCTTTGTGCCTTCCTCTTCCACACTCTTGTTCACTTCATTTAACTCCTCCCATTGTCCATCATCCTTGGACTCACTTTGAATGTCCACATTCAGCAAGGAGGTGTCTGGTTCTTCTTGTGCATCTGATGATGAGCTTGAATTTACTAAACCCAATTCCTTGTATCTATGCACCTTGGTCAGCCTCTTTTTTGTTCTATGTCTTGATGGTCTTGTTGGTAATGGTGTCCTTGTACTGATAGATTGACTTGGCCTTCAGTGTATTGGTGTGTGGCTTCCATTGCTTTGGCCAATTCTTCTTCTGTGATCGGTTGATGGTCTTCAAGTCTTGTTCTTGGAAGCACTTGTGCCCTTTTGGTGGCTGGAACTTCTACTTCTGCTTGCATCATTTCCCTTAGTCTCTTTGTACCTCTCATTCTAGGTTGGGAGCTAGTTTCTGCTTCCTCTACAATTGTTACTCCCTTCTTTTTTCGAGGAATTGTTGCAACCTTTGCATATTTGGACATGGCTTCTGATGATGGCGTCTCCCTCAAATTCTCTCTAATGCCCAAGGCATGATAATATCAATATGGTCAAGGCCATGCTTCCATTCAAAAACTTCTTGTGATTCCACTACTTCTTTGCCTCAAACAACCTCTCTTGAATACGAGGAGTCATATTGACTTGATTTTCGATTTGTTTAATAGCGTGTGATAGCATCTGTACTGCAATCTTTTGTGGAGCCGTGTACCTATGCATGTTTGGAAAACAAAAGTGTTGATGGATGAGCCTCACCTCATCTTCAATATCAATGTCGTTGATGTCATTGAAGGTTCGGGTCTTTGCTTCGTGACTTTCCTCCTTCAAGATTGTGGTCCCGTCCTTTTCCCATCTAGAAGCTTCCTTGATTAAGTCATGTGTAAATTGTATTATGACCCATTCACCAACAGCGTCCATGACTCTAGCCTCTGGCACCAATGGATCGTGCAAGGCACGCTGCAGAGTATTCATAACTTGGGCACATCGCTGAAAATCGGGCTTGTAGATCGGTAACTCAAAATATTTATGAATGCCTGCCTTCTTCATAACGTCCATGGTTGATGTGAGCTCGTGTGCTACTTTGAAATCTTTGGACATCACAGGGAATTGGTGATCTATATCCATGATTTTAATGGTTATGAGGAATAAGAAATCCCCTGCTAGTTGATCATCTCGAAACCGATGACCCTTTGCTTTAGTCACACTTTGTAGAGGGAATTCCAGCACTTCCTCCTGAATGGTAGCTTCAGAATCTTCGGAAGCCATCTGCATTCGTAATGAAAAGAACATTAGCTTCTATAGAACACATGTCTTTTGTGATGTGTGTTGTAGTGATATTTCGTTTGTTTCGTCATCCGTTTCCCCTTGCTTGCACAAGTGAGATCCCTTACTGCATAATAATTTTTTTATACTCCTAAAAAAAACAGGAATTAGTGTAGCCGAAGCAATTATTTATTTTACATAGTAGGTCCATTCCTATGGAAGTAGAAGCTATGACTTGTCCCCAATTGGAGAATGTGCACCGCTAATTCTATTATGTACATCATGTGCCGAATGCCTAGCCTCGTAATGTGGCCCTATTATGCATACTTTAGGTGCATTGGAAGCTTCATGAGTTCAAAAGAAATCTTCTTGGTTCTGGTGTTCCATTCCTTGTTGTCACTCTGGTTTCGAGATCCATTTTGTAGTAGAGGTTTTAAGCCTTGTCTTTTGCTCATTTTGTCGTGTTGCATGTGTATCTCTTCTTTTTTTTGTTATCCGAGTTGTGGGGTTCCTTCTCTTGGGGTATCTGTGACGAATCTCGCTAGTCTTTATGGTACTGTTGTGTCGATATAATGTTTCCTTGTGTTTGTCTATCTCTTGAACGACCACTTGTCTAACCTTCTTGGGAATCCACATTTGTTGCCGTGTTTTTTGAGCTTGTATCAAAGGCTTAGGAAGCCATACTCTCAAAAGTCGTTTTGGTTCTGATTTAGGTGAAGAAGAACCCTTGTCCGCCCTTGTCTTCCTATGAGGAATGACATGTACTGGTGTTTCCTTCTCTGATTCCTTCACTCCATCCTTGCAAACCCATTTGAAGGTAGCATTTCTTGATTGCGAGAAGCTGATAGTGGATTTCCATTCTACTGCTCTCTCTTTTTGATAGGAGGTTGTAAGAGTATTGTCCTCCTTGGTTCCCTTCTGTTCACCAGTCAAGTAAGATTGAGGTAGGATGAATCTACTTTTTCCTTGGATACATTGGTGTTTGAATTCCCTTCTTCTGTCAGACCTGCTTCTGATTGATTTGTGCTGGAATCATTTGCTATGTGCTCTTGCACAATTTGTTCAACACTTTTGATGACTCCTGGTCTATGTGAGGGTTTCTCTCCTAATAGACTAAAGATTTCCTTGTGCCCTATTTTGGCTGAAATGTATCCTTGAGCTAGGTGGATGCTCACTTCATTCTCAATGATCGAGTCTTGTCCTAGGATCAAGTTTTCTATTAGATCCTCATCCTTGCACACTAGAACTCGTTGTTCCATAGTTGAATTTCTTAAGTGGAGGGATACTATGGCTTCTCCAATGCATGTTATAACCTAACCTCCTACACCTATCATGTGTGGTTTCGTGGTTGTTATAATCGTTTGAAGATCCATGATGACCGTATTTCGTATGCAGCTGAGTGCTTCTCTGAATCTAGTAAGGCATCTATTAGTTGGTACTCCGTTGTTCCAATACCTAAGTTTAAATAAGGATGGGACCTGTAGACATTGATTGTGTCGGTCTTATCAGCTTGGTAATTAGCCATGGGAATAGGCTCTTCTCCTTGTCGGTAGCGTTCATCTCTTTGCCTTATCCACTCTTTCCATTTCTTGATACGCTCTAAGGCTTCTTGCCGTGCTTCCTCTCTAATTTGTTCTTCCTCTCTCTTCCTATTTTGTGCACCTACAAGGCTTGCTAACATCTGGTCTGTCAATGGATCCATATAATGCTTTACTCGACAACCACTAATGTAATTAGGAAGAATATATCCATCCAAAGTAGCCAGATTAACTGCTCCACTAGTGGAGATCCTATTGATGATGGAGGTCCATATCCGTGTTTTTGTAATTTCTTGGCATGTTGCTTCAAGGTGTAGACCAGAACTAAATCTCCTTCTTTTAGTCCTTTGTCTTTTATGTGTGCATCGTAGTATGCCTTTTGTCTTCTCTTGGCCACATAAATTCTTGCAGATGCTTGTATTCTAGTCTCATGTAGTTTCTCAATTTGGTCTAGTTGCTTGGATAACTCATGCCCTGTCCATTCATACTATTGGGCTACTCTCAAAGTTGGCACTAAAAAATCGATCGGCAGGATTGCGTTCTGTCCATACGCAAGGTTGAATGGGGTAGTTCCAATGGCAGTCTTGTAAGCAACTCGGAAGGCCCAAATTGCATGATGCAATGGTTTGTCCCAATCTGACCTTCCACTATTGACTATCTTTGTCAATACTGTGCGTAACACCTTATTGGAAATTTCCGCTTGACCATTGGCTTGAGGGTGATATGGAGCTGATTTTGTATGGATCACCAAGAATTCATTCATTAGGGACTCTATGAATTCATTGATGAAATGCGTTCCTCGATCGCTCACAATCTCAATTGGTAATCCAAAACGAGTGAAAATGTGCTAAAAAAGAAACTTAGTAGTGGTTTGGGCATCATTTTTTCTAGTAGCCTTTGCCTCCACCCATTTAGTCAAATAATCTGTGGCTACTATGATGTATTCGGCATGTGAACCTTTGGCTAGTGGGTTGATGGGTCCTATAAAATCAATACCCATTTGGAAAATGCTCTAGCGCAAACCATAGCTCTCAATGGCATGTCATCTCGCTGAATCGGGTATTTAACCCTTTGGCATGTCTCACAACTTCGGACATAGGTGTCAGCATCCATATGTAGAGTTGGCCACCACAAGCCGACAAAGAGGATCATTTTATAGTTCTCTCGGCTGAAAAATGACCTCCTACAGCACCTGCATGTGCCATCTCTAATATGGGTAAGTATTCTCCTTCATGCACACATAGCCGTAACTGATTGTCTTTCCCTCTATTAAACAAGTGTCTTCCCATGATTACATAATCCTTACTCATTTCTTCTAGGGACCGTTTCCTTGCTAAGCTGACTCCTTCCTCGTGTTCTCGTGTCTTTAGGAATTTCACTAATGTTTCACTCCATTTGGGTGCTATTGTAGAGAAGGGTAAGGATGTGTGATCCTCTGGTATGGTTTCCTGACATTCTGTGTAATTACTGAGATAATCATGGACATCTTTGGGCATATCAGGCCAGTATACTCCTAGTCGTTTCAATTCTCTTAGAGTTCCATGAATTCCTTTGTGCATCCTCCATTTTTTTACATGGGCTTGTTCAATCAACTTCATTCGTTTGTCTTCCTCAACACATCTCGATAGTACACCGTTGGGTTCCTTATAGTACAAACTTCCTGCAATAATGTGCAAGTTCCATGATTGCAAAATTTCCTTTTTACTCTCTTTATTAATTAAGTGTTGTGGGCCATGAGTGAGTATTGGGATTAGTTTCTCTGCCCACTTTGGACACACTTCCAAATTAAACAGATAAGTGTCTGGTAAATCCTCTGGTACTCCACTTGGTGGTTCTCCATGTGTTAATCTAGAGAGGTGATCTGCTCTTATATGGGTATTTCCCTTTTTCACTATTACTTCAAAGTCGAACTCCATCAATAGCAGAAACCATCTCACAAGTCTTCCCGTGCTACAAGGCTTATTGACTAAGTACAATAAGGCTTGATGATCTATGAAAAAATTCTCTCGGCTTGATTCAGTTGTCTATTCGCATAGGCAATTGGGTGATCTAACTTTCCTTCGTCTGTCGGCTGAGCTAAGATGCATCCTATTGCGTAATTTGAAGCGTCCACATGAATATGAAAAGGCTTGTTCCAATTCGGTGTTTTCAGAATTGGGGCCGTGCTAAGTCACCTTTTTAACTCATTAAATGCCTTTTTGCATTCATCCATCCAAGTGAATTGGGTCAACAGCCCATACAAAGGTTTGGAAATTATGGCGTGCATGTGGATAAATCGAGGATAGTATCCACAATGTCCCATAAATGCTTGCACTTCTTTTGCATTCTTCGGTCTAGGAAGTTCTAAAATGACCTTGATCTTGTCTTCATCTGTAGATATTCCGTTCCTAGACACTATGTGTCCTAAGATCTTCCCTTGTCGTACCATGAAGTCACACTTTTCGGGATTCAGGCATACTCTATATTGTCGGCATTTATCAAATATCTTCTGCAATTCAGGAATGTGGTCTTGCCGTTGATTTGAATATGTACATAGGTCATCTACATACACTTCCATAATCTTCTTTAGGAATTCTTTTAAAACATGACATATCAACCTTTGGAAAGTAGTAGGTGTGTTAGTGAGTCCAAAAGGCATCACTCGAAAAGCATAGACTCCCAATTCAGTCCCGAATGCAGTCTTATGTTAGTCCTCTATAACAATAGCTACTTGGTTCTATCCAGAGAATCCATCTAAGAAGCTATAGACTTCTTTTCCTGCAACTTTTTACAATAGGTGATCGGTGATAGGTAATGGATAGCTATCACGGATCATGGTTGCATTGACTTTTTTCAGGTTAATGCATACTCTGAGTTTTCTGTTCTTTTTAGGCACAACCACTAGTGGTGATACCCATTCAATATGTTCTATTTCATAAATGAATCCAGCTGCTAATAGCTTGTCTATTTCCTCTTTTATTTTTGCAGTATAGACCTCGTTATAGGTGTAAGGGCATTGTTTTGATGGTTTTGTCTCCGATGTCATTGGCATTCTATGGGAACAAATGGAGGGTTCCACACCCTTGAGATCCTTGTAGGTGTAAGAAAATAACAGCAGAGCGGAATAGACTTGTAGACAGAGTTGAGAGAAAAACGCAGACAAAGATAGACGCAGACTGAGAGGTAGAGAACTCAAATTCTCAGATTGCAAAGCATAATGCAGTTACAATGATGGTGCTGTCCACCCGTGCGCTCCCACTGTGGAGCTTAGATGGCGATCTAGACAGACTCTAGATGAAGGGCTTACTAGTGCGCAATGCTATATAAAGCTCAACCTGGGCTGTGCTTATATAGCTTTTACAAGGCGGTTCGGTATAGATAAATGTAGTCGGGAGATACAAATTAGTCGGTAAAATATATGATCCGACAATATCTCCACGACCAGAAGTCCTACCGTCTCGGCCCTACGGGCCGGGGGGATAGGCCCCCCGGACCCCACAGAAGGGGGCAAGCCCCCCTCTGCACTCCCCCCATTAAGGTTCTATGGGGAAACCGCGCGACACCACAGGGCCTTTATTTTCACCTTAAATGATAACCCAATGGCCTGGAAGTTTATGCCCTACCTAACCTGACAGCTAGGCTCACAAAGATCATCTATAACCATCAACGGTCACACATAGACCTCATCTAACTTGGAAGTTAGGGTTCCACAAATGTCCGGGCTCTCATAATGGCTTCTCCTCATAATGGGGGCCTTACAACTTAGAGCACCATGGATCATTTGTGGTCACATGAGGGTGGAGTATTGAGCATATCTAACACCCCCCCTCAATGTCCACCCAATGGTGAACTACCTCCTTGGTCCAATCCCAAGCTTTGGAAAGTGTCGAAGAAGTTGCTCTCTCCTAAGAGCCTTGGTGAAGATGTCTGCTCCATTTTCTTCAGTAGGGCAATAGGTTATCTCCACGACCCCGTCCTCAATCAACTCACGCACATAGTGATACTGGATTTCTATGTGCTTCGTACGTGCATGGAAAACAGGATTTTTGGCGATGGCCATGCAACTTTGGTTGTCACACTTCAACTCTGTAGCCTCTTGTCCTTGTATTCCTATGTGCCATAGGATCCTCCTCAACCATATTGCTTCACATGCTGCAACGCATGCAGCTTTGTACTCAGCTTCAGTAGAAGATAATGCTACAGTCGGTTGCTTCTTACTGATCCAAGAGAAAATCCCTGATCCTAAAGAAAAGCAATATCCAGAAACTGATTTTCTGGTATCAATATCTCCTGCCCAATCTGAGTCACAGTATCCGGCAAGAGATGATCCTTCTTCATAAAGAATACCATAATCAGTGGTTCCTTTCACATACCTGAGTATCCGCATGCTTGCCTTCCAATGAGTTTGGCAAGGTTTATTAGAGAACCTGCTTACTACTCCAACAACATAAGAGATGTCTGGTCTGCTATTGCACAAGTAGATGAGACTTCCAACCAATTTCCTGTATCTTCCAATATCCACTGGAGGTGAAGTATCTTCAATAGATAATTTTGTGTTGACCTCCATGGGTGTAGAAATTTCCTTGCAATCCTCCATGTCGAATGCCTTCAATATCTGCCTTGCATACTTTTGTTGAGAGATGAAAATCTTCCCTGGTTCCTGCCAAACTTCAAGACCTAAGCAATAATGCATTAAGCCCAAGTCTGTCATTTCAAATTCTGAACTCAGGGCATCTTTTGTTTGTTGAAGAAGAGCATCATCATTTCCTGTAATCACAAGGTCATCTACATAGAGTACAAGCACAATTGTCTTCCCTCCTTTCTTTAGAACATACAAGTTAGCATCAGAAGCACATCTTTTGAACCCTAGATTCAAGAGATACTTATCTATCCGTTGGTACCATGCTCTAGGGGCTTGTTTTAGCCCATATAATGCCTTCTTCAGCTTACATACCTTGTTCTGTGAATGGGGAGCCTCAAACCCTGGTGGCTGAGACACATATACCTCCTCCTTGAGGTCTCCATTCAGGAACGCTGATTTAACATCCATGGGATAGACTGGCCAACGCTTATGTGCAGCCACAGCTAGTACTACTCGGATAGTAGTCATTCTTGCAGTCGGGGCAAATGATTCACAAAAGTCAATGCCTTCAACTTGTGAGTAGCCCTGTGCAACAAGTCTTGCTTTATATTTTTCTAGAGTACCATCAGCCTTGTACTTTAGCTTCCAAACCCACTTGGTGCCAATGACTTTACGCTTAGGGGGTCGATCCACTAGCTCCCAGGTTCCATTCTTCATGATATTGTTGTATTCTATTTGCATGGCAGCCCTCCAATTCGGATCATGGAGTGCCTCTTCCACATTGCTTGGTTCCTTCGCTTCTTCTTGAATGAGATCAGCCATCAAGGCTGTGTTTACAATATGGGTGCTTGCCCGTCTCTGTTCCTCTATTCTCTGTGATCGCCTCGGTCCATCTGCAACCTGTTCTAGTGACTGTGGGATGGGGTTTGCAGAATCATAGAGCTGCCTCACCCAACATGGCAATGGCTTTTCCACTTGGGTGTCGGCAGGTTGGTGACTTTTAGACTCATCATCTGAAGATGATGCTTCCTTCTCTTGTGTAGAAGGGATAGCTCTTGGGCCAGGTTCATAGTGGATTGCCCCTTCGCCTGATGATAAAGTGGAAGCTCTCTTATCCTCCTCCACTGCATGTGGCTGCTCCTCCTTGAACACCACATCACGACTCGCCATGATCTTCTTAGCCTCAGGGTCATAAAGCTTATAAGCCTTCTTATCTTCGCTATACCCCAGGAAGATACATTTGATGCTTTTTGGTTGAAGCTTGTTTCTCTCCCTATCTGGAACATGTACATAACATTCACTTCCAAATACTTTGAAATGGGAAACAGAAGGCTTTTTACCCGTGTAGGCTTCTTGTGGAGTCTTCCCATCAAGTGCCTTGGTGTAGCTTCGATTCAAGATGTAGACAGCAGTGTTGACAGCCTCTGCCCAAAACTGATTAGGCAAACCCTTTCCTTTCAACATGCACCTTGCCATCTCCATGATGGTTTGATTCCGGCGTTCTGCAACACCGTTCTGTTGAGGACTATGTGCCACTATGAGTTGATGCTTGATTCCCTTACTCTTGCAGAAATCTTCAAACTCTATTGATGTGAACTCACCACCACCGTCTGTCCTGAATTTCTTCATCTTCTTCCCTGTTTCAATTTCAACAAGCTGAAGCCATTCTTTAAACTTACCAAAAGCTTGAGCCTTATCGCGAAGGAAGTACACCCACATCTTCCTGCTATAGTCGTCGACAAGTAACATGAAGTAGGAAGATCCGCCCAAGGCCTGTGTAGGCATTTTTCCGCACAAGTCAGCATGCACCAACTCTAGAGGATAGCTTGCCCTGTTCTTGCTTTCTTGTGGAAATGCCTTCCTCTGTTGCTTGCCCATCATGCAAGCTTCACATGGTTCCTTCATTTCTGCAATCGATGGTAGGTGTGCAACCATACCTCTGCGATGCATCTCCTTCAGTACAGGGTATCCAATGTGGCCGAATCTCTCATGCCATAGCTTACTTGTGCCCACATTTGTAGTGGCTGTAAGAGCACACAACTCATATAGGTTGTTCCTCCTTATGCCAGTCCCAACAATGTTGTTGTTACCGTCCATAATCTTAGCTCCTGTCTTACTGAAAGATACTTGATGACCTTGATCAGTTATAGAAGCTACTGAAAGTAGATTTCGTTTTATTTGTGGAACATATAGCACATTTGAAAGCTTTCTGATATCGCCATTAGAGTTAATGAAAGAAACCGTACCTTCGCCCTCTGCAGGACATCTTGCATTGTTTCCTACCTTTATTGTGATGGGTTCCTTTAGAGGCTGTAAGGAACTGTAAAGGTCTTTTCTACTCGTCATGTGACGAGATGCACCGCTGTCCAACACCCATGAGTCATCTGTTCCTGAATCTTCAGCCGAGGAGCACACCTCCTCTATCGTAACAAATAACTCAAGCTCTGTTTCTGCTGTGTTGGCAGACTCCTTGCCCTTGCCACCTTTTGAAGAGCCACTCTTCTCTTCTGCCTTCTTGATGCGACAGTCTTGGATTCTGTGTCCCTTCTTCTTGCAGTGGAAACACTCTCCCTTGAACTTCTTTTTGTCGTTCTTCTTTTTGTCTCCATCTTTTGAAGAGTCTGTTTTGCCTCCTTTGGCATTTGCTGTGAATGCAGCATCTCCTTTGCTACCACCACTCCTTGCCTTGAGCCGCAACTCCTCCTCCATGAGTAAGGCACTGAATTCTTCAAAAGTTAGTGGTTGAGGTCTGATTTGAGTGTTAAGAGCAGTTACCAGACCATCAAACTTAGGTGGACAAATTCGAAGACAACGTCGAGCTAGCTCTTCACTTGACTTTTGAACACCTGCTCCCGCCATTTGATCTCGTAGATTCTTTATGCGAGTGATAAACACCTCTGCAGTCTCCCCATCAGCAAACCGTTCTGCTGCAAGCTGATTCTCCAAGTTCTGAATCCGTGTCTGATTACGAGTTTCATATTGATTTCTCAATATGTTCCATGCTTCACATGCCTTCGTAGTATGCTGAATGAGAGTCAGAACACTATCAGAAGTACTTGTAACAAGAGCACAGAGTGCATCTGCATTTCTACGTTTCCAAGCACGTAGAAGATCAGCATCAGGAGGAATCATTCGACCAGGAGTATTTGGATCAGGTCTTTCTTGGGGCTCATGAGCAGTCCCAAGAACAGTCTCCAAAAGCTCATATGAATCAAGAATAGAAGTGATTTTGAACTTCCACAGGGTGTAGTTCGTACCATCAAGTTTACCTTCTGTGAAGGCTGGTGGCCGTATCTGCAATGTTGGGATGATCGGCATCATTGCTGCTCTTGCTTGTGCGCCACCTACTCCTGTTGATGAACCGCCTTGGCCCCCAGTCGTAGATGATGACGCACCACTTGACATCTTCTCTCTTTTGTTGTTCAGAACTCTGCAACCTCTGCGTTTCTGCTTCTGCACCACTCAGAGCCTCCTGAGCTCTGATACCATGTAAGAAAATAACAGCACAGCGAAATAGACTTGTAGACAGAGTTGAGAGAAAAACGCAGACAAAGATAGACGCAGACTGAGAGGTAGAGAACTCAAATTCTCAGATTGCAAAGCATAATGCAGTTACAATGATGGTGCTGTCCACCCGTGCGCTCCCACTGTGGAGTTTAGATGGCGATCTGGATAGACTCTAGATGAAGGGCTTACTAGTGCGCAATGCTATATAAAGCTCAACCTGGGCTGTGCTTATATAGCTTTTACAAGGCGGTTCGGTATAGATAAACGTAGTCGGGAGATACAAATTAGTCGGTAAAATATATGATCCGACAATATCTCCACGACCAGAAGTCCTACCGTCTCGGCCCTACGGGCCGGGGGGATAGGCCCCCCGGACCCCGCAGTGATGGGGGAAGTATCTCAACCCCTAAGCAACGATGAAGCGCGAATGACCTCCACAGGTATCCTTCTTTGACCTCTGCACACCAAAAATGCTCTTACTCAGAGCTTATGCAGAGAACTCCAGTGAGCTTTCGTAGACCTGTAGTAGACACCAAGGGCTTTCCAACAAAACAAATTTCACTTGAAATGGATGCTTACACAAAGAGAAACAATGTCTACAACATGAGCTAGTTGAATGCTCACAACTGCTAGTCAAGCAGAGACCTCACTTCACTCCAGCAAACTTTTCTCAGAGATTATACAGAGAATGAATCTCAAACTTATGTCAACTTTAGAGGACTCTAATAGCTACCCAATGACACCAAAATCATAGCAAATGGATACATAGAGAAGGAGAACCAGCCCTTATAACAGAGAGCAAAATATTTCCAACAGAGCCTACACAAAGAGAGAGATATCAATCACACAACTTCACTAAAATGAATGTTGCTCCCAGCTTACTCAGAGAATGCTCCAGAGAATTGGTAAGCATAAAATAGACTCTTATAGCTATCCAATGAGACAAGAATTACATCAAATGGATACCATATGAGGGAGAACCAATGCTAACAACTCAGGGGTAGAGAGTTGCAACACTGCCTGCGCACACACACATAGATATGCCTACTAAAAGAAAACAAACAAGCAAGCAAGGGGGTTGCTTAAGCAAGGGGCTTGCTTATCACAACTCCAGCACTTAGTGCTCACTTTACATGAGCTAAAACTCCAAGAAGATGGCCCAAAAGAAGTCGGGATACATGCTCCTTTTATAGTGAGAGGTGTGCCCCTAAAATCTAGGAACTACCTTTCCAAATCAGCCTCCTAACTTGGAGGAATTAGTTGAGATGACTTGGGGAGTGGTTGAGTAACTTTTCTTGATGGAATCTCGTGGCTTTTGGCTTCCTTTGATTGCTCCACATGTCCATAAAAGATTCCCCACGAATTTTTAGCTTGAAGCTTGACTTTTAACACTCCCCCTCAAGCTTCAATTCTTCATCCTCATCCAAGCTCCTTCATGTTGATGCATTGCTTGAATTTTGAAATCTTCATCCCATCCAAAGCCTTTGTAAACATGTCCGCAACTTGGTCCTTAGTACCAATATGATGTACTGAAACTTCCTTGGATATCACCTTTTCCCTTATGAAGTGATAGTGCACTTCAATATGCTTGGTTCTAGCATGATAGACAGGGTTCGATGCTAGATGAATGCTACTCATGTTGTCACAAAAAATTGGATATGTGTCAACCTGCAAATTAAGCTCCATAAATAACTTCTTAATCCACATTAGCTCACATGTGACTTGAGCCAAAGCTCTATACTCAGCCTCGGTGGAAGATAATGCCACCGTGGGTTGCTTCTTTGAAATCCATGAGATGATCTTGCTACCTAGCATGACTAGGTAACCACTTGTACTCCTTCTATCTTCCTTCGAACCGGCCCAATCGGCATCGGAATAAGCTTTGACCTGCATATCATCATCAAATGAGTAGAACAATCCTTCATTTATAGTGGCTTTGAGATATCGCAACATTCTTCTTGCAGCTTGCAAGTGTGTAGTCCTTGGACTATGCATAAATTGTGATAACACTCCAACTCCATATGCTATGTCAGGCCTGGTTATTGTGGCATAATTGAAAGAGCCTACAATAGATCGATACACAGTTACATCCTCTAATGGCTCTCCATCAATGGAGCTTAGCTTTACATTAACTTCCATGGGATTTGAAATAGGCTTGCAATGTAGCATCCCAAACCTCTCAAGTAGGTCTAGAATATACTTCCTTTGTATGAGCATAATACCTTCTTCTTTGTATACAACTTCAATGCCAAGAAAATACCTAAGATCTCCAAGATCAGAGATCCTAAACTCCTTTCCAAGCTTTGCCTTGATCTCCTCAATGCCCTTTGTATCATTACCTGTAATGATAAGATCATCTACATACACACACATGTAGACCACAAGTTCTCCTCTTTGTTTGATGAAGAGAGATGGATCCGCCTTGCATTGATTGTAACCACATTTGATCAAATAGTCCACCAATCTTTGGTTCCAAGCCCTTGGAGCTTGCTTTAGGCCATAAAGTGCCTTCTTCAACCTACAAACATGATGTGGAAACTCTTTATGAACAAAACCTAGTGGTTGCTCCATGTATACCTCTTCTTCCAAGTCTCCATTAAGAAAGGCATTCTTGATATCCAATTGGAAGAGCTTCCATCCTTTGCTAGCAGCCATTGCAATGAGTGTCCTAATGGTGCTCATCTTTGCCACGGGGCTGAATGTCTCTTCAAAGTCCACTCCATAGGTTTGTGCAAAACCCTTAGCCACCAATCTTGCTTTGAACCTAGAAATAGATCCATCTGAATTCCTCTTTACTTTATACACCCACTTATTACCTATTACCTTCATGTTCTCCTTCTTGGGCACTAGAGTCCATGTTTGATTTTCCTCAAGTGCGTCGATCTCTTCTTGCATTGCCTCTTTCCATTCGGTGTACCTGCTTGCATCTTCATAGCAATCGGGCTCATGATCTTCTACTACTTTGTTCATATATGCATAATGTGTTGCCATGTATGAATCATAAGTAAACCTTTGAGTTGGATACTTAACTCTAGAAGACTTCCTTTCTTCACCTTTTGGAGGAATAAACCTCCTTTGCCTTGGGAACTTGATCTCTTTCTTTGACGTGGCTTCTTTCTCCATCATGTGTCCTTCATCATCTTCAACTTCATTACCTTCTTCATCCAACTCCACCAATGTTGCTTTGCCTTTGTTGATTGATTGTGCTTCATAGCTTGATGAAGATCTCCCCCTCCATGGTGAGTTCATGCTTGAACTATCTTCATTGATGGAACACCTTGGGCCGCTTAGCTCTAGGTCGATTTGTTCTTCATCATGTCCATGCTTTTCTTCTTCATAGTCCTGCATACAATCATACTTCTTATACCAAGGGAGTAGCTCATCAAATGCTACATCCCTTGATATCCTCAAGTCCTTTGTATTTGGGTTGAAGCACCTGTAACCTTTATGATCATTTGAATATCCTAGAAACACACACTTTTCTGCCTTTGGTTGTAGCTTGTGCCTCAATTCACTTGGCACATGTACATAACAAGTACATCCAAATATCTTCAAGTGGGAAAGATCAGGTTTCTTACCATAATAGGCTTGATATGGTGTCAAGCCATGGATCCCTGAGGTAGGAGCCCTATTCATTAGATACACAGCGGTATTTGCTGCATCACTCCAAAACATGTTAGGTACATTCATCTCATTAAGCATTGCTCTAGCGATCTCGGCAATGTATCTATTCTTTCTCTCTGCTACTCCATTTTGTTGGGGTGTGTACCTGCATGTTACTTGCCTCTTGATGCCTTGATCCATTAAAAAATCAGAAAACTCATTTGAGAAATATTCTCCCCCTCCATCGGACCTTAGCTTCTTGATATATGTACCTGTTTCCTTCTCTACCATTGCCTTGAATGCTTTGAAACATGTAAACACATCTGATTTGTTTTTTATGAAATAAACCCAAACCATCCTTGTGCAATCATCTATAAAAGTGACAAAGTACTTGTTACCTCCAATGGATTGCTCTTTCGTTGGCCCCCACACATCTGTATGTATCAACTCCAATGGATGTTGGCTTATGTAGCCACTCTTCTTGAATGGAAGTCTCGCTTGCTTCCCTAGTTGACAAGATTCACATAAATGCTTCATACCTTGTCCTTGGAAGTTGGGAAGACCTTCAACCAGCCTCTTGAATTGCATTTCCTTCATTCTTTGTATGTTGATGTGACCTATCCTCTTGTGCCACAAGTCCAACTCCGAAATCCTCTTGTTTCCATATGTGAAGTAGACATGTTGAGTAGAATGAGAATTTACCTCCAAAGTGAAGAGTCTCCCTTGCTTCTTTCCTCTTGCTATGACCTTGTAACCTTGATTAGGGTTCTCCACAAAGCATCCACCTTTGTTGAACCTTACTTGATAGCCTCTTTCAACCATTTGCCCAACGGACACCAAGTTCTTTGTGATGGTAGGTACATGCAAGACATCCTTGAGACATCTTCCTTCCTCCTTGTCATCCAAAGCTACATCTCCAACATGGGAGATCTCATGGGCTGTATCATCACCTGTTTCTACATGTCCTTTACCTTTGGGAACATGTAGATTAGTAAACCAAGAAGCATTGCAACTCATATGGTTGCTACATCCACTATCAATATACCAAGTGTTATCTACTTTGCTTGAATTCCCATTCATGTGCATCATCAAGAGATTGTCATTTTCTGAACTTGTAGAAGCATAATTACCTTGGCCTTTGTATGAAGAACCTTGATTATAGTTCCTTTGGTTTCCTCCTTGGTAGCAATCTCTAGCATAGTGGCCAAACTTGCCACATATGTAACATCCTTCGCCATCTTGATTTCCTCCAAACCTTCCTTTGCCCCTTCCTTGTCCTTGTCTTCCTTTGCCCCTTTGATTACCTGCATAGAAAACTTGTGCATCTTTGCTTTTAGTTGAACTTCCACCTATGTTCATTTCTTCGGTGACCATGAGAGCAACCAATTGCTCAAAATCGGGAAGATTATCCCTTACATAAACTGAAGTGGTAAAGGGTTTCCACTTCTCATCATCTCTCAAACCATTGAGAGTATAAGCCACAAGATCGTCATCGTCTACGTGGCTTCCAATGGATCCCAATGCATCTGATAACTCCTTGACCTTAAGTATGTAGTCATTTATGCTACTCCCTGAGCTCTTCCTAAGGTTGTTGAGCTCATTCTTGAGTTGGATCTTCCTTGCTTTGGTGCTTGTTGAATAAAGCCTTTCAAGTGTCTCCCATACCTTCATGCTTGAATCCAGGTCTTGGATATGGCCGATCATGCTATTGCTAATGTGTTGGGAAAGAATAAAGATAACCCTCTTGTCTCTTTCATTCCATTCCCTAAAGGCCCTTCTCTGGTCATTGGTTGGATTCTCATCCAACCTAGGTCTTGGTTCACTTCCACTAATCAACCCCCAAAGGCCCTTGCCCATAAGATAGTTGGAGACCCTAAATCTCCATGGTTGATAGTTACCTTTGTCTAGCTTTTCAATTTGAGTGTTGAAGTCTCCCATATCTAGTCTTTGATACTTGACCTAGCCCTTGGCTAATGCTCCAATGTGTGTAAAATGAAAATGAGGCTCTGAGGTTACCTCAATCCAAAGCTTTCCTTAGATGGACACCTTGTGCTCTTGCAAATTTGAGTAGAATAGCTCCCCCTTGATGTGAGCTACCTCCAAGAAGCTTTTGTTGATGCAACTCTTCAACCACCAACTCCAAGAGGTCTTCTTGCTTGTATGTGATACCTCCAAGATGCCCAAATGCTCTGATACCACTGATGGGGGAAGTATCTCAACCCCTAAGCAACGATGAAGCGCGAATGACCTCCACAGGTATCCTTCTTTGACCTCTGCACACCAAAAATGCTCTTACTCAGAGCTTATGCAGAGAACTCCAGTGAGCTTTCGTAGACCTGTAGTAGACACCAAGGGCTTTCCAACAAAACAAATTTCACTTGAAATGGATGCTTACACAAAGAGAAACAATGTCTACAACATGAGCTAGTTTAATGCTCACAACTGCTAGTCAAGCAGAGACCTCACTTCACTCCAGCAAACTTTTCTCAGAGATTATACAGAGAATGAATCTCAAACTTATGTCAACTTTAGAGGACTCTAATAGCTACCCAATGACACCAAAATCATAGCAAATGGATACATAGAGAAGGAGAACCAGCCCTTATAACAGAGAGCAAAATATTTCCAACAGAGCCTACACAAAGAGAGAGATATCAATCACACAACTTCACTAAAATGAATGTTGCTCCCAGCTTACTCAGAGAATGCTCCAGAGAATTGGTAAGCATAAAATAGACTCTTATAGCTATCCAATGAGACAAGAATTACATCAAATGGATACCATATGAGGGAGAACCAATGCTAACAACTCAGGGGTAGAGAGTTGCAACACTGCCTGCGCACACACATAGATATGCCTACTAAAAGAAAACAAACAAGCAAGCAAGGGGGTTGCTTAAGCAAGGGGCTTGCTTATCACAACTCCAGCACTTAGTGCTCACTTTACATGAGCTAAAACTCCAAGAAGATGGCCCAAAAGAAGTCGGGATACATGCTCCTTTTATAGTGAGAGGTGTGCCCCTAAAATCTAGGAACTACCTTTCCAAATCAGCCTCCTAACTTGGAGGAATTAGTTGAGATGACTTGGGGAGTGGTTGAGTAACTTTTCTTGATGGAATCTCGTGGCTTTTGGCTTCCTTTGATTGCTCCACATGTCCATAAAAGATTCCCCACGAATTTTTAGCTTGAAGCTTGACTTTTAACACGCAGAAGGGGGCAAGCCCCCCTCTGCACTCCCCCCATTAAGGTTCTATGGGGAAACCGCGCGACGCCACAGGGCCTTTATTTTCACCTTAAATGATAACCCAATGGCCTGGAAGTTTATGCCCTACCTAACCTGACAGCTAGGCTCACAAAGATCATCTATAACCATCAACGGTCACACATAGACCTCATCTAACTTGGAAGTTAGGGTTCCACAAATGTCCGGGCTCTCATAATGGCTTCTCCTCATAATGGGGGCCTTACAACTTAGAGCACCATGGATCATTTGTGGTCACATGAGGGTGGAGTATTGAGCATATCTAACAGTAGGTACAAGCAAATACATCTCGATATTGCTGAATCAACTGTATTAATTCTTCTTCCTCCTAGATTGACATGTCTTTTCCTATGTATGTACATCTTTGTTCTCCATCTTCTATAGTTACTATGATCTTTTTTTTTTGCTCCTTGTTGTTGTACGCTTCTCCTTCTCTTGCCTCTCTCTTAGGCATTTGAATAGATATTTTTCTCTCTTCTACTTCATATCTTTTGAAATGCTTCGAAACCTCAAAAAGGTCAAGATTTGGTTCGATCTTACTCACACTTTCCTCCTACTTTGGTACTATGGGGGCTGCTTCTATTGCTAACACTTTGGTCATTCCATACTTGTCTTTGGTTCGAATAGCTTCTAGGTAACGTTCTTCATAATCAAATTCCGATTCCATCTCTACGCTCTCGTATTCTTTCTTTCCACTCCTTTTCCAATATTTCCCCTACTTCTACTTCTTGAAGGACAACCATGTACAAATTTACGTCGTAGCCTTCTTCGTCCACACATTCATTCATCGTCAGAACTTCTTCATTCACACATACATCCAAGGTTGCTAGGATTTCCATCCATCCGTGTGGTTCAAACGTTTCATCAGGGAAGATTTGAGGCATGTACATTGGATCTTCTATGGGCCGATAGTTAGGATGTCCTATTGGCCATAACTACCTTTTGTTATCCTCTTTCTTGGCTTCTTTACACATCCATAATTTGGCATCCTCATGCATCCAAGATTGATCACTTGATCCTGCGCTATGGATAGCCAAGGACCATGGACGTCACTACTCAGAGAGTTAACTCACTTCTCCATATCCATTGAAAGAAGTAAAGAAGCAAAAGTGCATCCAACGCACTCTTGAAGATTTTCTTACCATTCGGGGATAAAGAAAGTGCATTCAACACACTTAAAGAAGAAGACGAAGACTTCCTCAAAAGGAAGAAAAGGAAAGTGTATTCAACACATTCAAACAAAGGTAAAATGTTACTCTACTCCACTTGAAGGGATATAGGCACCTTAGAAGTGCTATCATAAGTCAATTTGACTTGTATTCATATACAAAATTCAAAGTTGTATGGACTCTCACTTAAAGGGTCACTCAAAGTCTGCATACCATCGTATCATTATATCTTTTCTAAAAGCTAGAAAAAGCATTCGAATCCCCTCATATCAAAGGGGAGATATCAGAAAGAAAAGCAACGCAAACAAAGAAAGGAGACAACACCAAATTTGAAGATTTAAGGGGAGCTATTGGAGCAAGCAATCTCCAAATTCGCACTTTTAGAATTTCCCATTTCTCATAAAAAATCCCATAAAAACGTTTTCCATATGATCCTAGTCATAAGAAGTATTTTTGTATAAAACTACCCTTAGATACTTTCCATGCAGTATTTACAAGAAGAAAAAGAAAAAATATATAAGTCCTCCACATATTAGGCAAACTTGGGAAATCACTCCTCAATTCAAGGATATCATTTGGATATGAATTGATACCCTTAAGTCAAGGAGATAGATCTACTTTTTTCCTTTTTAGAAAGAATCATATAGCGGTGTCCTCTATCGCTTCATATCATTGTATATAAACACGCATAATCTAATACAATTTTGGGCGTCGATATATAGTCATGACTTATCTTCTGTCGATTGCCCTGCTGTCCTCCTTTCTCTCTCCCATGCATATGTTATATACATCTATGACACGTTTTCTATCAACTGTCCTGCTGCCTTGCGTTTTCTCTCCAGTGCATATATTGCATCTCTGTGTTACTGTACTATAGTGTCATGTCTACACATAGTACTGCAGTATCATTCATATTGCACGAGCTATTGTCTGAATGTGACGCACACAGTTATATGATTAGAGAACATGCTACATTCAGATTCAGATTGTATGCATTGAGAAAGAATGATCAGTAATTATAAGATGGTCATCACTGCAAACCTCTAGCGTGATTTGTATATTAACATCTTGCCTCTACTTTGCTTCAGTATCACTCATTCAACGTCAAGAATCATGTTGCATGATCATGCTCACAAAATGTTTATGACAATGATTGTAATGTTTTCTTGATTGTTCATCCAACAGTAAACGTTTGAGATCCGCTATCACTCGAGAAGGATGGGCTTGTGTCAGGCCCGTTGCATACATCTTTTCTTTTTCTGCATGCATATGAGACATCATAAGGAAAGCGCAAAAGATGAAGCAGTAAATTGTAGAGCCATGCGGTGGTAAAGATCAACAAAAGAAGATTACCCTACTGAAGAACTGAAGACTACACGTGCAGAGACGGAAAAGTTGATCTCATACTTCATGATGATTGGGTTAAACTGTAGAAGTGTGTCCATGATAATTAAGTGCATCCTCACTTGTGTGTTTTATATCATATATACTTATGGATACAAACATGATCTCTGGTATATGAGGTTTGTATGCAGAAGTTATCTAGTACCTCAGTGTCATACAAACTGTTAACTCGCATCAAGCATTGGAGTACTAATCACTGAAAATTATGTATCAAGTGACTTTACATATATCAATTAAGATAGGATACATCTTGGATGTACCGTACGCGGGTTGCAGAACTCTCTACGTATTTTTCTTGTTTTGTCTATAAAAGAGCATGATATCAGTATCCTAAACACTAGATGCATATCGCAACTCTCTATGTTGTTCGGCTCCATTTCTTCTTGGAGATTACTTCAAGGAAATCAAATTAAGAAGTGTGTTTACATGTTCACGTACCATTACACATCCTGGGTACAATTTATATGCTTGTCCTTGCGCATGTTTCTCATACATCATAGTCAAAGTCCTTGGATCCAAATTAAATAGGATCATGTTTTTTTCTATGAGCAATTCTTGTGGCAAAGTCATATTGTACCTATCTTTACACGTTTCCGCATTAGAGTGCATTCTCCCACACTCACAATATGTATATGTATATGTATATGTATATGTATATGTATATGTATATGTATATGTATATGTATATGTATATGTATATGTATATGTATATGTATATGTATATGTATATGTATGGATATGTATATGTATATGTATATGTATATGTATATGTATATGTATATGTATATGTATATGTATATGTATATGTATATGTATATGTATATGTATATGTATATGTATATGTATATGTATAGTATGTATATGTATATGTATAGTATTGTATATGTAATATATGTATATGTATATGTGTTAAAAGTCAAGCTTCAAGCTAAAAATTCGTGGGGAATCTTTTATGGACATGTGGAGCAATCAAAGGAAGCCAAAAGCCACGAGATTCCATCAAGAAAAGTCACTCAACCACTCCCCAAGTCATCTCAACTAATTCCTCCAAGTTAGGAGGCTGATTTGGAAAGGTAGTTCCTAGATTTTAGGGGCACACCTCTTCACTATAAAAGGAGCATGTATCCCGACTTCTTTTGGGCCATCTTCTTGGAGTTTTAGCTCATGTAAAGTGAGCACTAAGTGCTGGAGGAGTGATAAGCAAGCCCCTTGCTTAAGCAACCCCCTTGCTTGCTTGTTTGTTTTCTTTTAGTAGGCATATCTATGTGTGTGCGCAGGCAGTGTTGCAACTCTCTACCCCTGAGTTGTTAGCATTGGTTCTCCCTCATATGGTATCCATTTGATGTAATTCTTGTCTCATTGGATAGCTATAAGAGTCTATTTTATGCTTACCAATTCTCTGGAGCATTCTCTGAGTAAGCTGGGAGCAACATTCATTTTAGTGAAGTTGTGTGATTGATATCTCTCTCTTTGTGTAGGCTCTGTTGGAAATATTTTGCTCTCTGTTGTAAGGGCTGGTTCTCCTTCTCTATGTATCCATTTGCTATGATTTTGGTGTCATTGGGTAGCTATTAGATTCCTCTAAAGTTGACATAAGTTTGAGATTCATTCTCTGTATAATCTCTGAGAAACGTTTGCTGGAGTGAAGTGAGGTCTCTGCTTGACTAGCAGTTGTGAGCATTCAACTAGCTCATGTTGTAGACATTGTTTCTCTTTGTGTAAGCATCCATTTCAAGTGAAATTTGTTTTGTTGGAAAGCCCTTGGTGTCTACTACAGGTCTACAAAAGCTCACTGGATTTCTCTGCATAAGCTCTGAGTAAGAGCATTTTTGGTGTGCAGAGGTCAAAGAAGGATACCTGTGGAGGTCATTCGCGCTTCATCGTTGCTTAGGGGTTGAGATACTTCTACCTTCAGTGGTATCAGAGCATTTGGGCATCTTGGAGGTATCACATACAAGCAAGAAGACCTCTTGGAGTTGGTGGTTGAAGAGTTGCATCAACAAAAGCTTCTTGGAGGTAGCTCACATCAAGGGGGAGCTATTCTACTCAAATTTGCAAGAGCACAAGGTGTCCATCTAAGGAAAGCTTTGGATTGAGGTAACCTCAGAGCCTCATTTTCATTTTACACACATTGGAGCATTAGCCAAGGGCTAGGTCAAGTATCAAAGACTAGATATGGGAGACTTCAACACTCAAATTGAAAAGCTAGACAAAGGTAACTATCAACCATGGAGATTTAGGGTCTCCAACTATCTTATGGGCAAGGGCCTTTGGGGGTTGATTAGTGGAAGTGAACCAAGACCTAGGTTGGATGAGAATCCAACCAATGACCAGAGAAGGGCCTTTAGGGAATGGAATGAAAGAGACAAGAGGGTTATCTTTATTCTTTCCCAACACATTAGCAATAGCATGATCGGCCATATCCAAGACCTGGATTCAAGCATGAAGGTATGGGAGACACTTGAAAGGCTTTATTCAACAAGCACCAAAGCAAGGAAGATCCAACTCAAGAATGAGCTCAACAACCTTAGGAAGAGCTCAGGGAGTAGCATAAATGACTACATACTTAAGGTCAAGGAGTTATCAGATGCATTGGGATCCATTGGAAGCCACGTAGACGATGACGATCTTGTGGCTTATACTCTCAATGGTTTGAGAGATGATGAGAAGTGGAAACCCTTTACCACTTCAGTTTATGTAAGGGATAATCTTCCCGATTTTGAGCAATTGGTTGCTCTCATGGTCACCGAAGAAATGAACATAGGTGGAAGTTCAACTAAAAGCAAAGATGCACAAGATTTCTATGCAGGTAATCAAAGGGGCAAAGGAAGACAAGGACAAGGAAGGGGCAAAGGAAGGTTTGGAGGAAGGCAAGGCCACTCAAGAAATCAAGGACATGACCAAGGCACCTCATCACAAAGAGGGAGAAGAAGATCAAGAGGAAGAGGAGGACGACATCAACAAAACAGGAATCAAGATGGCGAAGGATGTTACATATGTGGCAAGTTTGGCCACTATGCTAGAGATTGCTACCAAGGAGGAAACCAAAGGAACTATAATCAAGGTTCTTCATACAAAGGCCAAGGTAATTATGCTTCTACAAGTTCAGAAAATGACAATCTCTTGATGATGCACATGAATGGGAATTCAAGCAAAGTAGATAACACTTGGTATATTGATAGTGGATGTAGCAACCATATGAGTTGCAATGCTTCTTGGTTTACTAATCTACATGTTCCCAAAGGTAAAGGACATGTAGAAACAGGTGATGATACAGCCCATGAGATCTCCCATGTTGGAGATGTAGCTTTGGATGACAAGGAGGAAGGAAGATGTCTCAAGGATGTCTTGCATGTACCTACCATCACAAAGAACTTGGTGTCCGTTGGGCAAATGGTTGAAAGAGGCTATCAAGTAAGGTTCAACAAAGGTGGATGCTTTGTGGAGAACCCTAAGCAAGGTTACAAGGTCATAGCAAGAGGAAAGAAGCAAGGGAGACTCTTCACTTTGGAGGTAAATTCTCATTCTACTCAACATGTCTACTTCACATATGGAAACAAGAGGATTTCGGAGTTGGACTTGTGGCACAAGAGGATAGGTCACATCAACATACAAAGAATGAAGGAAATGCAATTCAAGAGGCTGGTTGAAGGTCTTCCCAACTTCCAAGGACAAGGTATGAAGCATTTATGTGAATCTTGTCAACTAGGGAAGCAAGCGAGACTTCCATTCAAGACGAGTGGCTACATAAGCGAACATCCATTGGAGTTGATACATACAGATGTGTGGGGGCCAACGAAAGAGCAATCCATTGGAGGTAACAAGTACTTTGTCACTTTTATAGATGATTGCACAAGGATGGTTTGGGTTTATTTCATCAAAAACAAATCAGATGTGTTTACATGTTTCAAAGCATTCAAGGCAATGGTAGAGAAGGAAACAGGTACATATATCAAGAAGCTAAGGTCCGATGGAGGGGGAGAATATTTCTCAAATGAGTTTTCTGATTTTTTAATGGATCAAGGCATCAAGAGGCAAGTAACATGCAGGTACACACCCCAACAAAATGGAGTAGCAGAGAGAAAGAATAGATACATTGCCGAGATCGCTAGAGCAATGCTTAATGAGATGAATGTACCTAACATGTTTTGGAGTGATGCAGCAAATACCGCCGTGTATCTAATGAATAGGGCTCCTACCTCAGGGATTCATGGCTTGACACCATATCAAGCCTATTATGGTAAGAAACCTGATCTTTCCCACTTGAAGATATTTGGATGTACTTGTTATGTACATGTGCCAAGTGAATTGAGGCACAAGCTACAACCAAAGGCAGAAAAGTGTGTGTTTCTAGGATATTCAAATGATCATAAAGGTTACAGGTGCTTCAACCCAAATACAAAGGACTTGAGGATATCAAGGGATGTAGCATTTGATGAGCTACTCCCTTGGTATAAGAAGTATGATTGTATGCAGGACTATGAAGAAGAAAAGCATGGACATGATGAAGAACAAATCGACCTAGAGCTAAGCGGCCCAAGGTGTTCCATCAATGAAGATAGTTCAAGCATGAACTCACCATGGAGGGGGAGATCTTCAACAAGCTATGAAGCACAATCAATCAACAAAGGCAAAGCAACATTGGTGGAGTTGGATGAAGATGGTAATGAAGTTGAAGATGATGAAGGACACATGATGCAGAAAGAAGCCACGTCAAAGAAAGAGATCAAGTTCCCAAGGCAAAGGAGGTTTATTCCTCCAAAAGGTGAAGAAAGGAAGTCTTCTAGAGTTAAGTATCCAACTCAAAGGTTTACTTATGATTCATACATGGCAACACATTATGCATATATGAACAAAGTAGTAGAAGATCATGAGCCCGATTGCTATGAAGATGCAAGCAGGTACACCGAATGGAAAGAGGCAATGCAAGAAGAGATCGACGCACTTGAGGAAAATCAAACATGGACTCTAGTGCCCAAGAAGGAGAACATGAAGGTAATAGGTAATAAGTGGGTGTATAAAGTAAAGAGGAATTCAGATGGATCTATTTCTAGGTTCAAAGCAAGATTGGTGGCCAAGGGTTTTGCACAAACCTATGGAGTGGACTTTGAAGAGACATTCAGCCCCGTGGCAAAGATGAGCACCATAAGGACACTCATTGCAATGGCTGCTAGCAAAGGATGGAAGCTCTTCCAATTGGATATCAAGAAAGCCTTTCTCAATGGAGACTTGGAAGAAGAGGTATACATGGAGCAACCACTAGGTTTTGTTCATAAAGAGTTTCCACATCATGTTTGTAGGTTGAAGAAGGCACTTTATGGCCTAAAGCAAGCTCCAAGGGCTTGGAACCAAAGATTGGTGGACTATTTGATCAAATGTGGTTACAATCAATGCAAGGCGGATCCATCTCTCTTCATCAAACAAAGAGGAGAACTTGTGGTCTACATGTGTGTGCATGTAGATGATCTTATCATTACAGGTAATGATACAAAGGGCATTGAGGAGATCAAGGCAAAGCTTGGAAATGAGTTTAGGATCTCTGATCTTGGAGATCTTAGGTATTTTCTTGGCATTGAAGTTGTATACAAAGAAGAAGGTATTATGCTCATACAAAGGAAGTATATTCTAGACCTACTTGAGAGGTTTGGGATGCTACATTGCAAGCCTATTTCAAATCCCATGGAAGTTAATGTAAAGCTAAGCTCCATTGATGGAGAGCCATTAGAGGATGTAACTTTGTATCGATCTATTGTAGGCTCTTTCAATTATGCCACAATAACCAGGCCTGACATAACATATGGAGTTGGAGTGTTATCACAATTTATGCATAGTCCAAGGACTACACACTTGCAAGCTGCAAGAAGAATGTTGCGATATCTCAAAGCCACTATAAATGAAGGATTGTTCTACTCATTTGATGATGATATGCAGGTCAAAGCTTATTCCGATGCCGATTGGGCCGGTTCGAAGGAAGATAGAAGGAGTACAAGTGGTTACCTAGTCATGCTAGGTAGCAAGATCATCTCATGGATTTCAAAGAAGCAACCCACGGTGGCATTATCTTCCACCGAGGCTGAGTATAGAGCTTTGGCTCAAGTCACATGTGAGCTAATGTGGATTAAGAAGTTATTTATGGAGCTTAATTTGCAGGTTGACACATATCCAATTTTTTGTGACAACATGAGTAGCATTCATCTAGCATCGAACCCTGTCTATCATGCTAGAACCAAGCATATTGAAGTGCACTATCACTTCATAAGGGAAAAGGTGATATCCAAGGAAGTTTCAGTACATCATATTGGTACTAAGGACCAAGTTGCGGACATGTTTACAAAGGCTTTGGATGGGATGAAGATTTCAAAATTCAAGCAATGCATCAACATGAAGGAGCTTGGATGAGGATGAAGAATTGAAGCTTGAGGGGGAGTGTTAAAAGTCAAGCTTCAAGCTAAAAATTCGTGGGGAATCTTTTATGGACATGTGGAGCAATCAAAGGAAGCCAAAAGCCACGAGATTCCATCAAGAAAAGTCACTCAACCACTCCCCAAGTCATCTCAACTAATTCCTCCAAGTTAGGAGGCTGATTTGGAAAGGTAGTTCCTAGATTTTAGGGGCACACCTCTCACTATAAAAGGAGCATGTATCCCGACTTCTTTTGGGCCATCTTCTTGGAGTTTTAGCTCATGTAAAGTGAGCACTAAGTGCTGGAGGAGTGATAAGCAAGCCCCTTGCTTAAGCAACCCCCTTGCTTGCTTGTTTGTTTTCTTTTAGTAGGCATATCTATGTGTGTGCGCAGGCAGTGTTGCAACTCTCTACCCCTGAGTTGTTAGCATTGGTTCTCCCTCATATGGTATCCATTTGATGTAATTCTTGTCTCATTGGATAGATATAAGAGTCTATTTTATGCTTACCAATTCTCTGGAGCATTCTCTGAGTAAGGTGGGAGCAACATTCATTTTAGTGAAGTTGTGTGATTGATATCTCTCTCTTTGTGTAGGCTCTGTTGGAAATATTTTGCTCTCTGTTGTAAGGGCTGGTTCTCCTTCTCTATGTATCCATTTGCTATGATTTTGGTGTCATTGGGTAGCTATTAGATTCCTCTAAAGTTGACATAAGTTTGAGATTCATTCTCTGTATAATCTCTGAGAAAAGTTTGCTGGAGTGAAGTGAGGTCTCTGCTTGACTAGCAGTTGTGAGCATTCAACTAGCTCATGTTGTAGACATTGTTTCTCTTTGTGTAAGCATCCATTTCAAGTGAAATTTGTTTTGTTGGAAAGCCCTTGGTGTCTACTACAGGTCTACAAAAGCTCACTGGAGTTCTCTGCATAAGCTCTGAGTAAGAGCATTTTTGGTGTGCAGAGGTCAAAGAAGGATACCTGTGGAGGTCATTCGCGCTTCATCGTTGCTTAGGGGTTGAGATACTTCTACCTTCAGATATGTATATGTATATGTATATGTATATGTATATGTATATGTATATGTATATGTATATCTATATGTATATGTATATGTATAAATGTATATGTATAAATGTATATGTATATGTATATGTTTATGTATATGTAGATGAATATGTATATGTATATGTATATATACATGTAGATGTATATGTATATGTATATGTACATGTAGATGTATATGTACATGTAGATGTATATGTAGATGTATATGTATATGTATATGTATATGTATATGTATAGGTATATGTATATGTATATGTTATATGCATATGTATATGCATATGGTATATGTATATGTATATGTATATGTATATGTATATGTATAGTGTATATGTATATGTATATGTATATGTATATGTATAGGTATGTATATGTATATGTATATGTATTGTATATGTATATGTATATTATATGTATATGTATATGTATATGTATATGTATATGTATATGTATGTATATGTATTGTATATGTATATGTATATGTATATGTATATGTATATGTATATGTATATGTATATGTATATGTATAATGTATATGTATATGTATATGTTATAGTATATGTATATATATATATATTATGTATATGTATATGGATATGTATATGTATATATGTATATGCATATGCAATATGTATATGTATAAATGTATATGTATAAATGTATATGTATATGTATACGTATATGTATATGTATATGTATATGTATATGTATATGTATATGTATATGCTATGGTATGAGGTTAATATGTATATGTATATGTATATGTATATGCATATGTATATGTATATGTATATGTAGGTATATGTATATGTATATGTATATGTATATGTATATGTATATAATATGTATATTATTGTATATGTATAGTGTATATGTATTATGTATATGTATATGTATATGTATATGTTGATGGGGGAAGTATCTCAACCCCTAAGCAACGACCGAAGCGCTAATGACCTCCACAGGTATCCTTCTTTGACCTCTGGCACACCAAAAATGCTCTTACTCAGAGCTTATGCAGAGAACTCCAGTGAGCTTTTGTAGACCTATAGTAGACACCAAGGGCTTTCCAACAAAACAAATTTCACTTGAAATGGATGCTTACACAAGAGAAACAATGTCTACAACATTAGCTAGTTTAATGCTCACAACTGCTAGTCAAGCAGAGACCTCACTTCACTCCAGCAAACTTTTCTCAGAGATTATACAGAGAATGAATCTCAACTTGAGTCAACTTTAGAGCACTCTAATAGCTACCCAATGACACCAAAATCATAGCAAATGGATACATAGAGAAGGAGAACCAGCCCTTACAACAGAGAGCAAAATATTTCCAACAGAGCCTACACAAAGAGAGAGAATATCAATCACACAACTTCACTAAAATGAATGTTGCTCCCAGCTACCTCAGAGAATGCTCCAGAGAATTGTAAGCATAAAATAGACTCTTATAGCTATCCAATGAGACAAGAATTACATCAAATGGATACCATATGAGGGAGAACCAATGCTAACAACTCAGGGGTAGAGAGTTGCAACACTGCCTGTGCACACACATAGATATGCTCTACTAAAAGAAAACAAACAAGCAAGCAAGGGGGTTGCTTAAGCAAGGGGCTTGCTTATCACAACTCCAGCACTTAGTGCTCACTTTACATGAGCTAAAACTCCAAGAAGATGGCCCAAAAGAAGTCGGGATACATGCTCCTTTTATAGTGAGAGGTGTGCCCCTAAAATCTAGGAACTACCTTTCCAAATCAGCCTCCTAACTTGGAGGAATTAGTTGAGATGACTTGGGGAGTGGTTGAGTGACTTTTCTTGATGGAATCTCGTGGCTTTTGGCTTCCTTTGATTGCTCCACATGTCCATAAAAGATTCCCCACGATTTTTTGGCTTGAAGCTTGATTTTTAAACACTCCCCCTCAAGCTTCAATTCTTCATCCTCATCCAAGCTCCTTCATGTTGATGCATTGCTTGAATTTTGAATCTTCATCCCATCCAAAGCCTTTGGTAAATATGTCCGCAACTTGGTCCTTAGTACCAATATGATGTACTGAAACTTCCTTGGATATCACCTTTTCCCTTATGAAGTGATAGTGCACTTCAATATGCTTGGTTCTAGCATGATAGACAGGGTTCAATGCTAGATGAATGCTACTCATGTTGTCACAAAAAATTGGATATGTGTCAACCTGCAAATTAAGCTCCATAAATAACTTCTTAATCCACATTAGCTCACATGTGACTTGAGCCAAAGCTCTATACTCAGCCTCGGTGGGAAAGATAATGCCACCGTGGGTTGCTTCTTTGAAATCCATGAGATGATCTTGCTACCTAGCATGACTAGGTAACCACTTGTACTCCTTCTATCTTCCTTCGAACCGGCCCAATCGGCATCGAATAAGCTTTGACCTGCATATCATCATCAAATGAGTAGAACAATCCTTCATTTATAGTGGCTTTGAGATATCGCAACATTCTTCTTGCAGCTTGCAAGTGTGTAGTCCTTGGACTATGCATAAATTGTGATAACACTTCCAACTCCATATGCTATGTCAGGCCTGGTTATTGTGGCATAATTGAAAGAGCCTACAATAGATCGATACAAAGTTACATCCTCTAATGGCTCTCCATCAATGGAGCTTAGCTTTACATTAACTTCCATGGGATTTGAAATAGGCTTGCAATGTAGCATCCAAACCTCTCAAGTAGGTCTAGAATATACTTCCGTTGTATGAGCAATAATACCTTCTTCTTTGTATACAACTTCAATGCCAAGAAAATACCTAAGATCTCCAAGATCAGAGATCTTAAATTCCTTTCCAAGCTTTGCCTTGATCTCCTCAATGCCCTTTGTATCATTACCTGTAATGATAAGATCATCTACATACACACACATGTAGACCACAAGTTCTCCTCTTTGTTTGATGAAGAGAGATGGATCCGCCTTGCATTGATTGTAACCACATTTGATCAAATAGTCCACCATCTTTGGTTCCAAGCCCTTGGAGCTTGCTTTAGGCCATAAAGTGCCTTCTTCAACCTACAAACATGATGTGGAAACTCTTTATGAACAAAACCTAGTGGTTGCTCCATGTATACCTCTTCTTCCAAGTCTCCATTGAGAAAGGCATTCTTGATATCCAATTGGAAGAGCTTCCATCCTTTGCTAGCAGCCATTGCAATGAGTGTCCTAATGGTGCTCATCTTTGCCACGGGGCTGAATGTCTCTTCAAAGTCCACTCCATAGGTTTGTGCAAACCCTTGGCCACCAATCTTGCTTTGAACCTAGAAATAGATCCATCTGAATTCCTCTTTACTTTATACACCCACTTATTACCTATTACCTTCATGTTCTCCTTCTTGGGCACTAGAGTCCATGTTTGATTTTCCTCAAGTGCGTCGATCTCTTCTTGCATTGCCTCTTTCCATTTGGTGTACCTGCTTGCATCTTCATAGCAATCGGGCTCATGATCTTCTACTACTTTGTTCATATATGCATAATGTGTTGCCATGTATGAATCATAAGTAAACCTTTGAGTTGGATACTTAACTCTAGAAGAACTTCTTTCTTCACCTTTTGGAGGAAAAAAACCTCCTTTGCCTTGGGAACTTGATCTCTTTCTTTGACGTGGCTTCTTTCTCCATCATGTGTCCTTCATCATCTTCAACTTCATTACCTTCTTCATCCAACTCCACCAATGTTGCTTTGCCTTTGTTGATTGATTGTGCTTCATAGCTTGATGAAGATCTCCCCCTCCATGGTGAGTTCATGCTTGAACTATCTTCATTGATGGAACACCTTGGGCCGCTTAGCTCTAGGTCGATTTGTTCTTCATCATGTCCATGCTTTTCTTCTTCATAGTCCTGCATACAATCATACTTCTTATACCAAGGGAGTAGCTCATCAAATGCTACATCCCTTGATATCCTCAAGTCCTTTGTATTTGGGTTGAAGCACCTGTAACCTTTATGATCATTTGAATATCCTAGAAACACACACTTTTCTGCCTTTGGTTGTAGCTTGTGCCTCAATTCACTTGGCACATGTACATAACAAGAACATCCAAATATCTTCAAGTGGGAAAGATCAGGTTTCTTACCATAATAGGCTTGATATGGTGTCAAGCCATGGATCCCTGAGGTAGGAGCCCTATTCATTAGATACACGGCGGTATTTGCTGCATCACTCCAAACATGTTAGGTACATTCATCTCATTAAGCATTGCTCTAGCGATCTCGCAATGTATCTATTCTTTCTCTCTGCTACTCCATTTTGTTGGGGTGTGTACCTGCATGTTACTTGCCTCTTGATGCCTTGATCCATTAAAAAATCAGAAAAACTCATTTGAGAAATATTCTCCCCCTCCATCGGACCTTAGCTTCTTGATATATGTACCTGTTTCCTTCTCTACCATTGCCTTGAATGCTTTTGAAACATGTAAACACATCTGATTTGTTTTTGATGAAATAAACCCAAACCATCCTTGTGCAATCATCTATAAAAGTGACAAAGGTACTTGTTACCTCCAATGGATTGCTCTTTCGTTGGCCCCCACACATCTGTATGTATCAACTCCAATGGATGTTGGCTTATGTAGCCACTCTTCTTGAATGGAAGTCTCGCTTGCTTCCCTAGTTGACAAGATTCACATAAATGCTTCATACCTTGTCCTTGGAAGTTGGGAAGACCTTCAACCAGCCTCTTGAATTGCATTTCCTTCATTCTTTGTATGTTGATGTGACCTATCCTCTTGTGCCACAAGTCCAACTCCGAAATCCTCTTGTTCCATATGTGAAGTAGACATGTTGAGTAGAATGAGAATTTACCTCCAAAGTGAAGAGTCTCCCTTGCTTCTTTCCTCTTGCTATGACCTTGTAACCTTGCTTAGGGTTCTCCACAAAGCATCCACCTTTGTTGAACCTTACTTGATAGCCTCTTTCAACCATTTGCCCAACGGACACCAAGTTCTTTGTGATGGTAGGTACATGCAAGACATCCTTGAGACATCTTCCTTCCTCCTTGTCATCCAAAGCTACATCTCCAACATGGGAGATCTCATGGGCTGTATCATCACCTGTTTCTACATGTCCTTTACCTTTGGGAACATGTAGATTAGTAAACCAAGAAGCATTGCAACTCATATGGTTGCTACATCCACTATCAATATACCAAGTGTTATCTACTTTGCTTGAATTCCCATTCATGTGCATCATCAAGAGATTGTCATTTTCTGAACTTGTAGAAGCATAATTACCTTGGCCTTTGTATGAAGAACCTTGATTATAGTTCCTTTGGTTTCCTCCTTGGTAGCAATCTCTAGCATAGTGGCCAAACTTGCCACATATGTAACATCCTTCGCCATCTTGATTCCTGTTTTGTTG
>CM035426.1:28925473-28931931 GCA_020310875.1 Ceratopteris richardii | reverse complement strand
CAGAGAATTGGTAAGCATAAAATAGACTCTTATAGCTATCCAATGAGATAAGAATTACATCAAATGGATACCATATGAGGGAGAACCAATGCTAACAACTCAGGGGTAGAGAGTTGCAACACTGCCTGCGCACACACATAGATATGCCTACTAAAAGAAAACAAACAAGCAAGCAAGGGGGTTGCTTAAGCAAGGGGCTTGCTTATCACAACTCCAGCACTTAGTGCTCACTTTACATGAGCTAAAACTCCAAGAAGATGGCCCAAAAGAAGTCGTGATACATGCTCCTTTTATAGTGAGAGGTGTGCCCCTAAAATCTAGGAACTACCTTTCCAAATCAGCCTCCTAACTTGGAGGAATTAGTTGAGATGACTTGGGGAGTGGTTGAGTGACTTTTCTTGATGGAATCTCGTGGCTTTTGGCTTCCTTTGATTGCTCCACATGTCCATAAAAGATTCCCCACCAATTTTTAGCTTGAAGCTTGACTTTTAACACTCCCCCTCAAGCTTCAATTCTTCATCCTCATCCAAGCTCCTTCATGTTGATGCATTGCTTGAATTTTGAAATCTTCATCCCATCCAAAGCCTTTGTAAACATGTCCGCAACTTGGTCCTTAGTACCAATATGTACTGAAACTTCCTTGGATATCACCTTTTCCCTTATGAAGTGATAGTGCACTTCAATATGCTTGGTTCTAGCATGATAGACAGGGTTCGATGCTAGATGAATGCTACTCATGTTGTCACAAAAAATTGGATATGTGTCAACCTGCAAATTAAGCTCCATAAATAACTTCTTAATCCACATTAGCTCACATGTGACTTGAGCCAAAGCTCTATACTCAGCCTCGGTGGAAGATAATGCCACCGTGGGTTGCTTCTTTGAAATCCATGAGATGATCTTGCTACCTAGCATGACTAGGTAACCACTTGTACTCCTTCTATCTTCCTTCGAACCAGCCCAATCGGCATCGGAATAAGCTTTGACCTGCATATCATCATCAAATGAGTAGAACAATCCTTCATTTATAGTGGCTTTGAGATATCGCAACATTCTTCTTGCAGCTTGCAAGTGTGTAGTCCTTGGACTATGCATAAATTGTGATAACACTCCAACTCCATATGCTATGTCAGGCCTGGTTATTGTGGCATAATTGAAAGAGCTTACAATAGATCGATACAAAGTTACATCCTCTAATGGCTCTCCATCAATGGAGCTTAGCTTTACATTAACTTCCATGGGATTTGAAATAGGCTTGCAATGTAGCATCCCAAACCTCTCAAGTAGGTCTAGAATATACTTCCTTTGTATGAGCATAATACCTTCTTCTTTGTATACAACTTCAATGCCAAGAAAATACCTAAGATCTCCAAGATCAGAGATCCTAAACTCCTTTCCAAGCTTTGCCTTGATCTCCTCAATGCCCTTTGTATCATTACCTGTAATGATAAGATCATCTACATACACACACATGTAGACCACAAGTTCTCCTCTTTGCTTGATGAAGAGAGATGGATCCGCCTTGCATTGATTGTAACCACATTTGATCAAATAGTCCACCAATCTTTGGTTCCAAGCCCTTGGAGCTTGCTTTAGGCCATAAAGTGCCTTCTTCAACCTACAAACATGATGTGGAAACTCTTTATGAACAAAACCTAGTGGTTGCTCCATGTATACCTCTTCTTCCAAGTCTCCATTGAGAAAGGCATTCTTGATATCCAATTGGAAGAGCTTCCATCCTTTGCTAGCAGCCATTGCAATGAGTGTCCTAATGGTGCTCATCTTTGCCACGGGGCTGAATGTCTCTTCAAAGTCCACTCCATAGGTTTGTGCAAAACCCTTAGCCACCAATCTTGCTTTGAACCTAGAAATAGATCCATCTGAATTCCTCTTTACTTTATACACCCACTTATTACCTATTACCTTCATGTTCTCCTTCTTGGGCACTAGAGTCCATGTTTGATTTTCCTCAAGTGCGTCGATCTCTTCTTGCATTGCCTCTTTCCATTCGGTGTACCTGCTTGCATCTTCATAGCAATCGGGCTCATGATCTTCTACTACTTTGTTCATATATGCATAATGTGTTGCCATGTATGAATCATAAGTAAACCTTTGAATTGGATACTTAACTCTAGAAGACTTCCTTTCTTCACCTTTTGGAGGAATAAACCTCCTTTGCCTTGGGAACTTGATCTCTTTCTTTGACGTGGCTTCTTTCTCCATCATGTGTCCTTCATCATCTTCAACTTCATTACCTTCTTCATCCAACTCCACCAATGTTGCTTTGCCTTTGTTGATTGATTGTGCTTCATAGCTTGATGAAGGTCACCCCCTCCATGGTGAGTTCATGCTTGAACTATCTTCATTGATGGAACACCTTGGGCCGCTTAGCTCTAGGTCGATTTGTTCTTCATCATGTCCATGCTTTTCTTCTTCATAGTCCTGTATACAATCATACTTCTTATACCAAGGGAGTAGCTCATCAAATGCTACATCCCTTGATATCCTCAAGTCCTTTGTATTTGGGTTGAAGCACCTGTAACCTTTATGATCATTTGAATATCCTAGAAACACACACTTTTCTGCCTTTGGTTGTAGCTTGTGCCTCAATTCACTTGGCACATGTACATAACAAGTACATCCAAATATCTTCAAGTGGGAAAGATCAGGTTTCTTACCATAATAGGCTTGATATGGTGTCAAGCCATGGATCCCTGAGGTAGGAGCCCTATTCATTAGATACACGGCGGTATTTGCTGCATCACTCCAAAACATGTTAGGTACATTCATCTCATTAAGCATTGCTCTAGCGATCTCGGCAATGTATCTATTCTTTCTCTCTGCTACTCCATTTTGTTGGGGTGTGTACCTGCATGTTACTTGCCTCTTGATGCCTTGATCCATTAAAAAATCAGAAAACTCATTTGAGAAATATTCTCCCCCGCCATCGGACCTTAGCTTCTTGATATATGTACCTGTTTCCTTCTCTACCATTGCCTTGAATGCTTTGAAACATGTAAACACATCTGATTTGTTTTTGATGAAATAAACCCAAACCATCCTTGTGCAATCATCTATAAAAGTGACAAAGTACTTGTTACCTCCAATGGATTGCTCTTTCGTTGGCCCCCACACATCTGTATGTATCAACTCCAATGGATGTTGGCTTATGTAGCCACTCTTCTTGAATGGAAGTCTCGCTTGCTTCCCTAGTTGACAAGATTCACATAAATGCTTCATACCTTGTCCTTGGAAGTTGGGAAGACCTTCAACCAGCCTCTTGAATTGCATTTCCTTCATTCTTTGTATGTTGATGTGACCTATCCTCTTGTGCCACAAGTCCAACTCCGAAATCCTCTTGTTTCCATATGTGAGGTAGACATGTTGAGTAGAATGAGAATTTACCTCCAAAGTGAAGAGTCTCCCTTGCTTCTTTCCTCTTGCTATGACCTTGTAACCTTGCTTAGGGTTCTCTACAAAGCATCCACCTTTGTTGAACCTTACTTGATAGCCTCTTTCAACCATTTGCCCAACGGACACCAAGTTCTTTGTGATGGTAGGTACATGCAAGACATCCTTGAGACATCTTCCTTCCTCCTTGTCATCCAAAGCTACATCTCCAACATGGGAGATCTCATGGGCTGTATCATCACCTGTTTCTACATGTCCTTTACCTTTGGGAACATGTAGATTAGTAAACCAAGAAGCATTGCAACTCATATGGTTGCTACATCCACTATCAATATACCAAGTGTTATCTACTTTGCTTGAATTCCCATTCATGTGCATCATCAAGAGATTGTCATTTTCTGAACTTGTAGAAGCATAATTACCTTGGCCTTTGTATGAAGAACCTTGATTATAGTTCCTTTGGTTTCCTCCTTGGTAGCAATCTCTAGCATAGTGGCCAAACTTGCCACATATGTAACATCCTTCGCCATCTTGATTCCTGTTTTGTTGATGTCGTCCTCCTCTTCCTCTTGATCTTCCTCTCCCTCTTTGTGATGAGGTGCCTTGGTCATGTCCTTGATTTCTTGAGTGGCCTTGCCTTCCTCCAAACCTTCCTTTGCCCCTTCCTTGTCCTTGTCTTCCTTTGCCCCTTTGATTACCTGCATAGAAAACTTGTGCATCTTTGCTTTTAGTTGAACTTCCACCTATGTTCATTTCTTCGGTGACCATGAGAGCAACCAATTGCTCAAAATCGGGAAGATTATCCCTTACATAAACTGAAGTGGTAAAGGGTTTCCACTTCTCATCATCTCTCAAACCATTGAGAGTATAAGCCACAAGATCGTCATCGTCTACGTGGCTTCCAATGGATCCCAATGCATCTGATAACTCCTTGACCTTAAGTATGTAGTCATTTATGCTACTCCCTGAGCTCTTCCTAAGGTTGTTGAGCTCATTCTTGAGTTGGATCTTCCTTGCTTTGGTGCTTGTTGAATAAAGCCTTTCAAGTGTCTCCCATACCTTCATGCTTGAATCCAGGTCTTGGATATGGCCGATCATGCTATTGCTAATGTGTTGGGAAAGAATAAAGATAACCCTCTTGTCTCTTTCATTCCATTCCCTAAAGGCCCTTCTCTGGTCATTGGTTGGATTCTCATCCAACCTAGGTCTTGGTTCACTTCCACTAATCAACCCCCAAAGGCCCTTGCCCATAAGATAGTTGGAGACCCTAAATCTCCATGGTTGATAGTTACCTTTGTCTAGCTTTTCAATTTGAGTGTTGAAGTCTCCCATATCTAGTCTTTGATACTTGACCTAGCCCTTGGCTAATGCTCCAATGTGTGTAAAATGAAAATGAGGCTCTGAGGTTACCTCAATCCAAAGCTTTCCTTAGATGGACACCTTGTGCTCTTGCAAATTTGAGTAGAATAGCTCCCCCTTGATGTGAGCTACCTCCAAGAAGCTTTTGTTGATGCAACTCTTCAACCACCAACTCCAAGATGTCTTCTTGCTTGTATGTGATACCTCCAAGATGCCCAAATGCTCTGATACCACTGATGGGGGAAGTATCTCAACCCCTAAGCAACGATGAAGCGCGAATGACCTCCACAGGTATCCTTCTTTGACCTCTGCACACCAAAAATGCTCTTACTCAGAGCTTATGCAGAGAACTCCAGTGAGCTTTTGTAGACCTGTAGTAGACACCAAGGGCTTTCCAACAAAACAAATTTCACTTGAAATGGATGCTTACACAAAGAGAAACAATGTCTACAACATGAGCTAGTTGAATGCTCACAACTGCTAGTCAAGCAGAGACCTCACTTCACTCCAGCAAACTTTTCTCAGAGATTATACAGAGAATGAATCTCAAACTTATGTCAACTTTAGAGGACTCTAATAGCTACCCAATGACACCAAAATCATAGCAAATGGATACATAGAGAAGGAGAACCAGCCCTTACAACAGAGATCAAAATATTTCCAACAGAGCCTACACAAAGAGAGAGATATCAATCACACAACTTCACTAAAATGAATGTTGCTCCCAGCTTACTCAGAGAATGCTCCAGAGAATTGGTAAGCATAAAATAGACTCTTATAGCTATCCAATGAGACAAGAATTACATCAAATGGATACCATATGAGGGAGAACCAATGCTAACAACTCAGGGGTAGAGAGTTGCAACACTGCCTGCGCACACACATAGATATGCCTACTAAAAGAAAACAAACAAGCAAGCAAGGGGGTTGCTTAAGCAAGGGGCTTGCTTATCACAACTCCAGCACTTAGTGCTCACTTTACATGAGCTAAAACTCCAAGAAGATGGCCCAAAAGAAGTCGGGATACATGCTCCTTTTATAGTGAGAGGTGTGCCCCTAAAATCTAGGAACTACCTTTCCAAATCAGCCTCCTAACTTGGAGGAATTAGTTGAGATGACTTGGGGAGTGGTTGAGTGACTTTTCTTGATGGAATCTCGTGGCTTTTGGCTTCCTTTGATTGCTCCACATGTCCATAAAAGATTCCCCACGAATTTTTAGCTTGAAGCTTGACTTTTAACAGTACATGTATATGTATATGTACATGTAGATGTATATGTACATGTACATGTATATGTATATGTATATGTATATGTATATGTATATGTATATGTATATGTATATGTATATGTATAGGTATATGTATATGTATATGTATATGTATATGTGTATGTATATGTATATGTCTATGTATATGTATATGTATATGTATATGTATATGTATATGTATATGTATATGTATATGTATATGTATATGTATATGTATATGTATATGTATATGTATATGTATATGTATATGTATATGTATATGTATATGTATATGTATATGTATATGTATATGTATATGTATATGTATATGTATATGTATATGTAATGTATATGTATATGTATATGTATATGTATATGTATATGTATATGTATATGTATATGTATATGTATATGTATATGTATATGTATATATATATGTATA